>JACEFZ010014814.1:10000-368130 GCA_014155875.1 Cepaea nemoralis
GACCATGCCACGTGGCCAAGCCATCCAGGTATTTACTTCCCGGTCTTCCCCTTGGTCTCTTCCCTTCGATCTTGCCAGTTGTCACCAAGTTCTCCAATTCATTTCTTCTCATAACATGTCCAAAAAATGTCTAATAGCTCTAATTAGTTTACTCTAATCATTATACGCCATGCATATAAGCGTGAACGGTTATGTTTCGCCAACTTACCCTGGCATAAAAGTATTGGAATAGGTCTATGTTCCTGTTCCGATTAAGCTATGTGGCCAAGAAATCCACATATTAATCACTCTGTCTTCTTCTTTCTCTTTTCCAATCAAGTTTCCCAGTTGTCACTGATATTTCAGGTTAATTTTCCTCGTTACGTGAATAAACAAATCTTAACTGACCGCGTCTCATCTCTTCTCATCTCATCATGTTCCTCTTGTACCTTGTGGTGTCGAGGTGAAGCATAAACAGGGGGAGAGTGCCCGTTTATGGGCTTCATGTATCGAGATTACCATGGACTCCTTAGTTATTCCCTCTGTCCATCGTTTACATTGTCTGCCTCTTCTTCTGCTTCCATTTGGTCTGTACATCATTGCTTGTTGTGGTATACTATTAGTTGAAAACCTAGTACATGGCCAAACCATTTGACTTGCTGCTTTCTAATAAAATCTAGTGGTGCTATAACCCCACACTTTAAGTCCTGATTTCTTCATTTTTGATTTTCTCTCTTTTTGATACAAATAGTATTCTTCTCAGGAATCTCATTTCTGTTGTTGTGATTTTTCTTTTCTCTTTTTCTGTCATTGTCCAGGTTTGGCATTGGTAGCCTGGGGTTGGTAGAAAGATTGTGTTGTAGAGTGGTTTCTAAGTCACGTCTCATTTCTCAAATAAATTTACGATTTTCATTTCCTTCCCCAAGGACTGTCTTGTTCATTGTTCTGTCCGTTCATTTTATTCATGGAATTGTCTTCACTACCCACATTTCCGATGTCAGCTTGTCTGATTTAGAAACATGGGATGATTAATCGTCTGAAGTGACTTCCCGTATCTGTCATGGGCTTATAAACAGTTGTTTTGTGGTGGTATGTGGGTTTGGGATGTGTTGGTGAGGGATATGTGTGTGTGCGGTGCGTGGGTTGGGAATATTGCGTGGTAGGGGATGTATGTGATGTGCGGGTGGGGGATGTGTGTCGTGGGGGATTGGGTTAGGGCATGTATGGGTGGGTGGAAGATGTATGTGTGGGTGGTGGGGTGTGTGTGAGTGGATTGGGGATGTATAGGTGGTTAGGGAGACGTGTGTGCGTGGGTGGGGAATTTGTGGTCGATGGAGATGTGGCTGGGGGATGGGTGGTTGGAGGTGTGGGTGGGGAGAGGATGTGTGGGTTAGGATGTGTATGTGGGATGTGTGGGTCGGTGTGGGTTATTTGTGAGTGGCGAGTGTGTTTTGGTTGAGGGAACAGGTGAGGGCAGGGTGTGCGTGGGGGATGTGCGGGAGGGGGATGGGTCGGTTGGTGGGGTATTATGTGTCCCTGGGTGTGTGTGTGTGGGGGTAGGTGGGGGGGGGTGTGTGGGTGGGGTGATGTATGGGTAGGTGGGATATGGACCTCATAACATGGTAATTTGCCTTGTTTATGTTTACAACATTCATTTCACAATGTTTATTTTTCTTCCTATGTAAATGTATAATGCTCTTTATGAACGAAAGACGAGTGATTGGAAGGGTCGAATGTAAGACGCGCCTGCGTGCCCAATTTGTGACCCTTTTAAAATAAAGTTGATTTGGTTTGTTTTCCCTGTGCAATCCCCTTTAATTTGACATATACTTCCAACATGTCTACTGCCATATTAACAACTTTTAAGTTATAGCTGTCACTCATCCCTACTTCCCATGTTCAGCCATCCATTTTTATTAGATCCAAACCTCTCGTACTGTTTGTTTGGCACTAAATCAGTTATTGTCCGTGTTGCTCATGCGTACAGCAGCGTGGATACGTGATTTAATTATAACTTATCAGACATTTAAAGTTAGATTTATTTTATCATTTCAGGTCGGATCCTTACATCTACTCATTCTGGAAAGAAAGTAAGACATATTTTGGAGGGTTTAATTTTGTACCCCCTGTTGTATTTTCTGCTTACAGTTATTCTTTACGTACATTCTTTCTTTCCTTAGCACATTTTCCCCCGTTCATTATTATCTTCTTATCGTAATTCTTTGTGTTGACTTTATTTGCTTAATTTTTCTTTCCCATTTTTTGTGATCCTATTTCTTTCCACGTTTATTTCTTACTTTCTGGTACTTTTTTTGTATTCATTCTGACTTTCCTTATTTTCCGGTTTATATTCTCGCCTTATGCCTTATGCCGTCTCCCTGGCCTAGAGTTTAACGTCTTTCTCCGTAATCCCGTATATCCTGAGAGAGAATCGTTACCGGTTCTCGCCACATTGGTAACTTACGGGGTATATAAGCCGGCCGCTCTGAAAGCAATGGCAAACTACTGAGCGTAATCTATTCTTTTCCGGTTTATAACGTCTGTAACATACGTTTAGTCTTGTTTTTTTTTATTGCTTATGTATTATCTATGCAGCTTGATCTCTCTCCGCCTGCCTAGTTTACTCCAGAGGAAAGGTAACAGCAAGTTCTGGAACAATACAAGCTACAGAGCTGCCGGATCAGTTAAGCAATACTCTGAACTGTCCGCCTGTCGGAGCTTCCCTGCTAGACCAGTTGCCAACCAAGGCTTAGGGCCTGGTCTGCCTTGCGATGACATTTAGTCTTTAGGCTGCTTGTCTTCGCACTAGGATAAGGCTTGTGCCCTCCAACTTGCGCTCCCCCCCCCCCCCCCACCCAAGCCGTTGGTATAATGTGGGGTGTCTGGTTGGTTGAGCGTTGCAACAACAATCCGCGCGATCAAAAGTTGAAGTCGTGTGTGTGCGTGCGTGCGTGCGTGTCTGCATGCGTGCGCGCGCATGTGTCCCATTTGCAGTAAAGTAAAATAACAAAGGTTAGGGCGACTATTTGGCGTGAGTTGATGATGCCTTCAGCGCCAATGAAGAATAAAGAAGAATTAAGAGCCACATAGTGCATTGGCTCGGTGGTCGTGAGTTCGCATCCCAATTGAGTCGGATTTTTTTTTACCTGCTTTCCCAGGTGGACCCACAATAAAATAAGCACAAAGAAATGGCCTGGGAAATAAAGGCCACCGGCGTTACACTGACCACATCGCCCATCCTGTACCGACTGGTCTTTATAAATATGGGGCTAGCACCATATACCTAGTACACCTCAAGGCGTGAAAAGGGTCCTTTACTTGACGTGTAATCATGCGTAGCAAGTCAAGTCTCAGTCAGATATGACTGAGCTAACCTGTGGTAGTAGACTTTACTACTTGCTTTCTGTTAGCGCCGAATATTGGGCGGCGCTCGCCAAACCCGACACCCCACATTGTGTTAACTTCTTTGGGCGGAAGTGGGAGGGTACAAGCCTTATCCTGGTGCGAGGAAATGCAACCTAAAGACTAACTGTCCTGGCAGGGCAGACCAGGCCCTAAACCTTGGTCGGTAACAGGTCTAGGATCGAAACTCTGACATTCGGACAGTTAGAGCGTTGCTTTGAGATCTGGCAGCTTCTGCAGCTTGTCTTGTTCTAGACGTAGTGGTTTCACCTTTCCTCTGGAAGGGTGGGCTGAATAATTTGTAGGAAACTTTGAATCAGTCCTTTAATCTCTGCTTCCTCCTAATCCTCTTCTTATTCCTCTTCTTTTTTAGCTGCTGCTATAGCTACTAATTCTTCTGTCTGTCCCTCTCTCTGTCTGTCTTTTCTTTTTTGTCATTCTTTATGTGTTCCCTTCTTCTTTTCTGCTCCTTGTTGTTAATTCTGCTGCATACTTTAGCTTATCTATTTTTCCTGTAATTCTTCTTATATTATTCTTTCTTTCATTCCTTCTTTCTGTCTATTTGTTTTTGTTATACTAGTCATCTTCTGCTTTTCTTTTCTACACTCTTCCTTGCGTTATGTTAGTCTTCCTATAGATTCTTACCCATAAGACATTTTTGTTTTAGTTATTTTGCCACGATCATATAACTTCAGTTTTATTTCCTCTAACGGCAATTCAGTTTGCTAATTAACAAATTGCTAAACAATAACATGTAACAGTTCGTTTATTTCAGCCAAAATAGGATTCATATATTTATTTAATATGATATATCCCTCGGCAGTACATGACGAGATGCAGAGAAATATGCTAGGCAATAAATTGTGCAACCAATTGTTGGTATCTTCTATGTTTAAATGTAACTGTATTATAAACCTATGTACAGGTAAAAATGTATTTATATTTTTATTGCGTTTCTAAGCTTACACTGACCAGGATATCATGAACCAGCCCACAAGAGCAGCCAAACCTGAAGCTGTAGAAAACATGCCGGCTGAAGATGTTATCCCAAGAGGCAATGCCCCTGCTCCCGCCAATCTGAGGCTTGGAAATCCTGGACAGGGTCAACATGGCGCAAATCTTCCGAGTGTCTCTAACTGAACTACACCATCATCCAGTGCCTTGCCGGCTGGCGTGGACAATCATGCCTCTCCATAAACTACGATCTCCGATGTCATGGATCAACTCGTGTCTTGACTCCCTTCCGTGCCATGACACAAGACTGTCAAGAATCTTCTCACGCTGTCTGCCTCTCTCTTTCTTTCCCCAAATCTTTCCGGTTGTCACAACATGTTCCAGTTTTGTCTTCTCATAACGTGGCCAAAAAACGATGACTGCCTCTTACTGATGTTTGGGATAAGTTGTCTTTGCCGCTCAGCTTCTCTTAAAACGTCCTGATTGCTAATTTTGGCTCTCCAGTTAATGTTCAGCATTCTTCTATAAAGCTACATCACACCAGACTGTATTATGCTGTCGTTAAGTCATTATTATGTTAGAGCAGTTGATATGGAGCTAGACCGATAATGTTATAAGCTCGGTCGGACGACTGTCGTAGCCCGCGTTAGATTGGCCACCTGTAGGTTCGTGTATTCAGGCGTAGAGAATATGGTGACCCTAGCACCACAAGACCCATAGCGAGCTCCCACTTCGGAAGATTTTTTCACCCCATTATTATTTACAATGCAACAACAACACTGAATGCATAGTGAGAGCAACTGGAGGACAATCAGAACCCTTCACCATAAGATCCGGAGTATGACAAGGTTGTGTCCTGTCCCCTCTCTTGTTCATAACCTATATAGACAACATATGTAAAGAAACCAGCCAAACATAGACCGCAAGAACACCGCATGACGAGAACACAGAAGAAGAACCATCTGAAAATTACATCATTATAGAACTCCTCTTTGCGGACGACCAAGCACTAATAGCAAAATCAGAAGCTGAATTACAAGACCACGTGAATAGTCTAAACGAAATGTGTAGGGAACATAACATGAAAATTAACACTAGTAAAAAGAGAGGTAATGACTATAGCTAAAGAAGAAATAACAACAACAATTCACCTAAACGAACATCCCATGAAACAAGTAAAGAGGTTCAAGTACCTAGGAAGTATAATATCATCAAATAGCAGATCAGAAGACGAGAACGAAAATAGGTGCAATAAGGCAAACAAACTCACTGGACAAATGGCACAATACTAAAGAACATAAATGCATCAATAGTTACTAAGAAAGCACTTTACAATACAATCTTCCTACCAACTCTATGCTACCAATGCCAAACCTGGACAATGACAGAAAAAGAGAAAAGAAAAAGCACAACAGAAAAGAGATTCCTGAGAAGAATACTCAATGTATCAAGAAGAGAAATGATCAGAAATGAAGAAATCAGGACTAAAGTAGGGGGGGGGGTGTTATAGCAGCGTTAGATTTATTAGAAGGCAGCAAATAAAATGGTTTGACCATGCAAGTAGGCTACCAACTAATAGTATACTACAACATGCAATGATGTACAGACCAGAGGGAAGCAGAGGAAGAGGCCGACCATGTAAACGATGGACAGAAGGAATAGCAGAGTCCATGGGAATATCGATATATGAAGCTCATAGGCGGGCACTCTCCCGCTGTTTATACTTCACCTCAACACCACAAGGTACAAGAGGAACCTGATGAGATGAGATGAGATGAGATAGGATGTGATTATTATTTACAGCTAATAATTTTAGAAAATAGAGTTAATGAGATTTTATAGATAATATTTGGCTTAACGACTTTCTCTCCTTTCAGTGGACCATACAATTAACTGATTTAGTGGCCAGAGATAATATATCGCTAAATGTCACCTCCCATTTGAACAGTATAAAATAACACAAAGTGATGCAGCTTTACAGATCACAATTACGAAAAACACAAGACGTTACGGTGACAAGACTTCATCAGCAAACAAATACATACACAAAACACAACATATAATCACGGAGAAGACCTTTGAACAGAAGGTCAATATACTAGATTCATTGTGCTATTTGTTTTTGTTTCGTGGTATTTTCCGCAATTTCAGTGCTCAGTGAACGGAAAATTATATAATAATACTTGTTCAATTGATTGTGTACCATGTGTGGCCCAAATCTACTGTTTGTTTAGCACTGAATCAGTTAAGTGGAATGCGGATAGGTTTGAGAGCTCATCTGGGAAATGTACCTGTTTAGAAATGAGTATAAAAAAACAACAACAAAAACCTGAAGCGGGAACCAGCTATAAGTCTAATTTACTAGGACCGTCACAAGTTTGTAGGCCTGAATGCATGAATGAATAGCAGGCCAGGTCTTTACTTCCCTTAGAGGAGGATGAGCGCAGGCTTCGAACCCTTGTCTGACCGCACCTATGACATTAACATTTAGTACATCGTGAGCGTGTTTAATTATCTGTCTTTCCAGGATGATATCAAAGTCAAAACGTCTCCATAATGTGATCTGGTCTGTGTCTATGTCCATTGATCATGTTCATAATTTCCATCTCTCTCTCTCTCTCTCTCTCTCTCTCTCTCTCTCTCTCTCTCTCTCTCTCTCTCTCTCTCTCTCTCTCTCTCTCTCCCTCTCTCCCTCCCTACCTACCTCCCTCTCAGTTCTCACTTTGTTTTCATCTTTCCACTTATCTTTATCCCAGATGTTTTATCCCAAATGTCACTTCGTCAAGATCTGCTTCTACAATAATCTTCTTGGGCACCTTCTTAGCATTACACCGCTAATTTCCTTGGTTCACAACTTATGTAGTTCTTAATTTGATTTATCTTTGTATATGTGCATTGATCGTGATTTCATCCGTGTCTATGTCCACATGCATCGCTGTCCTCTGATCTTGTCTATGTTTTTTTCAACTGTGTCTATACGCACAGATAACGTATACAATGGTCCCCATCTGTGTCAATGTCCATTGGTCTTGTTCACAATTTGTTTTCATATGTGTCAATGTCCATTGGTCTTGTTCACAATTTGTTTTCATATGTGTCAATGTCCATTTGTAATTGTTAACAATGTGTTTTCATAAGTGTCTGTGTCCATTGATCTTGTTTGCGATTTGTTTTAATGTCTGTCTATGTCCATTAGTCTTTTTCACAATGTATTTTCATATCTATCTATGTTCATAGATTGTGTTCATGATTTGTTTTCACCAGTGTCTGTCATCAGTTATATAATAGTGTTCTTATTTTGTTTTCATCTTGTCTATGTACTAGATCCAATGTCAGCTCGTCAAGATCTACTTCTAAAATGATCTTGTTAAAGATCCTTCTTAGTAATCTCTTTGGTAAACTCCAGCATTCTGTTTCTACATGTATTTCTCTCCTATACCATTAATCTCCTTGGCATAATCCAGTTCTCTCTCTCTCTCTCTCTCTCTCTCTCTCTCTCTCTCTCTCTCTCTCTCTCTCTCTCTCTCTCTCTCTCTCTCTCTCCTGCACACATAATCTATTTGGCATAATCCGTCTCTCGCTCTCTCTGCCTCTGTACCGTTAATCTCCTTGACATAATCCATCGCTCTCTGTCTCTCTCTCTGTCTCTCTCTGTCTCTCTCTGTCTCTCTCTGTCTCTCTCTCATGTACCATTAATCTCCATTGGATATTCTAGCTATGACTCTCTCTTTCTCAGAGACGCTGTTTGTGTCGCGAAGCATGTATGAATCATGTAAGTGTGTGAAAGTAATAAAATATTGATGTTCGTGTAATTTTACAGATTGTTTTGCTTGTATTATGTTGTTGTTAGTTAGTCGCAGTTCCGATTTCACGGCAACGGGTAGCCTCATTATGCTCCGTTCCTGTGCCAGTGAATATCACACAACACACTCCTCACTGCACCATGTGATAAGTGGAACAGGTATGAGTCTCGACCAACAGCCCGCACATGTATACTCTGCATAATGTCGCTGCCAGAATGCCAACACAAAGGTCCTCCACAAACAATACCGTACACAGTTAGTTCAGCAACTCGCCGGCCGCCAATTTTCTGAACATGCAGTTCACGCTACAGCCAACCGCGGACAGATGTAAAATAACTCCACACGAAATTCACAGTTCACAGTGTCGCTCCACGCACTCAACTCGGTAGCTGGGCAACGAACCATTTGTTTTGTCGTTTGAAATAATAACATCATGTCACACAAGCACTGCAATGATAAATTTTGTTAATGATAAAATTATATTAGTTTTCAAGAGCCCGGAATCGAACCCAGAACCTCCAGAGTGCGAGTTTGGCGGTGTAACCACTTCGCCACGGATAATCCCATGGACCAAGACGAAAACAAATACTGACAATTTGCAAGATCTGAACACTGACAATTTACATGATCTGAACACTGACAATTTACATGATCTGAACACTGACAATTTACATGATGTGAACACTGACAATTTACATGATCTGAACACTGACAATTTACATGATGTGAACACTGACAATTTACATGACTTGATAATTGGCAATTTACAAGATCTGAACATGGAAGAAACCTTTCTCATAACAGTATCATTTCCCGGAAACTGGAAAACTGTAGACATATGAAACATCACAATGGCTTGGAAAGAACAGTGAAGGAAAACATAGTACCTAGGGGTAGAGGCGAGGGTTGACCAGCACTAATATGGACACGGGATATTGCAGACTCCTTGGACATGAGGATGTGTGGGGAGATAGTGTGATGTGTGGCAGTGGCGGACTTGAGAAAGGTGTAAGATTTCCCCATGGCAAGGGGGTCCAGAGGTCCTCCTCATGACGTGGGTCCCCTTAAGCATTAGACAATAAGTTAACAATTATAATCTCCTTTTACAACCATACGTTGTTATAACCGTACATTATTATCACCATACATTGTTACAAACATACAATTTACAACCATACGTTGTTATAATCTTACATTGTTACATCCATTAATGGTTACAACCAAACATTGTTACATTCATACATGGTTAAAACCATACATTGTTACAACCATACATTGTTACAACCATATATTGTTACAATCATACATTGTTACAACCATACATGGTTACATCCATACATGGTTAAAACCATACATTGTTACATCCATACATGGTTACAACCATACATTGTTACATTCATACATGGTTACAACCATACATTGTTACATTCATACATGGTTACAACCATACATTGTTACATTCATACATGGTTACAACCATACATTGTTACATTCATAAATGGTTACAACCATATATTGTTACAACCATACATTGTTACATTCATACATGGTTACAACCATACATTGTTACATCCATACATTGTTACATCCATACATGGTTACAACCATACATTGTTACATTCATAAATGGTTACAACCATACATTGTTACATTCATACATGGTTACAACCATACATTGTTACATCCATACATTGTTACATCCATACATGGTTAAAACCATACATTGTTACATCCATACATGGTTACAACCATACATTGTTACATTCATAAATGGTTACAACCATACATTGTTACATTCATACATGGTTACAACCATACATTGTTACATCCATACATGGTTACATCCATACATGGTTAAAACCATACATTGTTACATCCATACATGGTTACAACCATACATTGTTACATCCATACATGGTTAAAACCATACATTGTTACATCCATACATGGTTACAACCATACATTGTTACATCCATACATTGTTACATCCATACATGGTTAAAACCATACATTGTTACATCCATACATGGTTACAACCATACATTGTTACATCCATACATTGTTACATCCATACATGGTTACAACCATACATTGTTACATTCATAAATGGTTACAACCATATATTGTTACAACCATACATTGTTACATTCATACATGGTTACAACCATACATTGTTACATCCATACATTGTTACATCCATACATGGTTACAACCATACATTGTTACATCCATACATTGTTACATTCATACATGGTTACAACCATACATTGTTACATTCATACATGGTTACATCCATACATGGTTACAACCATACATTGTTACATTCATAAATGGTTACAACCATACATTGTTACATTCATACATGGTTACAACCATACATTGTTACATCCATACATTGTTACATCCATACATGGTTAAAACCATACATTGTTACATCCATACATGGTTACAACCATACATTGTTACATCCATACATGGTTAAAACCATACATTGTTACATCCATACATGGTTACAAGGATACATTGTTACATCCATACATTGTTACATCCATACATGGTTACAACCATACATTGTTACATTCATAAATGGTTACAACCATATATTGTTACAACCATACATTGTTACATTCATACATGGTTACAACCATACATTGTTACATCCATACATTGTTACATCCATACATGGTTACAACCATACATTGTTACATCCATACATTGTTACATTCATACATGGTTAAAACCATACATTGTTACATCCATACATGGTTACAACCATACATTGTTACATCCATACATGGTTACAACCATACATTGTTACATCCATACATGGTTACAACCATACATTGTTACATTCATACATGGTTACAACCATACATTGTTACATCCATACATTGTTACATCCATACATGGTTACAACCATACATTGTTACATTCATACATGGTTACATCCATACATGGTTACAACCATACATTGTTACATTCATACATGGTTACATCCATACATTGTTACATCCATACATTGTTACATCCATACATGGTTACATCCATACATTGTTACATCCATACATGGTTACATCCATACATGGTTACATCCATACATGGTTACAACCATACATTGTTACATTCATACATGGTTACAACCATATATTGTTACATCCATACATGGTTACATCCATACATTGTTACATCCATACATGGTTACATCCATACATTGTTACATTCATACATGGTTACATCCATACATTGTTACATTCATACATGGTTACATCCATACATTGTTACATTCATACATGGTTACAACCATACATTGTTACATTCATACATTGTTACATCCATACATGGTTACATCCATACATTGTTACATCCATACATTGTTACATCCATACATTGTTACATCCATACATGGTTACATCCATACATTGTTACATCCATACATGGTTACATCCATACATTGTTACATTCATACATGGTTACATCCTACATTGTTACATCCATACATTGTTACATCCATACATGGTTACATCCATACATTGTTACATCCATACATGGTTACATCCATACATTGTTACATCCATACATGGTTACATCCATACATTGTTACATTCATACATGGTTACATCCATACATTGTTACATCCATACATGGTTACAACCATACATTGTTACATTCATACATGGTTACAACCATACATTGTTACATTCATACATGGTTACAACCATACATTGTTACATTCATACATGGTTACAACCATACATTGTTACATCCATACATGGTTACAACCATACATTGTTACATTCATACATAGTTACAACCATACATTGTTACATCCATACATGGTTACAACCATACATTGTTACATCCATACATGGTTACAACCATACATTGTTACATTCATACATGGTTACAACCATACATTGTTACATTCATACATTGTTACAACCATACATTGTTACATTCATACATGGTTACAACCATACATTGTTACATCCATACATGGTTACATCCATACATTGTTACATCCATACATGGTTACATCCATACATTGTTACATCCATACATGGTTACATCCATACATTGTTACATCCATACATGGTTACATCCATACATTGTTACATTCATACATGGTTACATCCATACATTGTTACATCCATACATTGTTACATCCATACATGGTTATATCCATACATTGTTACATCCATACATGGTTTACATCCATACATTGTTACATCCATACATGGTTACATCCATACATTGTTACATTCATACATGGTTACCATCCATACATTGTTGACAATCCATACATGGTTACAAACCATACATTGTTACATTCATACATGGTTACAACCATACATTGTTACATTCATAAATGGTTACAACCATACATTGTTACATTCATACATGGTTACAACCATACATTGTTACATCCATACATGGTTACAACCATACATTGGTACAATTCAACATGGTTACAACATACATTGTTACTCCATACATGGTTACAACCATACATTTGTTACATCCATACATGGTTACAACCATACATTGTTACATTCATACATGGTTACAACCATACATTGTTACATTCATACATTGTTACAACCATACATTGTTACATTCATACATGGTTACAACATACATTGTTACATCCATACAGGGTTACATCCATACATTGTTGACATCCATACATGTTTACATCCATACATTGTTACATCCATACATGGTTACAAACCATAACATTGTTACAACCATACATTGTTACATCCATACATGTTACAACCATACATTGTTACATTCATACATGGTTACAACCATACATTGTTACATTCATACATGGTTTACAACAATACATTGTTACATTCATACATGGTTACATTCATACATGGTTACATCCATACATGTTACATTCATACAATGGTTACATTCATACATGGTTACAACCATACATTGTTACATTCATACAGGGTTACAACCATACATTGTTACACCATACATGTTACATTCATACAATGGTTACATCCATACATTGTTACATTCATACATTGTTACATCCATACATGGTTACATTCATACATGGTTACAACCATACATGGTTACATCATACATGGTTATCAACCATACATTGTTACAATATCATACATTGTTACATTCTACATTGTTACAACCATAACATGGTACATTCATACATGGTTACAATCCATACATGGTTACAACCATACATTGTTACATCCATACAGGGTTACAACCATACATTGTTACATTCATACATGGTTACAACCATACATTGTTACATTCATACATGGTTACATTCATACATGGTTACATTCATACATGGTTACATTCATACATGGTGTACATCCTACATGGTTTACATTCATACATGGTTACAACCATACATTGTTACATTCATACATGGTTACAACCATATATTGTTTACAACCATACATTGTTACATTCATACATGGTTACAACCATATATTGTTACAACCATACAATTGTTTACATTTAGACATGGTTGCAACCATACATTTGTTACATTCATTCATGGTTACAACCATACATTGTTACATTCATACATGGTTACAACCATACATTGTTACAACCATATATTGTTACAACCATACATTGTTACATTCATACATGGTTACAACCATATATTGTTACAGACCATACATTGTTACATTCATACATGGTTACAACCATACATTGTTACATTCATACCAGTGGTTATAACCATATAGTTGTTACATTCATACATGGTTACAGACCATACATTGTTACAACAGTTCATACAGGTTACACCATACATTGTTACATTCATACATGGTTACAACCATACGTTGTTTACATTCATACATGGTTACACACATACATTGTTACGATTCATACATGGTTACATTCATACATGGTTTACATCCATACATTGTTACATTCATACATGGTTACATTCATACATGGTTACAACCATACATTGTTACATTCATACATGGTTACAACCATACATTGTTACAACCATACATGGTTACATTCATACATGGTTACATCCATACATTGTTACATTCATACATGGTTACATTCATACATGGTTACATCCATACATGGTTACAACCATACATTGTTACATCCATACATGGTTACAACCATACATTGTTACATTCATACATGGTTACAACCATACATTGTTACTTCATACAATGGTTACATTCATACATGGTTACATTCATACATGGTTACATTCATACATGGTTACATCCATACATTGTTACATTCATACATGGTTACAACCATACATTGTTACATTCATACATGGTTACAACCATATATTGTTACCAACCATACATTGTTACATTCCTACATGGTTACAACCATATATTGTTACAACCATACATTGTTACATTCATACATGGTTACAACCATACATTGTTTACATTCATTCTGGTTACAACCATACATTGTTACATTCATACATGGTTACAACCATACATTGTTACAACCAATATTGTTACAACCATACATTGTTACATTCATACATGGTTACAACCATATATTGTTACAACCATACATTGTTACATTCATACATGGTTACAACCATACATTGTTACATTCATACATGGTTACAACCATACATTGTTACATTCATACATGGTTACATTCATACATGGTTACATTCATACATGGTTACATTCATACATGGTTACATCCATACATGGTTACATTCATACATGGTTACAACCATACATTGTTACATTCATACATGGTTACAACCATATATTGTTACAACCATACATTGTTACATTCATACATGGTTACAACCATATATTGTTACAAAACCCTACATTGTTACATCATACATGGTTACAACCATACATTGTTACATTCATTCATGGTTACAACCATACATTGTTACATTCATACATGGTTACAACCATACATTGTTACAACCATATATTGTTACAACCATACATTGTTACATTCATACATGGTTACAACCATATATTGTTACAACCATACATTGTTACATTCATACATGGTTACAACCATACATTGTTACATTCATACATGGTTACAACCATATATTGTTACATTCATACATGGTTACAACCATACATTGTTACATTCATACATGGTTACAACCATACATTGTTACATTCATACATGGTTACAACCATACATTGTTACATTCATACATGGTTACAACCATACATTGTTACATTCATACATGGTTACATTCATACATGGTTACATCCATACATTGTTACATTCATACATGGTTACATTCATACATGGTTACAACCATACATTGTTACATTCATACATGGTTACAACCATACATTGTTACAACCATACATGGTTACATTCATACATGGTTACATCCATACATTGTTACATTCATACATGGTTACATTCATACATGGTTACATCCATACATGGTTACAACCATACATTGTTACATCCATACATGGTTACAACCATACATTGTTACATTCATACATGGTTACAACCATACATTGTTACATTCATACATGGTTACATTCATACATGGTTACATTCATACATGGTTACATTCATACATGGTTACATCCATACATGGTTACATTCATACATGGTTACCACCATACATTGTTACATTCATACATGGTTACAACCATATATTGTTACAACCATACATTGTTACATTCATACATGGTTACAACCATATATTGTTACAACCATACATTGTTACATTCATACATGGTTACAACCATACATTGTTACATTCATTCATGGTTACAACCATACATTGTTACATTCATACATGGTTACAACCATACATTGTTACAACCATATATTGTTACAACCATACATTGTTACATTCATACATGGTTACAACCATATATTGTTACAACCATACATTGTTACATTCATACATGGTTACAACCATACATTGTCTCTTATACACATCTTTACATTCATACATGGTTACAACCATATATTGTTACATCCATACATGGTTACAACCATACATTGTTACATCCATACATGGTTACAACCATACATTGTTACATTCATACATGGTTACAACCATACATTGTTACATTCATACATGGTTACATTCATACATGGTTACATTCATACATGGTTACATCCATACATGGTTACATTCATACATGGTTACAACCATACATTGTTACATTCATACATGGTTACAACCATATATTGTTACAACCATACATTGTTACATTCATACATGGTTACAACCATATATTGTTACAACCATACATTGTTACATTCATACATGGTTACAACCATACATTGTTACATTCATACATGGTTACAACCATACATTGTTACATTCATACATGGTTACAACCATACATTGTTACAACCATATATTGTTACAACCATACATTGTTACATTCATACATGGTTACAACCATATATTGTTACAACCATACATTGTTACATTCATACATGGTTACAACCATACATTGTTACATTCATACATGGTTACAACCATATATTGTTACATTCATACATGGTTACAACCATACATTGTTACATTCATACATGGTTACAACCATATATTGTTACAACCTTACATTGTTACATTCATACATGGTTACAACCATACATTGTTACATTCATACATGGTTACAACCATACATTGTTACAACCATATATTGTTACAACCAAACATTGTACAACGATTCACGCATCATTCAACCACACACACACGCTACGTCCACAACAAGGAAACATATTAGTAACCTTTATATACATATACTCACATAATTTTTCATGTGGTTGTATCTGCGTATTTTTATTTTTTTGTGTACTGAAGAAAGCTTTGGCCGCAACGTCCATTTTGTCATTCGTGATGCTGTTCTAAACAGGTTACCAGATTCTATTTCTCGTGCTTTGGTAATTGATTTTCTGTTTAGTTAGTGCACATTCCCCGTGCTTTTTAATGCATAGTGTGCTGTTGTTGTCTAAGATTAGCTTCATAAGTGATGAATGAATGGAATAATGTATAAGAGCAAAGATATAAGATGGGCAGAATGTCAGACGGGCCTGCGTGCCCAGTTTTTAATCCTTTGAAAATAAAGTGTGTTCGTTCGTTAGTGTGTTCGTTTGTCTCCTGGTAGCCAATACTTTTAAACCCAGCCCGCCAGTGTAGATGTTTGTGGTTTAAAAGCTTAACTACGTGGTTTATCACGTGGCCAACAGCTCTTTATGATTTCCAAATTATAAAGAATGAATCACCACACAAAGAGAAGTAGACGGTAAGCTTAACTAGAACACGATCACAAGCAACACAATGGACGTTGCGGTTAAAGCCTTCGTCAGCACAGAAAACCAAACACAAACTGACAAAACTACATGAAAAACACTATATGAAAATATTAACATAAAAAGTACTTATCTGTATCCTTGATGTGGGCTGGACACGTCTTTCATTGGATCCGTGTGTATTTACTACACAAAAAAAGCCCTAATGCCAAAGCAGGAACCTGCTGTAGGTTCGTCATGTTCTATGCCCATCACGTTTTGTAGGCTTGAGTACACACATGAATGAGTGACCAGCTTTCCCTTTCTCAGCGTACGACGGACCCTTGTCCGACTACACTCGTGACATTATCAGCGTAGTCTCTTCGCGATTACACCAACGTGGCAGTAGTGTATACCGACATAAGCCTCCCACTTTTTTTGTGGCGCACATCATTCCTTATATAAATCTAAAGGAAATAAATATAAATGCCCATGTCATTTCGGATGAAGACACAGTGACACTGAAAGAAATCGAGGCTGTGCTTCGACGATAAAAAAAAACAGCGCTCCAGGGCTAGATGGCATAAGATATGACGACATCTATAGATGTACCGACAAAGAGCTAGAGAAACTAGCAGACATGTACAACAACAGTATAGGGAGTGCTAGCATCAAGGGGGGGTGGTTACACAGCTGTCTGATTCCCTTGCCGAAGCCTGGCAAATACCACACAAAAATTCAGGGATATCGAGTAATCACCATGCAGAATACAATAGGCAAGCTGCTGGAGAAGTTAAATGCCAGAAAAATATCAAGCCAGATAGAGAAGCAAGGTGTTTTCCCACCTACCCTGGGAAGGTACCGTCCCAAAAGAGAAACCTGGACCAATGCAGCAGTTTTTGCCCATGATGTTTATGAAGGTTTCCACTCAGGCATTGACACTTTTGCTGCAGCGATTTATCTTTAGGACGCGTACAACAGAGTACCTTTGGATTTTCTAATGCTTCAGCTTCTTGAACTCAAGATAAGTCCGTTCCGCCATCTATGTCTTCTGTACGAGGGGCTGGTCATGTCTGTTTTTGAGTATGCGATGGCAATCCTGACTCTCAGTCGTTAGCAGATAGAAAGGATGGAAAGGATACAAAACGAAGCTCTGCGCATTATTCTTGGATGTACAAGAGATACAGCATACAGGGCGATGCGCTACCACCTTGATTTTCCAACCATTGAAGACAGACAACAAATTTGCAGAGAACGGGCCTTCCTCAGAGTTAACGCAAACACACAACGTTCACTGCATAGTGAAATTAGGAAGGTGAAGGGCAGCAGGTTAAAAAGAGTAAGGTCGTGGATGGGTCAAGCCGAAGACATTCTTCAACAGGTGTGTTCAGTGGAGGACTTAGAACCTGGCGAGAAGTGGGTACAAGTGCCAACAAATTTCTGTACGTCCTTTTCAGTTTGCATCCATTTAGACAGAAAATGCAGACAAGAAAATCCGGCTGCTGTTACATTCATACATTGTTACAACCACACATTGTTACAACCATACATTGTTACATTCATACATTGTTACAACCATACATTGTTACATTCATACATTGTTACAACCATATATTCTTACATTCATATATTCTTACAACCACACATTGTCACAACCATACATTGTTAAAACCATACATTGTCGTTTGTCTCCTGGTTAACCAATACTTTCAGACCCAGCCTGCCAGTAAGGATGTTTGTGGTGTAAAAACTTAACAACGTGGTTGATCACGTGATCAACAGCACTTTATAAATTCTAATTTAAACAGAAGGAATCTCCAAACATCGAGAAGTAAACAGTAAACTTAACAAGAACACGACCACAAGTAACAAAATGGACGTTGTGGTTAAAGCCTTCGTCAGCACAGGAAAATCAAACACAAACTGACACAACTACATGGAAAATACTACGTGAAAATATAAATATGAAAGTTACTTATCTGTATACTTGCTGTGGACTGGACACGTCTTTCATCGGATCCACGTGTATTAGAAAATAAAAACTCTTAATGCCAAAGCAGGAACCTGACGTAGGCCCGTCATGTTTTATGTGAGTGACCAGTTTTTTTCCCTTTCTCAGCGGACGACGGACCCAAGAGCCGAACCCGTGTCCGACTACGCTCATTACATAATATGCGTAGTCTCTAAGCGATTACACCAACAACAACAACCAGCTTTCATTTCCAGAAGCAACCTATTTTCCTTGTTGAGTTGAGTCATGACTCGACATCACAGCACTCAGCCCATTTCCATACGTGCTCCGTCCTCATCTTCAACAGCCAGAGAAGAGTCCAAAAACTGATGGTACAAATAGTAGCCTATGTGTCCGTTTGGCCATTCCTCGGAGTCCTGAATGTGGGCCAGATCCTCTGGTCATTCTCTGAAGCACCATTCTCGCTAGGCCGTGATTATCTGCCTGTTCTTGTGCAATATACACACCTTCCCAGATTGTCTAAACATTGCAGGTGATCACTCTTTTGTATAGTATATAATATAGCTGTCACATGAATGAACAAACGCAATGTGACCAAATATACTAATAGTACAAATACAGTTTAATTCCCAAATATCGGTTCCCCAGAAAATAAGATATTTAAAGCTTTGTTTTCGTGCGGTAACATTATGTAGAATAACAATGATGATAGAATAGTATTAATGAAGATGATGATGATTACAATGATAATAATGTAATAATTATAAAGATAGTGAAATAGCGAAATATGCCAGGCAATAAATCCTACAATCTATGGTTTGTGTCTTCGTTATTCAAATTGACTACGGGAAAACAAATGTTTTGATATTGTGTCTGTATTATTCAAATTCACAACGGGAAACCATTGTTTTGAATTTTTTTTATAGTAAAGCAGTGGCAAATTACTGAGCGTAATCTTGCCTAGTACATCAACAGCAGCTGAAAAATGCTGATGTTGACTGCAACGCCCTGTAAGGGATATGAAAAAATAGTAAATGTGATGATGAGGACAAGAAGAAAATATGACTACACTAACAGTAATGGGGGAGATGAAAGACACGAGGCGAAATGAAGAAAAGTAGAGATGATGATAATTTCAATAATGACGACGAAGTTTATGTGGATGATAACGACGATGATGATCAAAAGAAACGAGTTTCCTGCGATTATTTCACACATTTAGTCAAATTTCTTTGTTCTTCAAACGTGCCTGTATCGCTAGTGACATCGTTAATTTTGTCGACTAATGTAGTAATAGTAAAGAGAATCGGGTTCTTCTTTTCGACGTCTTGATGCGTACTTGGAATCGTGATATCATCATCATTATCGTGTGCCATGCCGGTAAGCTTGGGCGGTCATGTTTCACCATTTTACATGATCACAAGAGTTGTGGTTCAGTTCTGTGTTCTTGTCCCGACCATACCATGTGGTTAAGCCATCCAGGTATTTACTTCTCTGCCTTCCCCTTGTTCTTTTCCCCTCAGTCTTGCCAGTTGTCACCAAGTTCTCCAGTTTATTTCTTCTCATAACGTATCTAAAATATTGTGACTGTCTACGTTTAATTTCTCCAATCAGCTACTGTTTTCATCTGGGTTTTTTAGGACTTGGTCACTGGTTTTTCTGTCTGACCATGGTATTCTTTGCATTTTCCTCAGAAACCACATTTCCACTGCCATTGAGTGTTTTTCAGCTTGTCTGCTCATCGTCCACGTTTTACATCCATACAAAATACATGTTCTATATAGCACTTCAACACAATTTTTCTCGTTTCAATTGCAATATTTGAAGCCCATAAACGGGCACTCTCCCACTGTTTATGCTTCACCTAGACACGGCAAGATACAAGGAGAATAAGATGAGATAAGATTGTGAAATCTCTTATACAGATGAGATGATACAAGGAGTAACTACCACAAACATTTTCTAAGATTAACTTTATAGGCGGTAAGAAAACCAAATTTATGTTTACGTGACGTTTTCAAAAAACTATATTGGTCTTTTTATTGAATAACTTGACATGGCAACATGATGCTTGAGGCATCAGTGTTGTCGGTGATTTATGAAACGGGAATCAACAATATAGTAAAAACTGGGTTATGATTTATGAAACAGGAACCAAGAATATGATAATAATTGGGTTTATGATTCATGAAACAAGAATCAACAATATCATAATAATTGGATGCATGATTTACGATACAGGATTCAGTATGATAATAATTGAGTTTATGATTTATGAAACATTAATCAACCATATGAAAATAATTGGGTTTATTATTTATGCAGAAGAATCGACAACATGATAGTAGAGGAGTTCAAGATTTATGAAGAAGAATTGACATGATAATATAGAATGATGGAGAATAGACAACATGATACTAGGTACGTTCATTATTTATTAAGAAGAATTGACAACATGATACTAGAGGAGTTCGTTATTTATGAATACAAATCGACACAATTTTGTACACTAGAATATATACAAGCTGTACATATTCATTGATGGGAAGATTTTTTTTATTTTTTTGCAGTTTCGACACTTAGCTTGAGCAGAGTCCTATTCTTCCTGGCCTTGTCCATCTCCAACTGCCGATTGATTTTGAAATAGCTCGATTAGCACACGATTCCTCTGAGCTTTGTGGCCCTTGTCGGGGATATTTAAAGGTCCGATTCTCTACCCCAGGATCAACAGAGGGTATATATGTCTTTCTTCCTTCTCAAAATGCAAAGAGTTCAGGCTGTGAATCCAAGCCAATGTTGCACGAGTCAGACAGAGACAGACGTGGCAACTTCTGGACTTCCGCGCCCACATGTGTATGCGAGGGGTGTTTGTGTGTGTGTTATTGAGAGAGTGTATAAATGTGAGAGTTTGTGTAGATGATGTACTTATGCATGAATTTGTGTATGCAGGAATTTATGCATGTGTGAGTGTCTGTGTGTTTGTGTGTATAAAACAGACTGTTAAAAGGCACGAAGTCAGTAACAAGTAGAATTTCAAAATAGGAAAGTTATACAGGCATAATGGAGCTAAGTGCATACTAAGTTTAACGATGGATGCTTTCAGATAGGATCATAGATTTACTGGGAGATTGTTTTGATTGAAACATATGTTTTAAATCAATAGGGAATAAAAAATATTGTATGAATATAAAAATAGTGAACTTCCATAAAATCGATTTTGAAATTGCTATGAATTTTGTATTGAAATTGCGGTTGAGTTTACTTGATAACCATATCCAATGGAACACAACGTGGAGTACATGTTAGAAAATTTCACCCTTATGAATCACTGGCTGTTTAAACGTATCCTCGTATCAGCTGAACTTGTTGGGATAGCGAGGCTGTGGACTTGTGACATAACATACCAAATAGATAATTGATGCATTAAAGTTGAGCGATTGGAAAATATGAGTGATTGGAAGGGCTGAATATGAGACGGGCTTGCGTGCATAATTTTGACCCTTGGCAAATAAAGTTCGTCCGTTCGTTCGTTCTTTATGCCAGCTGTCCTTGCTGTGCGTTGGCTAGTTTCAGCATGTCCACATCTTCATTCATTGCGAACCAATTCTATACTAGATTCTCCATTCCAATAGCCGTACTCAAGAAGATTCATGAAATGGTGTGATACTTTAGGAAATCTCTACAAGACTTCTAGCGGGATTTTTTGTTAAGGGATTTGATACTAAAGTTACTACAGTATTTAAGCAAGGGGTTTCATAAGGGTTTGTGATACTAGAGTGAAGTTTCAACAATACTTCCACGGAGAAGATGCATAAAGTGATGAAATACTGGGGGGAAAGTTCTTATTTTACTTCTAGAGGGAATATTCATTGACAGATGTGATACAAGAGAAACGTTTCTATAATACTTCTAACGGGAATTTTCCCAGAGAGATCTGATACAGAAGAAAAGTTTGTATAATACTTCTAAATGGGATTTTCATTGACAAATGTGATACATGAGGAAAGTTTTTATAATACTTCTAACGAGAACTTTCATTGACATATGTGATACAAGAGAAAAGTTTCTATAATATTTTTAACGATAACTTTCATTGACAGATATGATACAAGAGAAAAGTTTCTATAATACTTCTAACTGGAATATTTTCATTGACAAATGTGATACATGAGAAAAGCTTGCATAATACTTCTAACGAGAATTTCATTGACATATGTGATACAAGAGAAAAGTTTCTATAATATTTCTAGGGAGAATTTTCACTGAGAGATGTGATACAAGAGGGACATTCCTACATTACTTCAATAGTGAATTTTTGCTAAAAGATCTGATGCAAGAGGAGCGTACCTACATTACTTCTAGCGATGAGATTCATCAAAGGATGTAACACATGTTCGAACTCCCCACTGGTACTAATGGCGTCTCTGATAATACAGTCTTGAATGGTCGGTGATATTGTGTACCAGCATATACTGTAATGGCGTATCGCATATTGAAAGGCATCTTTCCTGTGGCAACATTCCAAGATACATCGAGACTTGTGTACTTATTTATCACAGCAAAGGTTGTTTTTTTTTTTTTTTGGCATTCGCTCGCTTTGACCTCAAGCGTATTAAGTGTTAATCAAAATGATATCAACAACTAGACTGAATCATCAGGAGTATGACAGATTACCTGCAGTGATGTTCTGAGTGCTTTGTTCAATGTCTATCAAATTTTTTCTTACACTCTTTCTGCTGACAGTTCATAATTACAGTCACTTCACTGAGCGATGGTGGAGCTTGCCTCGTGATGTGTATGTTATAAATTGTATCATTACCGTGTCTGGGTGGATGTCTAACTCTTTTTCTATATCAAACTTTTACTGAACAATCTATACTGTTACAACCTGTCTTTACATTGTGCAGACGTGTGTCCGAATGTGTGAATATTATTTGTTGTATGGTCATAACTTTGGTATTGGGGATAGGAGACTCAGCTGAGCCGAGGGACTACTTTCGTCTTAATAGGGAAGGCATCTTTCCACCGGGAACTATAAGGTTTTACCCGCGAAGATCTACAGTAAAAGGGAGATCCCGACCTGTCGTAATGTCTTGTGATTGATGAAACTGATGATTGGTGCTGATGAAGATGACATTTGATGATGAAGATGATGATGATTGATGATGGTTGATGATGGTTGATGATGATTAATGATGATGACGACGATTGATGATGATGATGATTGATGGTTATTATTATTATTGATGGTTATGAGGATGACTGATGATGATGAAGATGGTGATGATGATTGATGATGATGATGATGATGATGATGATTGATGAGGATGACTGATGATGATGAATTGATGATGCTGATTATTATTATTGATGATGATGAGGAGAATGACTGATGATGATGATGATGATGATGATGATGATGATGATGATGATGATGATGATGATGATGATGATGATGATGATGATGATGATGATGATGATTGGTGATGAGGATGATGACTGATGATGATGAAGATGGTGATGATGATTGATGATGATGATGATGATGATGATGATGATGATGATGATGATGATGATGATGATGATGATGATGTTGGTTATGATGATTGATGACGATTATTGATGATGATGATTGATGATTATAACGATTACTGATGACGATGATGATGTTTGATAATGATAATTGATAATGATGACTGATGATGGTTGGTGATGATTGCTAATGGTGATTGCTAATGGTGATTGCTACAGATGATGATTATGACGATGATTAATGATGATACTGTCATTATCTGCCTTATCTCTAAATCTAGTTACTGTATGCTACACCTCTTCCCCGCCACAGGGTTACTTGTGGCAGCGGGGTTTGTTGCCATGTTGGCTTGTCCTGGAGCAAGTTTTGGCTGTGGTATATTGTGCTGTCCTGGTCCGGGATTTCCCAGTTTGAGATTTGCAGGCGGGATGGCGTTGCCTCTTGGGATTTCAGCTGCAGAGGGCATAGTTTCTATGGCTGCTGGTTTGGCTGCCCTAGCGGGTTGGTTCATCAAATCCTGGTCCGTGAAGGCTGGGAGTAATAGATAATGAAAGTAAAAGTATGGAATTACTGTACATGTTGCTGGAGGAGGGAAGCACACAGACAGACAGACAGACGGAAAGAAGAAAGAAAGAAAGAAAGAAAGAAAGAAGAAAGAAAGAAAGAAAGAAAGAAAGAAAGAAAGAAAGAAAGAAAGAAAGAAAGAAAGAAAGAAAATGAACGGAAAGAAGACACTCTATCTGACATCTCGAATGTATATGTTCTTGATATATGATCACACACACACACACACACACACACACACACAAACACTTACAAAGACAGGGGAGGGAGACAAACACACACAAACGCGCGCGCATGCACACACACACACCACACACACACACACACACACACACACACACACACACACACAGATCGAACGAACGAGCTTTATTTTTCAAAGGGTCACAAACTGGGCACGCTCAGACCCGTCTTACATTCGGCCCTTCCAATCACTCATCTTTCGTACATCATTTATCTATTATGAATGGTAAGTTTACATTGAAAAGAAAAGAAGCACGCACTTTAAACTGAATGCCAAAACATACACGAAACATAAGGATTTCATATTTCAATGTTATATGAGAGAGAGAGAGAGAGAGAGAGAGAGAGAGAGAGAGAGAGAGAGAGAGAAGATGTAGAGAGAGCAGAGATAGAGAGAGATAAGAGATAGAGAGAGGGGAGAGATAGAAAGAGAGAAGAGATAGAGAGATAGGAGAGTTAGAAAGAGAGAAGAGATAGAGAGATAGGAGAGTTAGAAAGAGTAAAGAGATAGAGAGAGATAAGAGATAGAGAGAGGAGATATAGAAAGAGAGAAGAGATAGAGAGAGGAGAGAGATAGAAGAGATCGAGAGAGAAGAAATAAAGAGTTCAGAAATAGAGAGAGAAGAGAGAGAAAAGAAAGAGATAAAGAGATCAGAAATTGAAAAAGAGAAGAGAGAGAGAAGAGAGAGAAGAGAGAGAAGGGATAGAGAGAGAAGAGATAGAGATAAGGAAGAGAGAGAGTGTGTGTGTGTGAGAGAGAGAGAGAGAGAGAGAGAGAGAGAGAGAGAGAGAGAGAGAGAGAGAGAGAGAGAGAACTAATATTCTTACTTTCTTTCCAGAATCCAAACATGTAAGGGTCAGGTCTGGAAATAAAACAACAACAGGTGTTATATCTGACTTAATAAAATAACATTTATGCTGAAGATGTTCAATAAATAAAGAAGAGTCGGGGGGAGTCTCTGACGAAGTGGTCAAGCCGTTTGACTCGTGCTCCGAAGATTGGGGGTTCGATTCCGGGCCGCGTCCTTCGGTTTACGAATTAAATGTTTCGGAGACTCCTGTGGGTCGTCGCTAAAAGCTACAGAGCTCGTGCTTTGTGCGACGCTTTCCGTGCTGCGGAAAGAGACCGAGCCATATGGGATAAAACCCGGTGCAATGAAGTCGACCCTGTCTATTTTTAAGCGACTTTTTAAATAAATAAAGAAGACAACTGGGTCAAGTAGTAGGTAAGGAATATATGACAGGTCCAACAAACGGGTAGAGAATGTACTTGATCCTAGAAACATGCTCATGAATCTTGGAGGAAATTGGAGGAAAACCGTTAGTCATATGCACTGGAACTTAAATATCCCCTCCCCACGACGCCCTACGGCATACGTGGAAGACAACAACAGAGGAAAACACAAGAATAATCTGTTATTGTTTTTGTTTTTCTCCGAAGTTTGCTCAGCGTTGGTTGAAACGGCCAATTGCTGAAGTGCTTTGACAAGCAGCTGAATGAATTTCTTCAGTTGTTATTGTTGTTTGCGTACTTCGTCATCTGGACACATTTGATTCAGTATGATTCGTGAGTCTCCTACTTTTATTGTATCGACTGAGTATAACTAACAACCTGTGAATGTGCGTGTGTGTTTACTGTTTATTAATTGGAGACTTATTACTAAGTTTTGCGATGGCTTCTTCTTGTTCTTCTTGTTCTTCTTGTTCTTCTTGTTCTTCTTCTTCTTCATCCTCTTCTTCTTCTTCTTTTCTTCTTCATCCTTGATACACCACTCGTTTCTTTTTAATATTCTTATACACGTGTCTGTCTGTCTGTCTGCGTGCGTTCGTGCGTGCGTGCGTGCGTGCGTGCGTATGTATGTATGTATGTATGCATGCATGCATGCATGCATGCATGTATGTATGTATGTATGTATGTATGTATGTATGTATGTATGTATGTATGTATGTATGTATGTATGTATGTATGTATGTATGTATGTATGTTTAGCACAAAGTGTGACAAAATAGAAATTCGTGTCCAATATGTTGTTGTAAAACTGAAATACGTGTATAATACTCAAACATGATTTAGTCCAATATTTTTGGTTAAATGGAAATTCGTATATAATACGCCCAATACTGTTTTAAGAATTGTTTAACAAACTAAAGGGAAGGCAGAGAGGTAACTATCTAGATGGCTCGGCCATATGACATAATGGAAACGAAAACACGGAGTTGGTCACTGACGCTGGTGATCACGTGAGATGGCCAAATATGACCGCCCACGCTTATCAGCTAGCCACATGATGATGTCGATACGCTTCTAGTCTAGAAAGGAAATTATTGTCCACAGCTTTCTGTCGCATAACCCAGGTCTCGCAGGAAATGTCCCTCGCTAAACATACGCGATCTCCGAACAATGAACCATAGCTTATCCTCACCTTCCATCCACATGCCTATGCCATCAAGCACATTTTCCTGAGACACTGGTCCATCTTGGAATCCGATCCAACCACTCGTGAGGTATTCTCCAATGGCCCCCTGGAAATTTTCCGCCATAACCAGAGCCTCAGAGACCTACTTGTGCATAGTCGCCTCCCCACGGTTACTTCATCCGTGGGCACATTCGAATTCCATCGTAAGAACTGTCTGACATGCCCATACGTTGTTCACACACCAGAGATTGCATTTCCCCGAGGCACCTTCACCTTGAAAGATTCTTTCACTTGTACATCCCGCAATCTGATTTATGTTATCATCTGCTAAACGATGTGACATGAAATACATTGTTCAAACGGGCAGACGTCTTGCTGATCGTTTTAGAGAACACCTCAGAGACATCAATCAGGGCGCTGACAAACCTGTCCCCAACCATTTCAATTCCTCCAACCATAATGGAGTCGACGATGCATGTGTCACCGCATTAAAACCCTGCTTCTCCAATAGCTCCGTCAGACTTAAAATTGAATGCCAGCTAATCAACAATCTGGGATACATCCATCCAGCAGGTATCAATACTGTTGTGGACGCTACGGTATAACTGTGGCATCTTCCCCAATTGTTTACAATATCTATTACTATGCTGTCCCCCCCCCCCCCCCCATATCTAGACCTAACTGTCCCCACATCCCTATATTTTCATAGCAGACTGTTCACATATTTTTGGCTACTTAAATCCTTTTTGGCAACCCACTTTTAATTCTGCAGCCTACGAGCGCCTTCGCAGCTGGCCAAGTCACCTTTTATGCCCCACATGGCACAGTGCTAGATAGGTCGTGTGTGTGTTTTTTCGTTTTTTCGTTGTTTGCTGTATTTCGTTGTTAGCTATCCGTGTTGTCATTGACAAAGATTCTGAGAATCGAAACGTCTGTGTGTCGTATTGTACGCGTTCGTGTGTATTTTGTTTTATTTTATTTTATTATTCATTTTATATATTTATTGAGTGCTTCTGATTTCGGATTTTCACCTGTATTTCGCGATACGTGGATCTCCTTGTAAGGTATGTGCAACGTTGTTGATGTTTAGTACGTTTTTTCTCGCAGGAGTTTAATATACCTATTTGTTTCCAATTCATATTGTTATATCCTGCTGCAGCCGCTGCTTTTTCTTTCTATTCCATACAAAGGAAAGGCATTACACATATCTCAACACAAATTACGTACTTCGGCTCAGGTGGAGGGGGTGGCGGTGGTGGAGGAATCACTTTGGGTGGAGGAGGCGGTGGTGGAGGAGGCGGCGGTGGTGGAGGAGGTGGAGCAACCTTCTTGGGTTTCTCTGGTTTGGGTTTCTTCGGTGGTTCGGTGGGCTTGACTTTGGTTACCCTGGGCCTGAAAGACAGAATGGCAAACAACAAGAATCAATATAAGAGATACGGTGATGACACCATTACTGGTGATAGTGTGTCTGCGTTAGTAATTAGAATCTGCCAAACAACAAGCATCAGTTTATTAAATACAGTAATGACACCATTACTGGTAATATCATTTCACTTACTTTGATGATATTAAGCTGTCAAACAACAAGAATCAATTGATTAAATACAGTAATGACACTATTACTGGTAATATCAGTTCACTTACTTTGGTGATATTAAGCTGTCAAACAACAAGAATCAATTTATTAAATACAGTAATGACACCATTACTGGTAATATCAGTTCACTTACTTTGATGATATTAAGCTGTCAAACAACAAGAATCAATTTATTAAATACAGTAATGACACCATTACTGGTTATATCAGTTCACTTACTTTGATGATATTAAGCTGTCAAACAACAAGAATCAATATAACAGATATGGTAATGACACCAATACTGTAGTGCGTTCACAAATGTTTTCCCCCGTATAAAAATTCACAACTCAGTAATCAACTGAGGGAAAATGATGAGATTTAGCATGTAACCGTATCCTTACGCACACCCAACCAAATAAATTTTGTTTTGGAAATTGTACAGCAGATCTCAATGTATGTTTATATGCGGTATGTAACTTACGGGTCAGAGATGAAGTGCATATTATGAAATGCATTACATCTGTACATGGAAACATCAGTGTTCAATAATGAATATTCTCTGTGGTGCACGGAAATTTCCTTATGAGAAGCATGTCACAAAGGGGAACGGAGTTGTCACAAGTGACATCCATAATTCTACATATAGTGGGTGCTTTCATGAAACGTTATTATTTCTAAATGTCTTACCATTTATAGCCATCATCTGCATGTGTGAATACTGTTGAATGGGATTGAATGTGAAATTGTGTACACTTCAAAGCACAGCCATGAAACTGATCGGAGGAAACTGTTTCATACTATTAAAAATCCCGAGAAAAGAACAGTGCATGCATTGGGTTTTGAGTAAACGGTCATTTCGTCGATGGGTGCAAGAATCTGGAATGAAACTACCATGCAATAAGCACGCGGCAGATAAAAAAGTAAATGTAGACGCTTTTGACAAGGTCATAAGGAGAGCCAGTAGAAACATTGTTTTTTGTTTCTTTAAATAGTGACTGGGAAAATTTAGGGTTTGGTTGCGAAAGAATAATGGTATAAAGCTAATCAAAACAACTTTGTGTAAAATAATAAGGATATTAGGCTACATGTTTAGAAAGTACAAGAGAGGTAGAAATATCATTTGCGAGCAATCGCATTTAGGAGCCATGAGAAGCAAGTACTTATGTGAAATAAGGGAGATGCGCATAGAAAGTTGTGACATATTGCATTTGGATCAAACCTGGATCAATGCATACCACACAAATTAAAAGGAATGGCAATCAATGGATGGATATTTAAAGCGATATGTACCAAGTAGTAAAGGACAACGTTTGGTCATTGCCCATGCTGATAGTACGCATAATGGCTTGCTAGTTCTCATAATAATATGAATGGTAATACATTTAGAGATTGGCTTGAGAATACAGTGCTTTCATCTCTAGATAGACCGCCTTGCCTAATTATTGGTAAATCAGCCATACGGGGATTCGCGCCGCGGATAGCACATCACATGCTCCAAGACTGCCCCGAATCTAGCAGTGGAGGATAATTCTACGAACAAATGTGTAAACAAAAACATAGACAGTGAAGTTTATAGAAAAGACAAAGTATTTCTTCTTCTTCTTCTACTTCTTCTTCTTCCTCTGTGTTCGTCCGGAATGCGTTATGCCTGTTTACGTCAGAGCTGCGACATTTGCACCTTTCAGCAGACACATCCGACTTCTTCAGGCATTTGTTGACTGGATTAACCTTCCCGTAAAATACAAGATACAAGTATACCTTGATGTGGCGCACTCCCTCGTTAGAGGAACGAATAAGGCGATACAAGAGACAACATTGCAGATATAGATAATAAATTTCCAGCGAACGAAAGAAGAAGAAAAACAAACGTTACTTATTCAGTCATAGGAGATTTGCTCGCAACAGACGAGCAAATTCTCCGGCGGGCCTATTCTCGCTAGTCGCGGGAACCGCATATTGGCAGGATAGGAGATTTGCTCTTAACAGACGAGCAATATCTCTGGCGGGTCCATTCCCGCTGCTCGCGGGATCAGCACAAGTCAGGTGGAGAGTCTAACGGTAAGTATACGCTTACACTGGTTCATACACTTGCGATTGACAAGTGTACGCGCCCATTGGTCCAGGCGCGTACAAGTTCCCCCAACTGCGGGACAAGGCTGAACGTCTCTAAGTCGAGCCCTCAGGGTGTTAGGGTCCGGCCACCACTCACCTCCTGCTCGTGGAGGTGAGGTCTCGGAGTTTTCACGCTGAGCTGCCAGCGTCTGCAGTCTACCTTGTTCCAGACGTACTGGTTATCCATTCCTCTGGAATAAACAAGGCAAGGCCGAGAGAGGGAACATGCTGCGTGGGCATCACATGTTCTCTGAAGCTCTGCCCAGGCATTGTGATGGAATTTTGGCCAAAATCTAACCCACATACTTTGTTCTGTCAAGACTGCAAGGTGCCACTCACAGTACCGTGCGGTATATTGCAACAACAAAAAACAAGGGGGGGGGGGTGGTCTTGAGCCTGATGAATTAAGGCCGCCTGATTAGTGCAGTCGCCGCGATCTGTGCAGGTTTCTTTTTGCCCCTCGAAAGAAAAAACTCCACACCTTACCGAGGATTCTAACACCTCATGAGGAGCGGCTGGTCGAGTGGCTAGATCGCCAGATTCTCATTCGGGAGACTCTGGTTCGAATCCTCGGTAAGGTTTGTGATTATTTTTTGTTGGAGACAAAATGAAAATCCTAACCTGCACAGTTCGCAGCGACTGCACTAGCCAGGCGGCCTTAATTCCTCAGGCTCAAAGAACCATCTGCCATACACCACAAGGCACTATATTGGCAGTAAATAAAAGTTTTTGACATATCACAACAAGCAATGATGTACAGACCAGATGGAAACAGAGGAAGAGGCCGACCACGTAAACGTCGGACGGACGGAATAGCAGAGTCCATGGGAATATCGATACATGAAGCCCATAATCGGGCACTCTCACGATGTTTATACTTCACCTCGACATCGCAAGGTACAAGAGGAACATGATGAAATGAGATGAGATGAGACATAAAGAAGAAGAAGGTAACAGCACGCTTATTATAGAAATTACCTTCTCTTACACAATCCAGCACAGGGATTTCTGCAAGGGCAGCAGTAGCGGTAGATCAGGAAGGCTGTCAGGGCCAGCCAGATCAGGCCACCAATGATGGCAGGGATGAGCCAGGACAAGAGGACGCTGGTACTGTCGTCCTCCTTTGTCGTCTTTGTTTTAACCGTGGGTTTAACTGTTGACGCTGGCTTTGGGGTTGGTGGTGTTGTTGTTGTTGTTGTTGTTGCTGGTGTTGCTGGCTTTGGTGTGGCTGGAACAGGCGGTGGTGGGGGTGGAGGGCACGGCTGTAAGAATAGAGCATGTACCGATGAAATATAGCAGCTTCAACAGCTATTCTTCTAATCCTCTACTTCTTCTTCATTATCTTCTTCTTCTTCATCTACCTTCTTTCCTAGCTTCTTCTTCTTCTTCTTCCTCTTCTTTTTTTCTTCTTCTTCTCCTCCTCCTCGTCTTCCTCCTTCTTCTCCTCCTCCTCCTACTCTTACTACTACTACTACTACTACTACTACTACTACTACTACTACTACTACTACTACTACTACTACTACTACTACTACTACTCGATCTTCTAATATGGCTACTAATCTGCGTACACTCCTGTCTCCTTTTTTGTTTCTTCATTCTTCTTTCCCTTATCCCCCTCATCACCATCTTCTTCAGCCTAATCCTCTTCCTGTGTAGTTTCATACTGGTGAACCTCTTGCTCACCCTGCCCCATTGCCACCTCCTCTTTGTTTAACATATGTGTCAAATCCAACGGTCTGTGGATCTCATCGACATTAACATGACCTTTCGCAGACACATCTATGTCTCACTTATATAACTTGCAGAAGACGAGGAGCAGAACGAAGGAGGAAGATGGATTAGAAGAAGACCGAACTTAGCAGCCAGCATAAAGTCACCATACAGTGGATACCATCCCACTGTGGAGTACCCGGAAACGACAGAGCTGATCAATTGGCTAAGGAAGGAGCCAAAGAGGAACAGCCTGATGTGCCCGTTACATACCACCAAATGAAAAGAATGATCAAATCAGTCAGAAAGCCACCAAAACCTGCTCAAGATGACTACCACATTATGGACAGACCAGAACAAGTCATTATTCTGCGCCTCAGAACAGGACACAATAGATTACGCAACCACATGTATAAAAAATTCAAGATTGGTGAAACAGCCATGTGCACATGTGGATTGGCGTCGCAGACAGCAGAGCACATACTCCAAGACTGCCCAAAATATAACACATCTAGGCTAACCTTCTGGCCTAGAGAGACGACAGTGGAAGATAAACTCTATGGACCACTGTGTGAACTGAAAAAAACAGTTCAATTCATGCAAGAGACGACATTGCAGATATAGACATATTTCAAGCGAACGAAAGAAGAAGAAGAAGAAGAAGAAGACCGAAGAGAAGAGAAAAAAAAAAAGAAGAAGAAGAAGAAGAAGAAGAAGAAGAAGAAGAAGAAGAAGAAGAAGAAGAAGAAGAAGAAGAAGAAGAAGAAGAAGAAGAAGAAGAGGGTTAGATTTGAGGAAACATGTGTGCCACTTAATAACTTGCAGAAGAAGAAGAAGAGAAAGAATGAGGGGGATTAAGAAGAAGAAGAAGAAGAAGAAGAAGAAGAAGAAGAAGAAGAAGAAGAAGAAGAAGAAGAAGAAGAAGAAGAAGAAGAAGAAGAAGAAGAAGAAGTAGAAGGGGGAAGAAACAGAAAAAGATGGGGGAGGATTAGAGGAGCAGTAAGAGGAAGTACGAGGAGGAGGAAAAAGAAGAAGATGAATAAGAACAAGAAGAATAAGTAGGGGAAGAAGAAGAAGGAAGAGGATGATGAAAATGATGAGGTGTTGGGGTGGGGGAGGTTGTGGTATATTAAAATAGAAATGGGAGATCAATGTCCCAAATTATCAGTGGACCCCTATTATGGGAAAACCAGGAATTGGCTCGGAAGATTCCCTATTGATAAAACAGGTTTTCTGATAGGAGGCCAAGCGAGCCCAGGGAAGTCACTGCTTTAAAGAGAAAGTAAGATCACTCTAATTAGAGGGCAAGCGAGTTGTATCCCTGCCACCGGCTCTCTCTTGTTGGATCTGGTAGTTAAGTGAAGTAACTCTAACACTCTAATATTAATTAATGTTATTTACATATAAAACTAATGAAATTACAGAACACCGTAGGAGACGTTTACATTATTGTAATAAAAGAAAAAGGTTGGGCAATACAATGTACATAAATATTTCACACTTGATATCTTTATGCCTAATTATCTAACACATATTACTATCCCAACCACTTCCTCGCTGGAGCAAAATTTAAAATAAAACTTAAGAGAGCTTTTTATACTAAATTACAAAGATTACACCCAACATATAACAGAGAAAAACTACAAGAAATTACAGTCAAAGAGAAATTTACAGATGAAATAAAATGTAAACTTGAAACTCTGCAAAACCGTTTGGAGGAAAGCGTTGACCAAACTTGGTTGAACATCAAGAATACAATTCAATCTACCGCAGAAGAATGTCCTCGGTGTGTTAACCACGCATAGAAAGAACAGATGGTTCAATCAAAAATGTGAAGAAGCAGTCATTAGGAAAAAGAATGCCAGACATTTATGGTTAAATGACATCAACAACATCCAAAAGGAAGAGCATTATAGAAATGAATGTAAAGAGGCTACAAAAATAGTCCGACAGCAGAAGCGAGAATATATGAGTAATATAATCAAAGATATGGAAACTAATCACCAGAAAAATGAATCCAGAAAGTTTTTTAAAGAACTGAAGTCAATGAAACGAGGGCGCCAACAAAACACATATGGTTTAAAAGACAAAAAGGGGAATATGATAAATACCAATGAGGAAATGTGCAACACATGGAAAGAATATTTTGTTGAATTACTAAATTGTGAAGCTCCAAGTAACACTTTCCCAAAGGAAGAGGTTCTAACATGTGAACTACAAACTGAAGAACCAACATTTGAAGAAATCCTATATGTAATCACACGACTTAAAAACAATAAGGCAACTGGGACTGATGGAATTGCTACTGAATTTATAAAGGCAGGTGGCCATGCATTACATCTAAAGCTATACGAACTAATAATAAAAATCTGGAGGACAGAAGAATTACCCCATGACTGGAAAGAGTCATTATTGATACCTATCGTTAAGAAAGGAGACAAGTTTCAATGTGAAAATTATAGAGGAATATCACTACTGTCCACAAGCTATAAAATACTATCCGTAGTATTACAAAATAGACTAAAACCATATTCAGAAGACATATTAGGTGACTACCAGGCGGGTTTTAGACAAAACAGATCAACAATAGATCAGATATTTATCTTACGACAAATAGCCGAGAAAAATTGGGAATATAAAAGAGATCTCCATAACATTTTTGTGGATTTTAAAAAGGCTTATGATAGTGTCCATAGGAATAGTCTATGGAATGCTATGCAGGAATTTGGAATACCAAGGAAGTTAATCAACATGACCAGACTATGCATGGAAGATACTTATAATATAGTAACATATAAAGGCAGGAAATCAGATCCTTTCCAAATAACATCTGGCTTGAAACAGGGTGATGCACTATCGCCGCTACTCTTCAATCTGGCTCTAGAGAAAGTTGTAAGGAAGGTAAAGGAGGAATGTGATATTGGAGGAACATCCAAGCTGCTTGGTTATGCAGATGATATAGATATTATAGGGCAAAGTGAACAAAAGACATTGGAAATATTGACTCACTTAAAGGAAAAAGCCCAACAGATGGGGCTGGTTATCAACCAAGATAAGACAGAATATATGGTAATTGCAAGAGACGGAATGGCTAAAAACTCTGGCCACATACAAATAGATAATATGACCATTAAAAGAACGGAAACATACAAATACCTGGGTACAATCTTCAACTGCTCCAATCTCATAAGGGAAGAAATACAAACTAGAATCAACTCTGGAAATAAGATATACTATGCACTACAACATCTACTAAAATCAAATGCGCTATCTCGTAACACCAAAATCACAATATACAAAACACTGATCAGACCAGTTGTGCTGTATGGCTCTGAAACCTGGAGTACAACGAAAGGAGACGAAGCCTTGTTACAAACCTTTGAGAACAAAATTTTAAGACGCATCTTTGGACCCATTAGGGATACACAAAGTGGAGAGTGGAAAAGAAGAAGTAACAAAGACATTTATGATCTGTTTAAGTCCCCGTTAATCACTGGTATCATGAAGGCTAATAGACTACAATGGCTGGGGCATATAGAAAGAATGGAAGATAATAGGGAAACAAAACTCGCTTACACTCAGGAAATAAATGACAGTAGACCCCGAGGTAGACCAAGAAGACGGTGGAGAGATAATACATATACAGACCTATAAGCACTTGGAATCAACGACTGGCAAGAGAAGGTCCACCAGAGAGACGAATGGAGACAGATTGTATCTGCAGCAAAGAACCTCAATGGCTCGGAACGCTGAAGAAGAAGAATATTACTATCCCAATGTCCGATCGTTGATACCAAAAATTCAAGAACATCCAACACAATTATAGCACACTTAACTACATATAACTGTTTGTATGTCTCTAGTTAAGATAAAATCTGTTTATAAATGTTTATTTCCTGGACATATCTGGCACTAGTTGATCTTGACACTGGGTATTCTATGGTTCATGATTCCTTGTAGAATGATCTCTGTAGGTATCCATAGAGACTAATTGGATGTGAGTAAAAGTTGTTGTTTAGTTGTTGAATAGTTGTTACGTAGTTGTTTAATAGTTGTTGTTTAATAGTTGTTGGCCACTGGACTTAAATGAGGATACATGGGGTGGTAAGGCGACTTAGCTTCATCCTTGTGTGGCTGAGTGGCAAATATAAGGGCGCCGATTTTCCTCCTTCACTGAGGAATAGCTCCACTTCAGCCAGGGATGATTTCCCTTTATGGGATCATCACTTGTACCAACGGACCACCTCCCATATCTGTTTGTTTCCAGGAATTCGGTATATTATCCACTGATATATCACATCCTGTTAGAATAACTTTTACATGAGGACTAAACTTAAACTGAAATTCGCAACTACCTATATAAAATCTATTATCCCCCCTGCCACGTTAATTGCGCACATAATCTACCCTTGGAGGTCGGATAAACATGGTTTTCGGACATCCTTCATGTAAGGTAAATATCCGCGGACCTTCTCTTATTAGTTTGACGTATTTAGTCTGCATTCCATTGAAACACTCAATCAATCAATCATGTGCCATGCCGGAAAGCATGGGCCGTCATGACTCACCATTTCACTCGATCACCAGTGTCGTGGATCAGCTCAGTGTTCCTGTCTCGTCCATGCCATGTGGCCAAGCTATCCAGGTATTTTCCTCTCGGTCTTCCTCTTGGTCTGTTCCCTTCGATCTTGCCAGTTGTCACTAAGTTCTCCAATCCATTTCTTCTCATAACATGTCCAAAAAATTTTGACTGTCTACGTCTAATTTCTCTAATCAGTTTACGATGTTCATTTGTCTCCTGTAGTACTTGGTCATTGGTTTTTCTGTCTGTCCATGGTATTCTTAGCATTTTCCTCAGAAACCACATTTCTGCAGCCATCAGATGCTTTTCAGCTTGACTGCTCATTGTCCAAGTTTCACATCCATACAAAAGAACAGGCTATCTACCTATCTATCTAAAGAACACTATCTGCCGTAAAATAATACTTAACGTTGGCTAACGACAACACACTTTGGAATTACTGGGCGTAATCTGTTATTCCAATTAATAAATCGCCGGTCGTTGTATTTAATGGGAACTATGCATTTCCAGACGTAGGTGTTTTCACAACCATTGCATTGGTAATATTAACAGGCGTTGTTAACCATGTATTGAAAATATGCTGTGCCTTTTCGACGGTTCTCAAGCTGTAGTTATGGGGAAATTGAAAATGTCACAGAGGTATTAAAAAGTATTAAAATAATAACTGTCTGAGGCTGAAGGAGTAATCACTACTGACAATCTGTGTTGTATCTAGAATCATTGATCAATGTGTATCGACCAGCATGATTCAGAATCAATGTGTATCGACCAGCATGATTCAGAATCAATGAAGAGCACATGGTAATGACGACAAAAAGATGGTCTCTCACCCCACATGTAAACGTTATGGTGGCGGGGGTTCCTGTCAGAGGTCCGGGATAAATACCCTCATCAGCGATTGTTGCCGTTCCTGTAACGATTTGAGGACACGAAAATGACAATGATAATTTTCATTAGTTTTGGGGTCATTTTACACTGCAAATACACATTTAATTCTCCCTCACTCTCTGTCTCTCTTTCGCTCCTCTCTCTCTCTCTCTCTCTCTCTCTCTCTCTCTCTCTCTCTCTCTCTCTCTCTCTCTCTCTCTCTCACATACACATTAGTTCTGAGGGAATTTTACACTGAAAATATACATTTAATTCTATCTCACTCTCTGTCTCTCTTTCGCTCTCTCTCTCTCTCTCTCTCTCTCTCTCTCTCTCTCTCTCTCTCTCTCTCTCTCTCTCTCTCTCATACACACACATTAGTTCGGAGGTAATGTTACACTGGAAATGCACATGTAATTGTAGCTCTCTCTTTCTCTCTCCCTGTAGCTCTCTCTTTCTCTCTCCCTGTCTCTCTCTCTTTCTCTCTCTCTCTCTCTCTCATACACATTAGTTTTGAGGTCACTTTACACTGCAAAAACATTTCATTCTCTCTCACTCTCTCTCTCTCTTTCTCTCTCTCTCTCTCTCTCTCTCTCTCTCTCTCTCTCTCTCTCTCTCTCTCTCTCTCTCAATCTCCTTCCTTCTTTGAGTGTAAGGTAATGACTGCATCATGTCTGCAAAAGCTGCGATATTTTGGCACTGACATTCAAACGCGTCGATTTCACCATCTCCCTGTGACCTTATCCACACAGAACTTCTCCCCTGTAACAGTCTCTTGAAATGTCTCTATATCATAAACCAAATGCCCTGCCTCTGTTGTTTCCATGTGTCAATTATAAATTATATCGTCAATTCATCTACGCTTTGGTCTCCCTTTTCTTCACCTTCATGGTTCACTTTCCACTATAGTTATATGTTCTACAGATTCATGAATGTTTACATGTCCACAATTTGCACGTTTCTCATTTTTTTTGTCATTATAATTACTAATCTTCTTCTTCTTCTTCTTCTTCGTCTACTACTACTACTACTACTACTACTACTACTACTACTACTACTACTACTACTACTACTACTACTGCTGCTGCTGCTAATGCTACTTCTACTACTACTATTACTACTACTACTACTTTACTACTACTACTATTACTACTACTACTACTTTACTACTACTACTATTACTACTACTACTACTACTATTACTACTACTACTACTACTACTACTACTACTACTACTACTACTACTACTACTACTACTACTACTACATGTTTTCTTTCTTTCTTTCTCTCATTGGTCTACTTCACACCATAATTGTATTTTCCAGAGATTCATTAATGTTTACGTGTCCAAAAGCACGTCTCTCATTTTTGTTTGTCATTAAGACTACTGATACTATTACTGCTACTATTACTACTACCAATACTACTTGTTTTTTTTTTTTTTTCTGCTTCTATCATTCATAGTTTCTTAACATTCTTTTCTTCCTGCATATTTTCGCCTATCTTTTTTTTTATTCTTTCAGCTTCTTTCTTTCTTTATTTCTTTCTTTCTTAAACTGGTCACTATCTGTTATCCAATCGCCTTCAATACTGAGGTCCTGTTGAACAGATCTGTTTGTTCTCCTCACCCTCCATCCAATTCTCGTCTGCCAGATTTATAATCATTGACAGATATGTGTTTGTTAGTTGACTTATTTCACATCCAAGTTTCGTATCTATATACTGTTAGGGAAATAACCATGCTCTTGATATTCTGACTGCTGTTGCTCTGTCTGTTCCAACCCATTGAGTTCTTTAATTTAACTGCTTTAGTTTTCGAATAACAATGTTTTTTGTTTTTATTTGCGTTCGCTCGTTTTGAATTCCAGCGTAGTCCACACACGTGCTAATATTTCTAGTGCACTAGACGTGGTTGCTTGCGGATTAGCTTACCCTATTACCAGTATCTCTCGCTATCAGGTGAACCCACTCCGACTTCACGAGTACTTTTAATTTACGTCCCCGAGTCAATGCAGAGAAGTCAACTATTTTAGTCCAACTGACAGATGTAGGTTCAACCCGCTAATTCGGCATCAGAACACCGGAAATTAAAGAGAGAGAGCACTCGTATCCATTCCGCCATGTTGAACTCATTTTCAAAGTCCAAAGCTTTAACACTCAGGTTGTTTGAGCACAGAAAATCGCTTGCATCTGTCGGAATGAAGTTACTGTACAGATCTTCCTTCCCAGCCAGGTACGAAAGTATCGTCTTCACGAAGAATTGTGTTGCAGGGCACCCATTTGCCTCTCCAAAGCCGGTAAGGGAACTTCACACTGGTGGGGAGCAGTGGCGTCACTGGGATTGGTGTCACCCAGTGCGGTAAACTCTTGGTGTCACCCCTCTAGACTTTCACCATGGTCTTCTTCCGAGTGTTCCTGTACCATATATAATCGCATATAGTAATGTTTGTAAAATAAGTCAAAAAGTTAATAAGGACATAAGAAATAAAACAAATTGAACAATATAACTTCAATACTTCAAGTAAAACATAAATAAACAACTTCGACAAACTCGGACAAAGTTAAATGTTTGTTATTTTGCTATGTCTGCTTTGTCAAATTTGCAATTTTTTTATTTTGGTGTCACCCCTTGATGGTGTCACCCGGTGCGGCCCGCACCCCCCTAGTGACGCCCCTGGTGGGGAGGTATATTATTTGTAGCCAGTTTATGATTCAGCATAATACGTACAGATGGGCTTAAATTAGATCCTTAATTTGTATGTCTGTTTGTTTGTTTCTTTTATTGTCACCTGCTTTGAACTCATGCGTAGTCCATTACGTGATCCTACTTTTAGTCGGAGTTGGTTCGCTTGTTGGCGGTGGGGGGGCGGGGAGAGAGAAACACTGGAAATAGGGAAAGCTAATCCACACAAAAAACTAGTCCAGTGCACAAGGAGTAGCTACACTTTGATGGGCTACGTTTGAGTTCACAGCCACCGACCGTTTAAAAACAAAACCAAAAAGAAAAAGCCTACTTGTATAACGGAGAACTTCCGTGCTGTTTCAGCTCTTCCGTTATGGCTCCCTATAAGCAATGACTCCTAGTTGGTTTGTATCGAATTACCCAAACCCCGCGAATGATACTTTTTGTTTTGTTCTCAAATCCGTTACAGGACGTTGCCGTCAACATCAGCATCTTTCAGCTGATTGTTGATTTCTTGGCAAGATTACGCTCAGTAGCTTACCATTGCTTTCTGAGCGGCCTGCTGACATACCCCTTAAGTCACAAGTCGGCGAGAACCACTACCGATTCTCGCGCAAGTTACGTTCCTCACGTGGATTACGGGAATGATACTAAGGGACGTAAATTACAGGTACCTCAGAAGTCACTCTTTGCCTCATTGTGAGGAACAATGGTAATATGGAAAACACATTCACGCACAAAAATCAGTCAACTGCACTAGACGTAGTAACACGTATAGACTACGCTTGGGTTCAAAGCGAGCTAAAAAAAAAAATTTTTGTTGCAGTCAACACCAGCATTTTCAAATGCTGTTGATGTACTAGGCAAGTGTTACGTTCAGTAGTTTGCCATTTGCTTTCTGAATGACCGGCTCCTATACCTTTTTCGAAAAAACCAGCACCGCTGTGATTCGAACCCGGGTATACGGGCTCACAAACCGCGTTCGCAAGCCCTTAGCCACAGAGACCGGCCAACGACGGGGAAAAACGTAAGTGTCATTGGTCTGCACCAGACCAGACAACCGAAAAAGAAATATGTTCTGGATGAATAAAGACCCAGGAGGTCAACATGGCGGGATGGGTAAGAGCGCTCTCTGAGTAAATAAAGACCCGGTTCACATATCCTCATTTACCTGTGGAGGTTTCACCGTTGAGGCATGGCTGGGTGAGGACAACGCTACCTTTGGCCATGACCACAATTTTACCCGCCCCACCGCCGAAGTAGATGAAATCGTTGTTGTTGTAGCTGGAATCGTCATCGTCGCCCGTCACGCTTCCTGTTGGACACAAACAAGTATAGACAACAATGAGAGAGAACTGGAACGTTTCATGTGTTACACATGTGAAGATAAAGTGAAGGACTCTTTGGAGTATATTGGGTATATGGTGTTAACTTAGAGTTGTATAGACTAATCGGGACTCGTTGGTTGATATTTAGTTTAGTTTAGTTTAGTTTAGTTTAGTTTAGTCGACGGATCAACATCATGGCATACGAGTGTAAACCTTACGTGCTCCGTTCTACTACTAACTCAAGCCTGAGTCCAAAAAATCTCAGCTCAATGCACGAACTCCGTAGCAGTTCGAGGATCCTGAAATACTTAGGTTAGAATTTTAACTCGAAATTTTGCCCGGGCAGCGCCGTTAGGCTATTATTTTTTTCGATTTCCAGCTGCCAATACATTTTTTACGTGCACAACAATACTATTAGAATTATTAAAGTCCACGAGAAACATATCCCGGCCCTCACCGGGGCTTGAACCCGGGACCGCCAGCACTCGAGACGGACACCATACCTCGAGACCACTTAGCCCCCCCCCACCTCAGCCTCCCCCCATTCAGCCCCCACTCAGCCCCACTCAGCCCTCCACTCAGTCCCCACTCAACCCACCCCCACTCAACCCCCACTCAGCCCTCCACTCAGTCCCCACTCAACCCACCCCCACTCAGCCCCACTGATCCCCCCACTCAATCCCCACTCAGCCCTCCACTCAGTCCCCACTCAACTCACCCCCACTAAGCCCCACACTCAGCCACCCCCCCCCACTCAGCCCCCTCCCACTCAGCCCACCGTTGGGTGATGTGGGCACTACCACACCTGTCTCCTTTACTTCCCAAAAAAATTTCTGGTGCACATTTTCAGCTGAGTCGACCTGTGAACCCAGGTCAATTTTAGCAAATATCCGCCTCAGTGGAGCATTGGAACAGATGACCGCCGGGTAGACAGGCAAGCGTGTTATTCACTATGCCACCGAGGCGCCTGTTGACCCTATGAAAGACTGGCTGGCACCTTGCCTTCTTGACAGACGATAGTTTGCAAAATGGAGTTATACCTCTCCATAGCACAGAGCCTGGGCTGAATTTAGAGAGCACGTGTTGCCCATGCAGCAGGATCCCTCTCTCGGCCTGCCTAGTTTACTCCAGAGGAAAGGTAACACCAATACGTCTAGAACAAGACAAGCTGCAGAAGTTGCCGGATCAGCAAAGCAATACTCTAACTGTCCGCCTGTCAGAGCTTCCCTTCTAGCCCATTTGCCGTCCAAGGCTTAGGGCCAGGTCAGTCCTGTCATGACATTTATTCTTTAGGTTGCATTTCCTCGCACTAGTGAGACAGTAGGGAAAGTGGTTTTCACATACTGCCTCAGTTTACTAGAGGGCAATGACTGGAATGATTTTGAGACAGAAAGTTCACCGTCCAGTATAAGTTCAAAATTAGTGAGTGACCGGGCGCTGACTTGATCATGGCCTGCTAACCGAAAGTTTACCTTTCGTTGTTAATGAAATGAGAAATTCAGGAAACATGAAACCAAAACTTAGCATAGGCTTTGTGGGGAACTGTCAGTTTGGGCAAGAAATACAACGGAGGGGCAGATTTATAGCAGTGGGAATGTGCTTGAGCTGGGAAATCTAATTTAAAGAGCATGAACTCAAACAAGGACGATAAACTCAGGACCATGAACTTCAGAGACAATGTAGATTTGGGTTAATGATATGATGGTAGTATGCAAATTAAGCAGGGTACGCGAAGTACTGATTGGATGACAAGGGACAGCGACGTCACGTGATTCTAGAAAGGCGCCAACTCGAGAAGTAATATATACGTTGGATCCAGTCAGTTTAGACAGTGTGGAACGAGCAAGGGTACGGTAGCAACAGATCCGAGGGCTGGGCGGCCGCCCAGCCCAGCAGGAAGTGTGAGTTGGGAACTTCAGCAATGGTGATGTCTAAATCCCAGGCTGTTTAGTGTCTAAGAAGATGGAGGGGCAGTATTAAAGACGGAAGAGATGCACATATCACAGTTTCGTCTGGACTGCCGAAGTAAAGTAGGATGGTCAAGGATCTGTGAACCATTTATTCCAGATAGATAAATCTGATGGAGTGGAACGCAAATTCCGAGGATCACAAAATGGCGTGCAAGCCATTTGAGAAGGACTGTTGGCTAAAGGAGACCGCTCGTTAGTTGCAGTAGATGGCTAAACGTCACACAGGACGACCATAACCAGGGACACTGCGGTTGGAACCACACAGGAGACTGTCAAATACAACTGGAAACCGGTGGTGGGATCCACGGCAAACGAGGTTGAAGAGGGCAATCGCATTTCAAATATGGGACCCAGATGATCAACGGGACGACAGAAGGAGAATGTAAGTTGACATAAGACTTAGTTTAATTGTATATTATAATCAAGTACCTTAGTTTAGAGAGCTATGGCAAACTACTGTAGGTAAGTTTACCGAATAATTATGAGCAGTCGACAAAGGATTAGGATTGGATGCGACGTCCTGCAAATTACGTATATATAAATGGCTGGTCTATAGTGTTGGGAGTCATATTAATCGGAGAGATAAGCAGAGTGTGGATAAACTGTATATGTTCATGTAACCGAGCAATTAGACGTACACAATTAATGAGAACTAGGCGAGTGCAACATGTAAATATGGAACGAAAGGCAAGATATAAACAAACACAGCAGACAGCAGAAGAAGACGGCAAGGCACTCGCGATCACTAGGTCAACCAGACAATAGGTGAGATCGTCGGCCGGAGACGGGACGGACACAGGAAGGAATGTTGTCTTTTGTTAGTTGGACATAGGTGAAAGGAGGTCGCGCTTCTGCGGTTGTGTAGCTAAGGTGTAGTTAGGCTGGCCCGGCATGGTACAGGCAGCGAGTTCAGATCTTCGGGTGAATGGTTAAATACTTAATGTTGGCTGTAGGCGGCGCGTCGGGAAATAGGCGATAATAATATTAGTTAAACATATGTGTTCACAATAAGGTTCTTAATTTATGTTATGGCTAAGATATACTAATACTAGTATAGATAAAGAAGCGATAGGTGTTAAGGAATTTGTAGGTAGTGAAAGACTAATGTTTATTCTCACATAAACTCACGGGTATTGTTTTATAATGTTTCAGACATTGTCTGGGTAAACAGTTACCCGCTGAACAAGTTGGATGGGAGCGAAATAATCCCTGGGTATATGGATTGATGGATCAATCTGTGGATCAATGGGTGTTTGGGCTGAATACATGTACCACTGATAAGCCTACGGAGAGATAGTTATGAAACAAAGGCCGGTGTAATTCCTAGATTTAGTCCGTTTCTTCATGCGGTTAGGAGGTGATTGTAGGTAATGATTCCCTAACATCTGGTTGTATAGTTTATTACATTATCTACCTCCCCTTGTGGCGTCATGCAGTATTGTGTTGTTTTTTGGAGTCGATTATACGTAGATGTGTCTTCAATGCATGTACTGGTTACTTTATGTGATTATGCTGTAGATTGTCACTCTGTTATTGTTCAAGAAGGAAATAAATATATTATTGAGTTGTCTTTTATTTCGACTTGTTAGTCTGAAGTATATAATTTAGAGTAGCTTAGAGACCTGGTGAGGCTGTACCTCTCTTCTATAACCTGATAACATACACCACGAGACATTGATGGTGCAATAGTAATTAACTATTGTTCTCACGCGGAGACACGAACCTCTATCTGTCGTATCCCTTACTCTCATCCTCTTTTTTCTCCTTCTCTCTCTTCATATTTCTTTACTATCAAAGGTAGTGTGTAGTAGGCAGAGTTCGACTGAGGAACGAACGTTTAGGCTTCACACTATTTATATCGTTTCCCTCATCATTCTTTTCTTTCTCTTCTCTCTCTCCTCCCTCCCTACTCCCTCTTCTTCCTCTTCTTTTTCTCTTGATCACAAATGGCGTCGTCGGCAGGATTGTTTCCAGAATAATCTGGGGTTCCTATTGTAGTCCAGGAGTTCCCAGAATATTCCATGTGAACTTTGTCTCGGTGGTGTCAGGTTCTACTACATAGTGAGATCGTATACATAGATTTGTCGCTTACAGTCAGTAGTTCGTGATTGCCTGCTCGATAGTTGTCTCAGTAAGTGTTCCTTTACTAGGCTACTTATCTCATAGCTGGTTGGTAAATTGTCTGAACTATCTGTCGGAGAGGTTTCTACTAAGTCTGGTCAGTTAGAAACTCTTGTGTAAAGTACACCGGCCATAACCACCTTGCTACAAGAATACAGGAAAACCCACTACAACAAAATACCCAGGGATAGCCAACTCAGAAGGAGTGTCAGCGCAGCGGAATCTGTCCGAAATGAGCTCAGACAACAGCTGAGCAGAGCAAGTCAACGTAAGGGTGGTCTTATCTTGTTATCGTTAAAGGACAAGTTCCTCTTTTCAGTGCACGTTAAAGACTAACTCACTGATTGAAGGGTATCACAATAAAATACTCCACCGTTATACAAAGGTCACCCACTCTTCGTCCAGGAAGTCAAGAGTCATAATTGATGACAGGGCATGGCAGGCGAAACCCAGAGCCATGCAAAGTATAAGAACAATTCCTACACACCTGATATGCAGAGCGAGCCAAACCTGTGGCTGTACGGGAACGAATGTCAATTAGTTTGTCGGGAAGGCAGCTGTTTGCCTGGCTGAACTCAATACGTCTGGTGGCAGTGGCAACCTCTGAAACCATCAGGACAATATGTTTCAACTCCCCCCCCCCCTTTTTCCTTCTGCAGAAGAGAACAGAGCGAGACGGGCTGTGCGAAACGTTAACAATGGCACATGTGCATACCAGAAATTCACGCATGAACAATTAGATCATCAAGAGGGGATATTCCCCTGTGTTTTATTTAGTGAGTTTATTATGGCTGTTGTGAAGAGACAAATGACAGTGTAATTCGTGGTAGTTAGAAAATCCCTTTTTTTAGAGGCGGGAACAGAGGTGGAATTCAGTGTACCAGCGTGTTCAAGTTTCATGATACCAGAATTAGATATGTTAACGGTGTTGGGCAGTGAATGACAAGCGACGCCCTATATTTCTGCCCGTGCATATAGAATAGACACAAAGAAACAATCGTAGAAATTCAGTGAAGAAGAAAACGGAATCCAGAGAGCACCCGCAAGCAGAAACATATTCTTTATATATTTATTCCAGCGTGACTATGAACAGTAGTTAAATAATTAGTTAAACGTTCGTGGTGTAGTGTTGGTTCATAATTGAATGACAATTTTGTTGTAGTCACGTGCATATGGGTAGTAGCGTTTAGCCATCCTTTGTTTGTTTTACAGGTTCATGAATGTAGTTAGAAACATGTTATTTTGTTGTTTAAATCAATATGACTACTTGATAGGATCAACTGTTGTGGAGCAGTTAGCTCCCTTGTTATTTCCATAGCGGAAGTTGCCGAGTCGGGTATGCGAACGTTTTATTTTTTGTGTGGGCCTTCACTTTATGGTGTTCGGGGCAGACACAGCTGTAGTATTGGGTGTCATAGTGACAACACACGGTTCAACGTCGTGCCAGGAGGCCAAGAAGTCCATTTATAATCTGAGATTACCCGAGTAGACGTTAATACGGGTATATGTTTTTTTATGTGAAGGCAGCAGGTCGGAAAATACATGTTAGCGCCAGGGTGTCCAAGAACTGGGCACACATTTTTTTCAGAGTTATTTCAGCGCCAAGACAATTGAGCATGATGTCCAACGACTGGGCGCACATTTGTTTTTATGTCGAAAGCTGTTTCATGATATATGTTTGGTTTGTTTCTATGACCACTAAATGTTGTTTACTTACAGTAGGGGCTGGTCTGTTTTTGTGTACATTGGCGGTTATTGTGAAGATTGCAGCTTCAGGCTGATGGTCCTTGCGAATAGGGGAGAATTGGTTGTTTTATTATGTGTGGTGACCAGGCATTTGCCTGTCGTGTCACAGGAATTGTTACAATGTTTTTTTTTCAGATTCAAGGATGACTACATACGTCCTAGTGGGTAGCACCGATGTGAATTTGATTGTTGGTTTTGTTGTTGTTACAGGGGAGTGGCATGTTAAGTGAATGCTTATATTGACATTGTTTTATTAATTTTGGTGCCGCTAAGTATTGCACCCATTGATTGATGATTTTGTTTTCTGGGGAATCCCCAGCATGCAAGGGATTGAACTGTCTTTATTGATAATATTAGTTGGTTACTATTTTGTTATGATGCACGTCAGAAGACGAACAAGATTTAACTGCCTTAGGCACTGGGAGAGCAGGGGATGCAAACAGTATTTTTATTATTATTATTATTTGGGGTGGAAGTTCGAAAAAGAGTTTTCCCCTTAGGCATACAATATTGTTTATGAGGAATGTCAGATGCGGAGCCAGGGCTTCGATCTCAAGGAGGAATGACGCTATATTGATGGTGGGACCCATCAACTTTTGGTAGGTGGGTATGAGACAGTAGGGAAAGTGGTTTTCACATACTGCCTCAGTTTACTAGAGGGCAATGACTGGAATGATTTTGAGACAGAAAGTTCACCGTCCAGTATAAGTTCAAAATTAGTGAGTGACCGGGCGCTGACTTGATCATGGCCTGCTAACCGAGAGTTTACCTTTCGTTGTTAGTGAAATGAGAAATTCAGGAAACATGAAGCCAAACGTAGCATAGGCTTTGTGGGGAACTGTCAGTTTGGGCAAGGAATACAACGGAGGGGCAGATTTATAGCAGTGGGAATGTGCTTGAGCTGGGAAATCTAATTTAAAGAGCATGAACTCAAACAAGGACGATAAACTCAGGACCATGAACTTCAGAGACAATGTAGATTTGGGTTAATGATATGATGGTAGTATGCAAATTAAGCAGGGTACGCGAAGTACTGATTGGATGACAAGGGACAGCGACGTCACGTGATTCTAGAAAGGCGCCAACTCGAGAAGTAATATATACGTTGGATCCAGTCAGTTTAGACAGTGTGGAACGAGCAAGGGTACGGTAGCAACAGATCCGAGGGCTGGGCGGCCGCCCAGCCCAGCAGGAAGTGTGAGTTGGGAACTTCAGCAATGGTGATGTCTAAATCCCAGGCTGTTTAGTGTCTAAGAAGATGGAGGGGCAGTATTAAAGACGGAAGAGATGCACATATCACAGTTTCGTCTGGACTGCCGAAGTAAAGTAGGATGGTCAAGGATCTGTGAACCATTTATTCCAGATAGATAAATCTGATGGAGTGGAACGCAAATTCCGAGGATCACAAAATGGCGTGCAAGCCATTTGAGAAGGACTGTTGGCTAAAGGAGACCGCTCGTTAGTTGCAGTAGATGGCTAAACGTCACACAGGACGACCATAACCAGGGACACTGCGGTTGGAACCACACAGGAGACTGTCAAATACAACTGGAAACCGGTGGTGGGATCCACGGCAAACGAGGTTGAAGAGGGCAATCGCATTTCAAATATGGGACCCAGATGATCAACGGGACGACAGAAGGAGAATGTAAGTTGACATAAGACTTAGTTTAATTGTATATTATAATCAAGTATCTTAGTTTAGAGAGCTATAGCAAACTACTGTAGGTAAGTTTACCGAATAATTATGAGCAGTCGACAAAGGATTAGGATTGGATGCGACGTCCTGCAAATTACGTATATATAAATGGCTGGTCTATAGTGTTGGGAGTCATATTAATCGGAGAGATAAGCAGAGTGTGGATAAACTGTATATGTTCATGTAACCGAGCAATTAGACGTACACAATTAATGAGAACTAGGCGAGTGCAACATGTAAATATGGAACGAAAGGCAAGATATAAACAAACACAGCAGACAGCAGAAGAAGACGGCAAGGCACTCGCGATCACTAGGTCAACCAGACAATAGGTGAGATCGTCGGCCGGAGACGGGACGGACACAGGAAGGAATGTTGTCTTTTGTTAGTTGGACATAGGTGAAAGGAGGTCGCGCTTCTGCGGTTGTGTAGCTAAGGTGTAGTTAGGCTGGCCCGGCATGGTACAGGCAGCGAGTTCAGATCTTCGGGTGAATGGTTAAATACTTAATGTTGGCTGTAGGCGGCGCGTCGGGAAATAGGCGATAATAATATTAGTTAAACATATGTGTTCACAATAAGGTTCTTAATTTATGTTATGGCTAAGATATACTAATACTAGTATAGATAAAGAAGCGATAGGTGTTAAGGAATTTGTAGGTAGTGAAAGACTAATGTTTATTCTCACATAAAACTCACGGGTATTGTTTTATAATGTTTCAGACATTGTCTGGGTAAACAGTTACCCGCTGAACAAGTTGGATGGGAGCGAATTAATCCCTGGGTATATGGATTGATGGATCAATCTGTGGATCAATGGGTGTTTGGGCTGAATACATGTACCACTGATAAGCCTACGGAGAGATAGTTATGAAACAAAGGCCGGTGTAATTCCTAGATTTAGTCCGTTTCTTCATGCGGTTAGGAGGTGATTGTAGGTAATGATTCCCTAACATCTGGTTGTATAGTTTATTACATTATCTACCTCCCCTTGTGGCGTCATGCAGTATTGTGTTGTTTTTTTGGAGTCGATTATACGTAGATGTGTCTTCAATGCATGTACTGGTTACTTTATGTGATTATGCTGTAGATTGTCACTCTGTTACTGTTCAGAAGAAAATAAATATATTATTGAGTTGTCTTTTATTTCGACTTGTTAGTCTGAAGTAATATAATTTAGAGTAGCTTAGAGACCTGGTGAGGCTGTACCTCTCTTCTATAACCTGATAACATACACCACGAGACATTGATGGTGCAATAGTAATTAACTATTGTTCTCACGCGGAGACACGAACCTCTATCTGTCGTATCCCTTACTCTCATCCTCTTTTTTCTCCTTCTCTCTCTTCATATTTCTTTACTATCAAAGGTAGTGTGTAGTAGGCAGAGTTCGACTGAGGAACGAACGTTTAGGCTTCACACTATTTATATCGTTTCCCTCATCATTCTTTTCTTTCTCTTCTCTCTCTCCTCCCTCCCTACTCCCTCTTCTTCCTCTTCTTTTTCTCTTGATCACAAATGGCGTCGTCGGCAGGATTGTTTCCAGAATAATCTGGGGTTCCTATTGTAGTCCAGGAGTTCCCAGAATATTCCATGTGAACTTTGTCTCGGTGGTGTCAGGTTCTACTACATAGTGAGATCGTATACATAGATTTGTCGCTTACAGTCAGTAGTTCGTGATTGCCTGCTCGATAGTTGTCTCAGTAAGTGTTCCTTTACTAGGCTACTTATCTCATAGCTGGTTGGTAAATTGTCTGAACTATCTGTCGGCGAGGTTTCTACTAAGTCTGTTCAGTTAGAAACTCTTGTGTAAAGTACACCGGCCATAACCACCTTGCTACAAGAATACAGGAAAACCCACTACAACAAAATACCCAGGGATAGCCAACTCAGAAGGAGTGTCAGCGCAGCGGAATCTGTCCGAAATGAGCTCAGACAACAGCTGAGCAGAGCAAGTCAACGTAAGGGTGGTCTTATCTTGTTATCGTTAAAGGACCAAGTTCCTATTTCAGTGCACGTTAAAGACTAACTCACTGATTGAAGGGTATCACAATAAAATACCCCACCGTTATACAAAGGTCACCCACTCTTCGTCCAGGAAGTCAGAGTCATGATTGACGACAGGGCATGGCAGGCGAAACCCAGAGCCATGCAAAGTATAAGAACAATTCCTACACACCTGATATGCAGAGCAAGCCAAACCTGTGGCTGTACGGGGACGGATGTCAATTAGTTTGTCGGGAAGGCAGCTGTTTGCCTGGCTGAACTCAATACGTCTGGTGGCAGTGGCAACCTCTGAAAGCCATCAGGACAATATGTTTCAACTCCCCCCCCCCCTTTTTCCTTCTGCAGAAGAGAACAGAGCGAGACGGGCTGTGCCGAAACGTTAACAATGGCACATGTGCATACCAGAAATTCACGCATGAACAATTAGATCATCAAGAGGGGATATTCCCCTGTGTTTTATTTAGTGAGTTTATTATGGCTGTTGTGAAGAGACAAATGACAGTGTAATTCGTGGTAGTTAGAAAATCCCTTTATTTTAGAGGCGGGAACAGAGGTGGAATTCAGTGTACCAGCGTGTTCAAGTTGCATGATACCAGAATTAGATATGTTAACAGTGTTGGGCAGTGAATGACCAGTGACGCCCTATATTTCTGCCCGTGCATATAGAATAGACACAAAGAAACAATCGTAGAAATTCAGTGAAGAAGAAAACGGAATCCAGAGAGCACCCGCAAGCAGAAACATATTCTTTATATATTTATTTCAGCATGAGGCAATAAACAGTAGTTTAATAATTAGTTAAACGTTCGTGGTGTAGTGTTGGTTCATAATTGAATGACAATTTTGTTGTAGTCACGTGCATATGGGTAGTAGCGTTTAGCCATCCTTTGTTTGTTTTACAGGTTCATGAATGTAGTTAGAAACATGTTATTTTGTTGTTTAAATGAATATGACTACTTGAGGGATCAACTGTTGTGGAGCAGTTAGCTCCCTTGTTATTTCCATAGCGGAAGTTGTCAAGTCGGGTATGCGAACTGTTTTTATTTTTTGTGTGGGCCTTCACTTATGGTGTTCGGGCAGACACAACTGTAGTATTGGGTGTCATAGTGACAACACACAGTTCAACGTCGTGCCAGGAGGCCAAGGAAGTCCATTTATAATCTGAGATTGCCCGGGTAGATGTTAATGCGGGTATATGTTTGTTTTTAATGTGAAGGGGCATGGCGGAAAATTCCTGTTTGGGGCCTTTTCCGGGACTGGGGCAAACAAATGTTTTTTTTAGAGTTATTTCAGCGCCAGGGTGTCCAAGAACTGGGCACACATTTTTTTTCAGAGTTATTTCAGCGCCAAGACAATTGAGCATGATGTCCAACGACTGGGCGCACATTTGTTTTTATGTCAAAAGCTGTTTCATGATATATGTTTGGTTTGTTTCTATGACCACTAAATATTGCGTACTTACAGTAGGGGCTGATGTGTTTTTGTGTACATCGGCGGTGATTGTGAAGATTGTAGCTTCAGGCTGATGGTCCTTGCGAATAGGGGAGAATTGGTTGTTTTATTATGTGTGGTGACCAGGCATTTGCCTGTCGTGTCACAGGAATTGTTACAATGTTTTTTTTTCAGATTCAAGGATGACTACATATGTCCTAGTGGGTAGCACCGATGTGAATTTGATTGTTGGTTTTGTTGTTGTTACAGGGGAGTGGCATATTAAGTGAATGCCTATATTGACATTGTTTTATTAATTTTGGTGCCCCTAAGTATTGCACCCATTGATTGATGATTTTGTTTTCTGGGGAATCCCCAGCATGCAAGGGATTGAACTGTCTTTATTGATAATATTAGTTGGTTACTATTTTGTTATGATGCACGTCAGAAGACGAACAAGATTTAACTGCCTTATGCACTGGGAGAGCAGGGGATGCAACCAGTATTTATTATTATTATTATTATTATTTGGGGTGGAAGTTCCAAAAAGAGTTTTCCCCTTAGGCATCCAATATTGTTTATGAGGAATGTCAGATGCGGAGCCAGGGCTTCGATCTCAAGGAGGAATGACGCTATATTGATGGTGGGACCCATCAACTTTTGGTAGGTGGGTATGAGACAGTAGGGAAAGTGGTTTTCACATACTGCCTCAGTTTACTAGAGGGCAATGACTGGAATGATTTTGAGACAGAAAGTTCACCGTACCAGTATAAGTTCAAAATTAGTGAGTGACCGGGCGCTGACTTGATCACGGCCTGCTAACCGAGAGTTTACCTTTCGTTGTTAGTGAAATGAGAAATTCAGGAAACATGAAGCCAAACGTAGCATAGGCTTTGTGGGGAACTGTCAGTTTGGGCAAGGAATACAACGGAGGGGCAGATTTATAGCAGTGGGAATGTGCTTGAGCTGGGAAATCTAATTTAAAGAGCATGAACTCAAACAAGGACGATAAACTCAGGACCATGAACTTCAGAGACAATGTAGATTTGGGTTAATGATATGATGGTAGTATGCAAATTAAGCAGGGTACGCGAAGTACTGATTGGATGACAAGGGACAGCGACGTCACGTGATTCTAGAAAGGCGCCAACTCGAGAAGTAATATATACGTTGGATCCAGTCAGTTTAGACAGTGTGGAACGAGCAAGGGTACGGTAGCAACAGATCCGAGGGCTGGGCGGCCGCCCAGCCCAGCAGGAAGTGTGAGTTGGGAACTTCAGCAATGGTGATGTCTAAATCCCAGGCTGTTTAGTGTCTAAGAAGATGGAGGGGCAGTATTAAAGACGGAAGAGATGCACATATCACAGTTTCGTCTGGACTGCCGAAGTAAAGTAGGATGGTCAAGGATCTGTGAACCATTTATTCCAGATAGATAAATCTGATGGAGTGGAACGCAAATTCCGAGGATCACAAATTGGCGTGCAAGCCATTTGAGAAGGACTGTTGGCTAAAGGAGACCGCTCAGTAGTTGCAGTAGATGGCTAAACGTCACACAGGACGACCATAGAATCCAGGGGACACTGCGGTTGGAACCACACAGGAGACTATGTCAAATACAACTGGAAACCGGTGGTGGGATCCACGGCAAACGAGGTTGAAGAGGGCAATCGCATTTCAAATATGGGACCCAGATGATCAACGGGACGACAGAAGAAGAATGTAAGTTGACATAAGACTTAGTTTAATTGTATATTATAATCAAGTATCTTAGTTTAGAGAGCTATGGCAAACTACTGTAGGTAAGTTTACCGAATAATTATGAGCAGTCGACAAAGGATTAGGATTGGATGCGACGTCCTGCAAATTACGTATATATAAATGGCTGGTCTATAGTGTTGGGAGTCATATTAATCGGAGAGATAAGCAGAGTGTGGATAAACTGTATATGTTCATGTAAACTGAGCCATTAGCCTACAAGATTAATGAGAACTAGGCTAGTGCAAGTGCATGTAAATACGAAGAGATGGCAGTATTGCAAGATATAACACAGCGACCAAACACAGCAGACAGCAGAAGAAGACGGCAAGGCACTCGCGATCACTAGGTCAACCAGACAATAGGTGAGATCGTCGGCCGGAGACGGGGACGGACACAGGAAGGAATGTTGTCTTTTGTTAGCTGGACATAGGTGAAAGGAGGTCGCGCTTCTGCGGTTGTGTAGCTAAGGTGTAGTTAGGCTGGCCCGGCGTGGTACAGGCAGCGAGTTCAGATCTTCGGGTGAATGGTTAAATACTTAATGTTGGCTGTAGGCGGCGCGTCGGGAAATAGGCGATAATAATATTAGTTAAACATATGTGTTCACAATAAGGTTCTTAATTTATGTTATGGCTAAGATATACTAATACTAGTATAGATAAAGAAGCGATAGGTGTTAAGGAATTTGTAGGTAGTGAAAGACTAATGTTTATTCTCACATAAAACTCACGGGTATTGTTTTATAATGTTTCAGACATTGTCTGGGTAAACAGTTACCCGCTGAACAAGTTGGATGGGAGCGAATTAGATCCCTGGGTATATGGATTGATGGATCAATCTGTGGATCAATGGGTGTTTGGGCTGAATACATGTACCACTGATAAGCCTACGGAGAGATAGTTATGAAACAAAGGCCGGTGTAATTCCTAGATTTAGTCCGTTTCTTCATGCGGTTAGGAGGTGATTGTAGGTAATGATTCCCTAACATCTGGTTGTATAGTTTATTACATTATCTACCTCCCCTTGTGGCGTCATGCAGTATTGTGTTGTTTTTTGGAGTCGATTATACATAGATGTGTCTTCAATGCATGTACTGGTTACTTTATGTGATTATGCTGTAGATTGTCACTCTGTTACTGTTCAGAAGAAAATAAATATGTTTGAGTTGCCTTTTATTTCGACTTGTCAGTCTGAAGTAATATAATTTAGAGTAGCTTAGAGACCTGGTGAGGCTGTACCTCTCTTCTATAACCTGATAACATACACCACGAGACATTGATGGTGCAATAGTAATTAACTATTGTTCTCACGCGGAGACACGAACCTACATCTGTCGTATCCCTTACTCTCATCCTCTTTTTCTCCTTCTCTCTTTCTCTCTTCATCTTTCTTTACTATCAAAGGTAGTGTGTAGTAGGCAGAGTTCGACTGAGGAACGAACTTTTAGGCTTCACACTATTTATATCATTTCCCTCATCATTCTTTCTTTCTCTTCTCTCTCTTCTCCCTCCCTCCTCTCTCTTCTTCCTCCTTCTTTTTCTCTTGATCACAAATGGCGTCGTCGGCAGGATATGTTTCCAGAATTTTCTGGGACCTTCCAGCTTAGTCCGGGAGCTCCCAGGAGATTCCATGTGACCTTTGTCTCGTTGGTGTCAGGTTCTACTACATAGTGAGATCGTATACATAGATTTGTCGCTTACAGTCAGTAGTTCGTGATTGCCTGCTCGATAGTTGTCTCAGTAAGTGTTCCTTTACTAGGCTACTTATCTCATAGCTGGTTGGTAAATTGTCTGAACTATCTGTCGGCGAGGTTTCTACTAAGTCTGTTCAGTTAGAAACTCTTGTGTAAAGTACACCGGCCAAACCACCTTGCTACAAGAATACAGGAAAACCCACTACAACAAAATACCCAGGGATAGCCAACTCAGAAGGAGTGTCAGCGCAGCGGAATCTGTCCGAAATGAGCTCAGACAACAGCTGAGCAGAGCAAGTCAACGTAAGGGTGGCTTATCTTGTTATCGTTAAAGGACCAAGTTCCTATGTCAGTGCACGTTAAAGACTAACTCACTGATTGAAGGGTATCACAATAAAATACTCCCACCGTTATACAAAGGTCACCCACTCTTCGTCCAGGAAGTCAGAGTCATGATTGACGACAGGGCATGGCAGGCGAAACCCAGAGCCATGCAAAGTATAAGAACAATTCCTACACACCTGATATGCAGAGCAAGCCAAACCTGTGGCTGTACGGGACGGATGTCAGTTAGTTTGTCGGGAAGGCAGCTGTTTGCCTGGCTGAACTCAATACGTCTGGTGGCAGTGGCAACCTCTGAAACCATCAGGACAATATGTTTCAACTCCCCCCCCCCCTTTTTCCTTCTGCAGAAGAGAACAGAGCGAGACGGGCTGTGCCGAAACGTTAACAATGGCACATGTGCATACCAGAAATTCACGCATGAACAATTAGATCATCAAGAGGGGATATTCCCCTGTGTTTTATTTAGTGAGTTTATTATGGCTGTTGTGAAGAGACAAATGACAGTGTAATTCGTGGTAGTTAGAAAATCCCTTTATTTTAGAAGCGGGAACATAGGTGGAATTCAGTGTACCAGCGTGTTCAAGTTGCATGATACCAGATTTAGATATGTTAACGGTGTTGGGCAGTGAATGACCAGTGACGCCCTATATTTCTGCCCGTGCATATAGAATAGACACTTAAAGAAAACAATCGTAGAAATTCAGTGAAGAAGAAAACGGAATCCAGAGAGCACCCGCAAGCAGAAACATATTCTTTATATATTTATTCAGCATGACGCAATGAACAGTAGTTAAATAATTAGTTAAACGTTCGTGGTGTAGTGTTGGTTCATAATTGAATGACAATTTTGTTGTAGTCACGTGCATATGGGTAGTAGCGTTTAGCCATCCTTTGTTTGTTTTACAGGTTCATGAATGTAGTTAGAAACATGTTATTTTGTTGTTTAAATGAATATGACTACTTGATAGGGATCAACTGTTGTGGAGCAGTTAGCTCCCTTGTTATTTCCATAGCGGAAGTTGTCAAGTCGGGTACTGCGAATGCTTTTATTTTTGTGTGGGCCTCACTATCGTGTTGGGCAGACACAACTGTAGTATTGGGTGTCATAGTGACAACACACAGTTCAACGTCGTGCCAGGAGGCCAAGAAGTCCATTTATAATCTGAGATTGCCGGGTAGATGTTAATGCGGGTACATGTTTGTTTTTAATGTGAAGGGGCATGGCGAAGAATACATGTTAGCGCCATGGTCCGGGAACTGGGCAACACATGTTTTTTTAGAGTTATTCAGCGCCAGGGTGTCCAAGAACTGGGCACACATTTTTTTCAGAGTTATTTCAGCGCCAAGACAATGGAGCACGATGTCCAACGACTGGGCGCACATTTGTTTTTATGTCGAAAGCTGTTTCATGATATATGTTTGGTTTGTTTTCTATGACCACTAAATATTGCGTACTTACAGTAGGGCTGATGTGTTTTTGTGTACATCGGCGGTGATTGTGAAGATGTAGCTTCAGGCTGATGGTCCTTGCGAATAGGGAGAATTGGTTGTTTTATTATGTGTGGTGACCAGGCATTTGCTGTCGTGTCACAGGAATTGTTACAATGTTTTTTTTTCAGATTCAAGGATGACTACATATGTCCTAGTGGGTAGCACCGATGTGAATTTGATTGTTGGTTTTGTTGTTGTTACAGGGGAGTGGCATATTAAGTGAATGCCTATATTGACGTTGTTTTATTAATTTTGGTGCCGCTAAGTATTGCACCCATTGATTGATGATTTTGTTTTCTGGGGAATCCCCAGCATGCAAGGGATTGAACTGTCTTTATTGATAATATTAGTTGGTTACTATTTTGTTATGATGCACGTCAGAAGACGAACAAGATTTAACTGCCTTATGCACTGGGAGAGCAGGGGATGCAACCAGTATTTTTTATTATTATTATTATTTGGGGTGGAAGTTCGAAAAAGAGTTTTCCCCTTAGGCATACAATATTGTTTATGAGGAATGTCAGATGCGGAGCCAGGGCTTCGATCTCAAGGAGGAATGACGCTATATTGATGGTGGGACCCATCAACTTTTGGTAGGTGGGTATGAGACAGTAGGGAAAGTGGTTTTCACATACTGCCTCAGTTTACTAGAGGGCAATGACTGGAATGATTTTGAGACAGAAAGTTCACCGTCCAGTATAAGTTCAAAATTAGTGAGTGACCGGGCGCTGACTTGATCATGGCCTGCTAACCGAAAGTTTACCTTTCGTTGTTAAGTGAAATGAGAAATTCAGGAAACATGAAACCAAAACTTAGCATAGGCTTTGTGGGGAACTGTCAGTTTGGGCAAGAAATACAACGGAGGGGCAGATTTATAGCAGTGGGAATGTGCTTGAGCTGGGAAATCTAATTTAAAGAGCATGAACTCAAACAAGGACGATAAACTCAGGACCATGAACTTCAGAGACAATGTAGATTTGGGTTAATGATATGATGGTAGTATGCAAATTAAGCAGGGTACGCGAAGGTACTGATTGGTAGCCTGACAAGGAGACAGCGACTGGTCACGTGATTCTAGAAAGGCGCCAACTCGAGAAGTGATATATACGTTGGATCCAGTCAGTTTAGACAGTGTGGAACGAGCAAGGGTACGGTAGCAACAGATCCGAGGGCTGGGCGGTCGCCCAGCCCAGCAGGAAGTGTGAGTTGGGAACTTCAGCAATGGTGATGTCTATATCCCAGGCTGTTTAGTGTCTAAGAAGATGGAGGGGCAGTATTAAAGACGGAAGAGATGCACATATCACAGTTTCGTCTGGACTGCCGAAGTAAAGTAGGATGGTCAAGGATCTGTGAACCATTTATTCCAGATAGATAAATCTGATGGAGTGGAACGCAAATTCCGAGGATCACAAAATGGCGTGCAAGCCATTTGAGAAGGACTGTTGGCTAAAGAGCACTCAGTTAGTTGCAGATGATGGCTAAACGTCAGATAGGACAACCACTAGCAGACTGCATAGAACACAGGGGACACTGCGGTTGGAACCACACAGGAGACTATGTCAAATACAACTGGAAACCGGTGGTGGGATCCACGGCAAACGAGGTTGAAGAGGGCAATCGCATTTCAAATATGGGACCCAGATGATCAACGGGACGACAGAAGAAGAATGTAAGTTGACATAAGACTTAGTTTAATTGTATATTATAATCAAGTATCTTAGTTTAGAGAGCTATAGCAAACTACTGTAGGTAAGTTTACCGAATAATTATGAGCAGTCGACAAAGGATTAGGATTGGATGCGACGTCCTGCAAATTACGTATATATAAATGGCTGGTCTATAGTGTTGGGAGTCATATTAATCGGAGAGATAAGCAGAGTGTGGATAAACTGTATATGTTCATGTAAACTGAGCCATTAGCCTACAAGATTAATGAGAACTAGGCTAGTGCAAGTGCATGTAAATACGAGAGATGGCAGTATTGCAAGATATAGACACAGCGACCAACACAGCAGACAGCAGAAGAAGATAGGCAAGGCACTCGCGATCACTAGGTCAACCAGACAATAGGTGAGATCGTCGGCCGGAGACGGGACGGACACAGGAAGGAATGTTGTCTTTTGTTAGCTGGACATAGGTGAAAGGAGGTCGCGCTTCTGCGGTTGTGTAGCTAAGGTGTAGTTAGGCTGGCCCGGCGTGGTACAGGCAGCGAGTTCAGATCTTCGGGTGAATGGTTAAATACTTAATGTTGGCTGTAGGCGGCGCGTCGGGAAATAGGCGATAATAATATTAGTTAAACATATGTGTTCACAATAAGGTTCTTAATTTATGTTATGGCTAAGATATACTAATACTAGTATAGATAAAGAAGCGATAGGTGTTAAGGAATTTGTAGGTAGTGAAAGACTAATGTTTATTCTCACATAAAACTCACGGGTATTGTTTTATAATGTTTCAGACATTGTCTGGGTAAACAGTTACCCGCTGAACAAGTTGGATGGGAGCGAATAATCCCTGGGTATATGGATTGATGGATCAATCTGTGGATCAATGGGTGTTTGGGCTGAATACATGTACCACTGATAAGCCAACGGAGAGATAGTTATGAAACAAAGGCCGGTGTAATTCCTAGATTTAGTCCTTTTCTTCATGCGGTTAGGAGGTGATAGTAGGTAATGAATTCCCTAACATCTGGTTGTATAGTTTATTACATTATCTACCTCCCCCCCCTTGTGGCGTCATGCAGTATTGTGTTGTTTTTTGGAGTCGATTATACGTAGATGTGTCTTCAATGCATGTACTGGTTACTTTATGTGATTATGCTGTAGATTGTCACTCTGTTACTGTTCAGAAGAAAATAAATATGTATTGAGTTGCCTTTTATTTCGACTTGTCAGTCTGAAGTAATATAATTTAGAGTAGCTTAGAGACCTAGGTGAGGCTGTACCTCTCTTCTATAACCTGATAACATACACCACGAGACATTGATGGTGCAATAGTAATTAACTATTGTTCTCACGCGGAGACACGAACCTCTATCTGTCGTATCCCTTACTCTCATCCTCTTTTTCTCCTTCTCTCTCTTCATATTTCTTTACTATCAAAGGTAGTGTGTAGTAGGCAGAGTTCGACTGAGGAACGAACTTTTAGGCTTCACACTATTTATATCGTTTCCCTCATCATTCTTTTCTTTCTCTTCTCTCTCTCCTCCCTCCCTACTCCCTCTTCTTCCTCTTCTTTTTCTCTTGATCACACTAGGATAAGGCTTGTACCCTCCCAATTGCACTCCTCCGCTCTTAGCTTTTGGCACAATATGGGGTGTCGGGTTTGGTGAACGCCGCCGAAAATTCGGCGCTAACAGAAAGCAGGTAGTACCGTCTACTGTCATACGGTAGCTCAGTCATATCTGACTAAGACCTGACTTCATGTTAACCCTATACTGGACGTAATCCAATCGTAACACGTTGATATTACAAATTGTGAACATTCGCTCTTTCTGTGGCAAGCCTGCAACATATGTACCCAGCAGCGCATGGTGTGTTATTATTTAGGTTACGTTTGGTTTGAGCAAACTAACGAAATCTGGCTAAAAATGTTAACATACCGCGCAATATATATTCAATATTAAATATTTACGCTGTTGAATTGTGGCTAGCACACATGCCTGTCCGTCCCGTGGTCTTTGTGTGGATTCCCATCGATGCTCGGACTTATGTTTGCTCATTGTGTGTGTGCGTGCGTGCGTGCGTGCGTGCGCGCGCGCGTGTGTGTGTGTGTGCGCTGCGCGCGTGTGTGTGTGTGCGCGAAATTCACTTGGGCTCTGTGACGAAGGAGTTACGGACGCAATTCGTAGTCCCGCATACAGAGGTAAAAAAAAGGCCTAAAAGTCGACAGGGATTTTATCCTATATGGCTCGGTCTCTTTCCGCAGAGCGGAAAGCGTCGCACAAAGCACGAACTCCGTAGCTATAACGACGACGCTCAGGAGTCTCCGAAATATTTCACTCGTGAATCAAAGGACGCGGCCCGGAATCGAACCCACAACCTTCGGAGCCCGAGTCAAACGGCTTGACCACTTCGCCACGGAGACTCCCATCGAAATACAGCTATGGGCGTTGTGGAAGCAAACCGCCTTGTGTTGGCTTTCGTATAAATGGTATGAGTTCCAGTTGTTCAGAAAGTAATGGCAAACTACTGACCGTTAACTTGCCAAGAAATCATAAACAGTCAAAACATGCTGGGGTTGACTGCCACGTCCTGTAAAGGATACGCAGCAAACTTAACTTGGGCTCCAAGGTTGACCAGCAAGGAGTTAGACAAATAGGAGTCACAAGCAAATAGTAGGAGCCACCCACAAACAAACAGTGGTAGTCACTCAGAAACAGTTGTAGTCGCTCACAAACAAACAGTAATAGTAACTCAGAAACAGTAGGAGCCATTCACAAACAGTGGTAGTCACTCATAAACAGTCGTAGTCACTCACAAACAGTGGTAGTCACTCAGAAACAGTAGTAGCCACTCACAACCAAACAGTAGGAGTTACTTACAAACAAACAGTGATAGTCACTCAGAAACAGTAGTAGTCACCCACAAACAAAAAGTAGGAGTTACTTACAAACAAACAGTGCTAGTCACTCAGAAAGAGTAGTAGTCAATCACAACCAAACAGTAGGAGCCACTCACAAACAAACAACCACTCACAAACAAACAAAGGGTGGTCACTCAGAAACAGTAGTAGCCACTCACAACCACACAGTAGGAGCCACTCACAAACAAACAGTGGTAGTCACTCAGAAACAGTAGTAGTCACTCACAAACACACAGTAGACGTCACTCAAAACTCACAGCATAAAAAAAAAATTAAGTTGCATGTCCTTCACAGGACGTAGCAGTCAACCCCAGCATTTTCGCTGTTCGTGATTCCTGGGCAAATATTACGTTCAGTAGTTTGCCATTGCTTTCTGAACGACCGGCTCCTATACCTTTTTTGAAGAAAAAAAACAGCACAGCTGTGTTTCGAACCCGGGTATAAGGGCTCACAAACCGCGTTCGCAAACCCTTAGCCACAGAGACCGGCGCAAGTCACTCACAAATAAACGAACGTGATTCGTAAGCCTGCTTGCCCGCGTTCGAAACACAGCTGCGACCGATTTGACAGTAACCTACATTGTGCTGGGTTTTAACAAGTTGGTATGGGAACCGGTCGTTCATAAATCAGTGGCAACCCACTGAATGTAAAACTTGCCAAGACATTAACACCGGCAGGAAAATGCTGGTGTTGACAGCGATGTCCTGTAAAAAGGATATGGGGGGAAAAAAAACATCATCCATAGCCAAAATGTGGGAGAAATCGCAATCTCAGTGCTATAGCCATACCTAAAACAGTTCCCAGGGGCGTGCACTCAGTGGCAGCGAAAGTGTAGGAGTTACTAATGAAGTAGGGTTTCTGGTCGTTGGCATCACGCACTATAATGGTGACGGTAGCCGTTGAAGTCAGTCCACCTTTGTCTGTCACTTTGATGCTTTCGGTGTATTTCTTAAACGGCGTGTTCTGAAAAGTGTACAACACATAACAAGGATTACAACAAGAACAATTGTTTATTCTGTCTTCGTTTGTCTATCTAGGGAAGTGTGTCACGCCTAGTCATGAGCTTCAGGGATCAATGTGCCCACCTTGGGTATGTATTTATGTCAAGTGTTTGCTTCCTCTAGACCAGTGGTTATCAACCGGTGGAGAATTCCCCCGAGGGAGAATTTTAGGGTTTCCGGGGGAGAGGGTTACGATTATTTCAAGATCGCGTTAATACAAGAACCGATTACGTGATATTGCTTTTCCCTCCATATTTTACAATTCTGTACTTCTTGCCCTTCTGAAATTCGTTTTATAACGTAAGTAGACCCGTAAATCACGTTTTATGTAGACGTCTAGACTTGTTCTAGTATGTGTTATTAAATTTAGCTTCCAGTTTTATGTATACTGTGTAAGGGTGGGGTGGGGGGGGGGGGGAATTTATAGGAAGGAAGTACGAAAGGAGGGGGGGGGTGACATTTTGAACATATGGTGAATGAGTGCATGGGCCAAAAAAGGTTGAGAACCACTGCTCCGGACAGATTTCATCCAAGATAACGGACTTACTGCCTCTGGGTAAGTTTTGTTTCCTGCGAATTTTGCTCGGGCAGTGGTGTAACAGCCTACTCTTTGCAATTTCAAACTGTTATGAGGTCTTCAAAGTTAACTGTTTGAACACGTGACCACCTATTTTTTGCACTTGTCGAAGAAGTCTTGGTATCCTATCTCACTATCCAATAAATCAAGGGGTTTGGCGGTATCATTAGATACCAAAGGTTCTTGGGATAATATTCGGACCTGTGGCGCGAACACCAGAATGACTCAATCACGTCTTCCTGTAAAACAACGACTTGATTAAGACCCAGTTAACATTAGAACATACGGTTAATTATCACAAGGCATTGTAGACCTCCGTGGCGAAGTGGTCAAGCTGTCTGACTCGGGCACCGAAGGTTGTGGTTTCGATTCCGGGTCGCGTCCTTCGGTTCACGAGTGCAGTTTTTCGGAGACTCCTGGGGGTCGTCGCTGGAGCTACGGAGTTCGTGTTTTGTGCAACGCTTTCCGCGCTGCGGGAAGAGACTGAGCCATATGAAATAAAACCCGGTGCTATGAAGTTGACCTTGTCGACTTTTAAAGCGACTTTTTTTTTTAATCTCATGTCACCAAGGCAAAATGTTAACATTATCACAACCACCAAGATAAAATAGTGGCTGTGTTAACGAAATTGATAACAAATAGCACTAATAATGTCATTAACACGGTCGGACGCCTGAGCTCATTGCCTGCTAAGTGAATTAAAGATCGGCCACCTATTCCTCCTTGCATCCAGGCCTACAAAATGTGATGATACTGTCACATTGCAGACCCATAGCGAGAAACTGCTTTAGGGTATATTTTTACAACCACGGTAAACTATCACTATTCACAAAGGTAAAATGTTACCAATTACCACGACAAAATACCACGAATGACATTGTAAAATGTAACCAAATATTATAGTAAAATATTATCAATCACCGCAGCAAAATATCACCAATCACCACAGAAAAATACCACCAATCACCACATGCAAAATACCACCAATGACCACTGTAAACTGTTATCAAATATCATAATAAAATATTACCAATTACCACCAGAAAATGTCGCCAATGACCTTTGTAACTTGGTATCCCAATATTATAGTAAAATATTACCAATCACCGCGACAAAATAACACCAATGACCATTGTAAAATGTTACTAAATAACATAGTAAATTATTACCAATCACCATTGGAAAATATCAACAGTAACAATCGTAAATTACCACTAATAACCACCGTAAAATATTACCAAATCACCATGATAAAATATTATCACTAATAAACATGGGGAAATATCACCAATGACCACAGAACAAATTCACCATCTTGCAGAATATTACTACTGGAGGTGCCGGTATCGATACCGGCTTTGTGGCGAAGGAATTACAGACGCATTTCGTAATCCCGCATTCAGCGTTCAAAACACAGTTGCAGGAAATTTGGCAGCAGATAGCCTGGCGTTGATTATATTATGAAATGGTATGAGTGCCGGTCGTTCAGAAAACAATTGCAAACTACTGAACGTAAACTTGCCAAGAAATCACAAACAGCCTCAAAATGCTGGGGTTGACTGCGACGCCCTGTAAAGGATATGCAAGAAACTTTTTTAAATTGGTACTGGAATGCCCCGCTATACGTCGCTTCGGTTTACGTCGTTTCGCTACAACGTCGTTGTCACATAAGGGACTAACTTCGCTTTACGTTGCTACGTTTCGCCATAACGTCGTTTCGAGGCTGGCGATCGGGCTGGTGATATCGGTAAAGTGCAAGGTTTACCTCCAACCACGGTAAGGACAATTCATGCAGTTGCTGACAAAATCAAAGAGAATGCTAAAAACGTAACACCTTTAAGTGCTTCCAAGATCATTCCTACCAGAAGTACTCTTATGGAGAACGTGGGAGCACTATTGGCCGTCTGGACTGAAGACCAGAACCAACGGAATATGCCTGTGAGCAAGATGATTATCCAAGAGAAAGCAAAGTCTTTCTATGAAGATCTAGCTTAGAGAAGAAAGCGGGTGAGAGTAGTACTAGTAGTGCTGATGATAGTTTTGGAGCGAGTCGTGGTTAGTTTCAGCGCTTTAAGAATCGTTCACACCTGCACAAGATTCAGACAACAGGTGAAGCGGCGAGTGCTGATACTGCAGCTGCAGAGCGTTTCCCTGTAGAGTTAAAGACCATGATTGAGGATGGTGGTTACTGTGCAGCAGACATTGGACAAATTGTTTGTTCAAGCAGAGAAGAACCAGGAAAAGAGGAGGGAAGAGGTTGCAGTTTCATCCTCAGATAAAAGGCAGAATTTAATGTCCTCTACGTCCCAATAACTCTACCATTCGTCCTCCAACCCACCTCTGTTTAGCCAATAAGTATCAACAACCATCAAAATAAACATTACATAATACACTGTTTTTCATTTAATTCTACGGGAAATAGTGTTTATAGCGTTAACCGGGCCTTCCAATATAGGTAAAGGTAGTCACAAAACAGGCACTCTTCACACCATAGTATTGAGCCTTCACATATTCTAGGCCATGCCATATGAATTGAGGTAGGCATCTCCCTTCCTCGTTCCCTTCCTCGTCAATAATGGTAAATTATCTCGAACGACAACTAGCCAAAAAACATTCTCATAGGTATGGCACGTTACGCCTTCCTTGGGTATTTATAATTCCCATGTTAAACATTGCCTCAGTGAGTCATGTATTATTGGTTATTTTGCATGCGTTTTAATGCTTATTGTTCTTTTGTTGTCAAAGATTTGTTTCATAAGAGATGTTGAATGAAATAATGTATGAGAGGAAATAGAAAAGAAGGGCAGAATGTCAGACGGGCCTGAGTGCCCAATTCTAAACCCTTTGAAAATAAAGATTTTCGTTCGTTCGTTCGTTACCTATCTTTTCCAGACAACTCCAGGAAAATTCCAAGCAAGATAACCTCAGAACCATAACAAAACATAATAATCCTGCAGTGGCTGTAGATTAAACTGGACTTCTGTTTTAACAGGCAACCGCAATAGACACTCTACCACCCCAGGCCCCCCCCCCCTATTGTTTAGTTAGTCTTTCCTCTTGAGCCCAAAACGGCGCATAGGGCAGGAGACATGGCTCTCCATGCTGGCGGTTCGCTGCCACCTGTTGTAGATCTTGGATGTTTGTTTGCCGTTGAATGAGCCCTCTCTGATGATGGTTCTATGCAGGGTCTCTCTTGGTCTTCCCCGTTTTCTTTTCCCTAACGGTGTCCATATGAGGGCTTGGTAGGGACGTCTTGTCTTGTCCATTCTAAGTATATGGCAGATGTAGTTCCAACGAACTATTGTAAAGTCAGTAAAAATTAAAAGTCCCTTGTACACACCTAAAGTCGTGTTGGCATATGGTGCTAGACCCATATCCATATAGACCAGCCGGTTCTCCATGGTGATGGAGCCATTAACACGTCGGCCGACTTCACTTCCTATGCCATTTTATGGTACCCTTGTTAGGCTGAGTCGATCTGAAAGCCCAAGTCCATTTCAAAAATCCGTCTCGAATCGAATTCGAACCCATGACTACGAGACGAAGGGCAAGCGTCTAGCCACTAATCTACGGCAGCTCCCTGATTCCTTACTGGGGGATTATTAACTGATATGTCACAGGATGATTAATCGCCTTAAGCGAAGTCTCGTATCTGTCATGGGCTTATATACAGTAGTTGTTCATAAACAATATCTAGACTGTGGGACGCAGAGGTGTTTCCAAGGCACCAGGGCCAGGTTCTATACTGGCCAAGACCTACTGACACGTCCTTGTCGTACGTCCTGGGCAACAGGTCCCTTCGTGGTCCTGGCTAACATCAGTAGGATCCTTCATGCCTCCGAAGTCGGAGAGTATCTGCCTGCACGGCGAGGAACCACCAGTTTGCACACCAATAAGCCAGACATGGGACAACGGATACTCACACAAATTTCAGGTCCTGTATGACATCACACTGATGTTGGACAACAGGATGTCTTAATCCGACAAACAGGAATTCGCGGTGGAGTTCACAGCCAGCGAACGCAAGCAAGTATCAAGACTGTGTAGGTGAACATCTAGAAAAAAAACCATCCAGATGGGAAAATGACTGCCGCTTCCATCAAAGTTGAATTGTATTTTTCGTGGAGGACTTTTGTGGCGACATTCTGGCGGCTGCATTATGCACAGGGAAATGCTTTAACTATCTGTCCGCGGTTGTTTGTGGCGTGAACTGCATGTTTGAGAAAGTGGCGTAGCTGACTTTGTCGCAAAACGGACTGGTTTTGCCTTATACAGTAATGTGTGGCTGCTGGTTTTCTAGTGACTGACGCTTCCATCGAAGATGAACTTTTTTTGCGTGGAAAACGTTTGTGGCGACGGCATTGTGCACAGTGTACCTGTGTGGGCTGTTGTTTGCTGAGACTCCTGTCTTTTCCATTTTTTACATGACGCAGTGAGGAGCATTTTATGTAATATTCACTGGCACAAGAACGGGGCATAATGAGGACGATCTGTTGCTGTGAAGTTGGAACCGCGACTAACTATCTAACTAACTAAACAATTCCTTAATTTAATATGCAATACGAGTTGTATCTGATATTCACTGACACAGGAACGAAGCATAATAGAGCGATCCTTTGCCGTAAATTGGAATCACGACTAGCTATCTACCATTTAATACGAGTACAACATGTCTGCTACAATACTAACAACTTATATCATAACTATGACACGCCCTTACTTCCCATTTACCGCCATCCATTTTCGTTAGGTCCAAACCTTATTTTTTGTTTGGCAATGAATCTGTTAATGTTATTGTTAGAAAGAGACTTACCTTATCAATGTCTATTTCTGACAGGGAGTAAATGTTGCCCGTGCTGGGATCCACGTTAAACTCTTTGTCGCCGCCAGTTTTTGAAAACGTGTGCACATCGTTGATGTCTTCGTCGAGTACTTGAAGTCCCGTGGTGATGTCTACCTGGAATTGTGTCAGTAGGGGTTGGAAACAAGAAATTGGGGTTGGTGAAATTATCATTTAAATTTGGTGGAGTAGTAGTTGGGAGTTGATGATAAGGAAATTGGAGGTTGATGAAATATGACATGAAAGTTGGAGAAACATGAAGACATAGTGATTCCCTTATCATGCTATACTGTATATACTATATACTATATTATACTGGCACCTCGTCGTCTTGACAGGCATTAGTTTGTCACATTGTGCTTCAAAGGTAGCACAAAGCCGGGCTGAATTGCAGAGATCATATGTTGCCCATGCAGCATGATCGCTCTCTCGACCTGCGTAGTTTACTCCGGAAGAAAGGTAACACCAATACGTCTGGAACAATACATGCTGCTGGATCAGCAAACAATGCTCTAACAGTCCACCTGTCGGAGCTTCGATCCTAGACCAGTTACCAACCAAGGCTTAGGGCCTGGTCTGCCCTGCTACGACATTTAGTCTTTGGTTTGCATTTCCTCGTACCAGAATAAGACCTGCACGCTCCCAATTGCGTTCCTCCGTCTGAAAATGTTGGCACAATGTGATGTGTCGGTTTGGTAAGCGCCGCCCAACATTCGGCGCTAGCTGAAAGCAGGTCAACATCATTCCGTAGTTCAGTCACATCTAAGACCTGACTAAACTTATCATACAGAGAGTACATAAATATCAACAAAACAAAAAACATTAACTATGTCTTACATCGCCTTCATACACTTCCAGATTCTGTATCTTGTTGGGAAATAGAACCGGCGGTTCGTTGATGTCTACGATGTTGATTGTCAGAGAATACGTCCTGTTGGCTTTGCAGTAGCCATCATCCACGTCAAAGTACAGCTTGACGCTGCGAGTGTCGCTTCGTTCATAGTTGGGGTCGATCCTTGTTTGCACCGTCCCACCTGAGGGACATATACATGTTGAAATGTTGTAATATAACTACTGTTAGAATATAAGTGTTGTTGTTGTTGTTGTTCTTCTTCTTCTTCTTCTTCTTCTTCTTCTTTTTCTTCTTCTTCCTCTCTCTTCTTCTTCTTCTCTTCTTCTTCTTCTTCTTCTTCTTCTCTTCTTCTTCTTCTTCTTCTCTTCTTCTTCTTCTTCTTCTTCTTCTTCTTCTTCTTCTTCTTCTTGTTCTTCTTCTTGCTTATGGAAACAATCGTTAAAGTTGCTCACACTCACACGACATCAAGAATTTGGAGTAGTGGTGATGACTTTGATTCCATTTCAGCAGTTAAACAGTGATAAAGATAATCATGGACAATTAGCAGAAAGTGAATAATTATGTTGAGGCTGCGGAGATGTGGTTTTATGAAATAATAATGAGAAAACCGTGGATGGAGTGAAAAGGTAATGAAGTAATGAAAGACATTGACGTTACCTATCAAAGAGAATTAGTTACTCGCATCAGAAGAAGACAGTCTACATTCTTTGAGTTTGCCATGAGAAAGAGAAAGCTGGAGTAAGTCGTGACAGCTGAAAATTTGGAGAGAATAAGTGTAAGGGAGAGTCCAAGAGAGAAGATGATGGACAATTTCACATCAATTGTTATTTTTATTTGTATAAAAACGAGTTTCTAATGATACTAAGCACCCACCAAGCCACTCCTAATCCGAAACAGTGACAAACATCCTCTTGCAGCAAGGAAATATGAAAAACATATGGAGCCGCTGGGTTAAGAACCGCATATTCTATTTCATTATGTTTTGTTTTGTTTTGTTTTTTATGTTCAATATCGTTGTCATAATAATACCCCTTAATGTTTCCAGCGGGCGAGTTGACGGAATGGTTCGGACATAGCGCCGATAATGTCATGAATAATATCGGACTTCCCCAGTCGTCGTCCGTTAACAGAGGCAAAGACAAAAATGTGATGGCCATAACATTTTGAGACCCAATAGGTGCCCTCAGGGGGACTTTTCATTATTATTATTATTATTATTATTATTATTATTATTATTATTATTATTATTATTTTGTTGTTTTATTTTATTTATATTTTTTAAAATTATTTACATGGTTCCATAATAATACTCCTTAATGTTGTTGCTTTAATGTCACTTCCGTTTTTGTATGTGTTGTTGTGCTTTGTTTCTTGTTGTTGTATGCTGCCGATGGCTTGTTGCCGTAACGGCATCTTTATTCTGTATTGTAATTATGTGAAGTTAGCACAAACTTCTATAAAACTACATAGGCATGTCATGGGGAGGAAACGTCTTGAGTGTGTCGTCACAAAGGGTAAGCTGGATGGGAGAAAAAGAAGCGGGAGACCAAGAGAGAGACAGTTTGACAACATGGCATGGAGGAACATCAGTATCAGAAATGATTGGCAGTACAAGAGACTGAGGGCTGTAGACAGACGTGATCATCATCGCCACACGACATGGACTACAAGAAGATTGGTATTACACGAGACGGAAGGCTGCGGACAGACATGATCACCAACGCCACATGACATAGACTATAAGAAGATTGGCAGTACACGAGACAGAAGACTGTGGGCAGACATGATCACCAACGCCACGCGGCATGGATTATAAGAAAAAGCGGAAGAACCTGCACTTGGTGTTTTCCAGATAGTTGCATAAGACACGAAATTAGATATTTTAAAGGGCTCAATGTTCTCCAGGGGCTAGAGCCATCCCATGAGGTTCCAATTCCCTGTGTATCATGACCGCCCCTGCTGGTGGGTAAGGCCAGATGAAAGGTCAGATGACTACACTTTGACCTTAGCCAAACAGGCCGAGAAGCGATAGTCACGAGTAGGTGCATATCATTTACAGCACGTCGCAGTCAGCCCCAGCATTTTATGCGGTTTTGATTTCTTGGCAAGTTTACGTTCAGTATTTGCAACTACTTTCTGACTCACCGGCACCCGCAATATTTCATGAAAACAATCACAAGGTGGCCTGCTGCCATATCCCCCTGTCACAGGATAAATAAACTTGTTAGTTGCGACCGATGATAACCAGACCCGACATTATTTTGCTAACACAATTGACTCTTTGATGGTGAACAAACTGAGGAAAATACGTCGGTACAGATTTTCTGCACCTGGTCGACAGTGTGTATGAGATCAAAGGGAGTCACGTCGCGTTGTCTACACACAGTCGACAGTTTGATGACAGGATGTTGTTCGAGAGGTGTGTACTGGCGACATTTGTCTACAAAACGGGAGTTGGCCGTTGAAAGTAATGGACAGATGTCTGCTAGAGGTCAGAAGGATTCTGTAATGGGAGAAAGGTCTCTGGCTTACAGACAACCAGGATATTTGTTGGATGAGACAAAGAACTCCCCAGATGAAAAGAAACTTGACAGCTAATTGACTCTGGTTAGTCGGGAAACAGGAGGACAAAGCCAAATTCTGGACTGATTGGCGTCTGGACTTTCTGGTGACTCACTCTAGCACCCATATAAAACCCAGTGCGGTAAACAGGTGGACGGAGTCGAGAAAAACATTCTGAAGTGTTAGGATTGGGGATTATTCCGAGTTGTGTTATATTAGAGGGACTGGGCTGTCTAAGTAGTGATAGTTATCCGCGGACATAGATCCAATCGGGTTGCCTAGTTTCTCGAGTAACAACAGGAATAGACATTGACTTAAGAGTATGATTATGAATATAATACAGTACTGTGCCGTGATATAATGTATTATGATTAGTGATAGAATGTTCTATAAGTGCGGTGCTAGAAAGTATCATAGGAGCGTCGCCACTAGTATTCTATTGTGTGGCTTCAATTAGCTTGTGTTATATATCATTTTACTCAGGAAGTTGAGGACAATGTAGTGGAATAATAATTAGAGAGATTAAGGATGGTTGAGAGGGAGAAGAGGTATGTGTAATGGTAGGATCTTCCAGTAGGGCATCTGCTGGGTTTCTACCCGTTCCTTTATTCTTTCCTGGTGTTGCCATGTATAAGACCATTGTGATGCGCGATTTGGCCGTATGACAGAGATCGGATCTCTGTTATAGATCTGAGTGCTGTTATTGGCCTACACTTACCTAATTCTGGCCAGGACTGAGTTGCCCTCACCATGATGTTATCTACTCTACAGGTTCCATTTACAGTTCCCCTTGAGTGTTCCACGTGAGTGTGAGATGATTTATTACGAAGAAGCAGTTCCAAGTTTTATAAAATGATGGCTCATGGAAAGAAGACAGAGGTTGCTGAGAGGTTTTACACGGGGCTCAGAACCTAGTTATTCCGCAGAAACCTGGCTTCTGCTGAGTAGAATTGTATGAACAGAAGTGCTGTGTTTAATGAGTGATAAGCTTCATCACCGAAGATTAATAACTCGCATACTAAGGATATATATATATATATATATATATATATATATATATATATATATATATATATATATATATATATATATATATATATATAGATATACACATCTACCTAACAAACATTAATAGGTTGTGTTCTAAAAGAGGGGAAATGTTATAATCAGAGACTTATGAACATTAAAACTTTCCCCAAGTGACATTTCAGTTAATTGGAAGACTATCAGTTCAAACAAACATTAGGAAACAGAGTAACTACACCGTGTGGTAGAGTGAAGACAAAGATCAACAATGTCTATCGGATTACCAGCATCCTGTTTGTTCGAGTGATTGGAGAAAGTCGTCATCTTCTGGGTGAGGTTCACTGTTCGGAAAAAATTGTGCTGTTGTGTGCTAAGCACTATGATGTTACAGACTTTGCTTCTAAATCACTGGTCTAACATTAGAATACACGTCACGCATTCTACACCTTATAAACACATACACACTTCTCCTACATATACTCTTTGCTTTAATAAATTTCTTGTTTTTTATTTGTTGAGGCTAGAGTTGTCAAGTATGTTATGTTGGGGAAGAATGAGAGGGGGCATGATCCAGGAGTGAGCAAGAGTGAGAAGAAGGTGTCTTCAGATTGAAGGAGTGTGTGGATGGAGTCTGCTGGATATCTCCAGGATAGAGATATTGGATTAAAAAATAATGTGGGTGTTGATTCCCTTCACTCCAGGGACGACACTAAAGTGGTAAAGAAGAACAAGTAACTAATACGACATTCATTCTTTACACACACGACACCCCCGCAGCCTTGTTTCGGGATTATGAATTGCCCTTTGCCACAAAAGCGATAGGTCTAAAAACATTATAATAATGAAGACACATATTTAGTCGAAATGTGCCACATAGAAGTCTCAACATGATCTCACCTATTCCTTTTGGTACGAGCTTATACTGCTCCATGCCGGCATCAGATGCTGATCGCATGGTCAATGAGGTGTGGGCAAATGAGAGGGGATCCACCACATTAATGTCGAAGGCCGTGACCCCAACCCCGACCTTCTCATTGATGTTGACCGTAGCGTCAAGGTTGGAGACGTATGGAGCTGTGTTCACCGCTGTAACATACATTCACAGAAAATTAGATATATAGAAGGACAAACGGGCAGAAAGGTGTGTTAGGCAGATAGGTAGGTAGATAGATAAGTAGGTAGGTATGTGGGTGGTAGGTAGGTAGGTAGGTAGATAGATAAGTAGGTGGGTGGGTAGGTAAGTAAGTAGGTAGGTAGGTAGATAGGTCCATGTGAAGATACATATAAAGGTAGTTTGACAAACAGGTAGGTACGTAGGTAGGCAGGTAAGCAGTCATGTCACATTAGATGGCTATCGATGTAATTAGACAAACATAGGTAGGTAGGTTAGTTGGATGGTATGTATTTTATTTGATTGATTGGTTTGTTGGTAGGTAGGTAGGTAGGTAGGTAGGTAGGTAGGTAGGTAGGTGGGTGGGTGGGTAGGTAGGTAGGTTTCTATCCTAGCCGAATGTCCTTACAATGTTTAAAGTTGTTCAGTGCCCATGTACCGAATTTCCTCACAATTTATAAAGCTGTTCAGTGCCAATGTACCGAATTTCCTCACAATTTATAAAGCTGTTCAGTGCTAATGTACCGAATTTCCTTACAATGTTTAAAGTTGTTCAGTGCCCATGTACCGAATTTCCTTACAATATTAAAGTGCCCATGTTCAGTGCCCATGTACCGAATTTCCTTACAATATTAAAGTGCCCATGTTCAGTGCCCATGCCCAATGCCCATGTAGTGAAGTGAACTAGCCTTTCCCTTCCTCGATATGTTTCTTTCCCAGGCAGCTGTGAAAATTCCCAGGTATCCATTGCATGCAACTGAGTCAAGGGGAGAACCGAACTGCTGGAGAAGTATGAGCCCTGCCCCTGCTAAGGGTTATTGTTTTCATTCGCTCGCTTTGAACTCAAACGTAGTCCATACACGTGCTACCATTTCTAGTTCACTGGGTTGATTTTACATGTGAATTAGCTGTCCCTATTACCAATGTCTCTCGCCATCCACTGAACCCATTCCGACTTCAGGGGTATTTGTAATTTACGTCCCCAAGTCAAGAACGAGAATTCAATATTTTAGTCTTACTGACCGATGTAGTGGTTGAACCGGCTACCTCCGCATCAGCACACCGGATGTTTAAGAACAAGCGTTCTTAACCATTCGGCCATGCGGACCTCCATCGCTAAGGAATAAACCAAGACCACTGTATGATCTAGCTAGTACTGCACAACCTCGGTCAATAAACTGCCCTGGGGAAATCAGGTTTCTCAGCAGTAGGTATTGCAACTTACCTGCAGGATAACAAAAAGCAAGACACACCCTTCTCTACAACTTAGCTGAAGGATAACACAGAGCAACACTCATCATTCTCTACAACTTGGCTGTAGGATAACCCAAAGCAACACACACCCTTCTCTACAACTTAGCTGAAGGATAACACAGAGCAACACTCATCCTTCTCTGCAACTTAGCTGAAGGATAACACAGAGCAACACTCATCCTTCTCTGCAACTTAGCTGTAAGATAACACAAAGCAACACACACCCTTCTCTACAACTTAGCTGAAGGATAACACAAAGCAACATTCATCCTTCTCTACAACTCGAAGTGGTCAAGCCCTTTGACTCGAGTTCCGAAAGTTGTGGGTTCGATTCCGAGCCGCGTCCTTCGGTTCACAAGTGAAATTTTTCGAAGACTCCTGTGGGTAGTCGCTAGAGCTACGGAGTTCGTGCTTTGTGTGACGCATTCCGTGCTGCGGAAAGAGACCGAGCCATATGGGATTAAACATGGTGCAATGAAGTCGACCCTGTCGACTTTTAAGCGACTTTTTATTAGCTGTAGGATAACACAAAGCAACACACATCCTTCTCAAAACGAACCAGAAAAGGAATCAGAATATAACTGAATGGATTGGTGTAGCCACTGGCAGGGGTAGCTTTAAAAGGGATTAAACTTCCAGAGGATCGACTTCATTGCACCGGGTTTTATTGCATATGGCTCGGTCTTCTTCCACAGGGCGGTAGAGAATACAGATCACGAACTCCGTAGCTCCAGCGACGACCCCCAGTGGTCTCTAAGAAAATTGCAGTCGTGAACCGAATGATGTAGTCCTGAATCGAACCTACAATCTTCGGATCGCGAAGCAGGCAGAGAAAACATTTCGCCTCGTAGACTCTATGGCAGGAGTAGAAGGGGGTACAAGCCAGCGTTCATCAGTACACCCGACCCTACATTCAACGGGCCTTATTTACATGCATTGACAAACCCAAGCCTTCTCAGAGACAAACAGTTTCGTGGATTCTTCTTCTTCTCTCGTTCGCTTGAAAATTTGTCTTTAACTGCAATGTTGTCTCTGGTGTGAACTTCACTGTCTTTCTTAGTTCACTCTGTGGTCTCTAGAGTTTATCTTCCACTGTCGTCTCTCCAGGCCAGATAGTTTGCCTAGATATGTCGATTTTGGTCAGTCTTGGAGTATGTGATCCGCTGTCTGCGACGCCACCCCACATGTACACATGACTGATTAACCTATCTTGAATTTTGTATACATGTGGTTGCGTAATCTATTATGTCCTGTTCTGAGGCGCAGAATAATGACTTGTTCTGGTCTGTCAATAACGTGGTAGTCGTCTTGGGCAAGTTTTGATGGCTTTCTGACTGACTGACTGACTGACTGATTGATTGATTGATTGATTGATTTAGGAACCGACATCACAGCATTCGGGGCATTCCCATAAGCGCTCCTTCCCCATCCTCAGCAGCCAGCGAAGAGTTCCAACACTAATAGTACCGGTAGCAATCTGATTATATGTCCGTCCCCCCCCCCCATGTGTCTCACCCTTGCCGCGGTGGGGGGGGGGGGGGGGGGGGGGGGGGGGGGGGGGGCTTGAGTGTCCCAATTACCCCAAAGAGCTATGCCGACGGATGTACAACTATATATTGGACAACACTTGGGTTAGGGGCCAGACCAAGAGAGACACAACCTGCTGCTCTGCAGGTAGACTGAGGATAGCAGTCAAAAGTTCATATCAGGCGCACGAAGGCAGAAATTCTTGGTCCGGACACATACTCTAAGGCTCCCAGTCGAGGGTTGTGGCTGAACGTCTCTAAGCCATAAACCTTCGAATGTGAGAGCTGGGCCGATACCCACCCACCTAAAAAAGAGGTGAGATGCTGAGCACGCTACATGCTCAGAGCAGATACTTGTTCGAAGGTCTCAGCTGGGGGATATCCCGGATGAGAGGGCCTGGTCATTTTCTCGCTCACTGATGCACGGAGGTATGGTGCTGAACCGGCAGCACATGTAGCCTACCTCGTGAGCGAACACTAAAGGTAGAAAAAGTATCCCAGCCGCAAGAATGGTTACGGAAAATGTCTATCTATACTCATAGAGAGTGTAGTCAAAGGTGGAAAACGTCTCAATAGCACTAAATGGAGCGCTTTCAAAGCGAAAGCTTACCTAGTGGATGTCGTCCGCAGACTGGCCGTTCCTGGTTTGTGCTTGAGCAACCATCTTCTTCTTCTTCAGCATTCCGAGCCATTGAGGTTCTTTGCTGCAAATACAATCTGTCTCCATTCGTCTCTCTGGTGGACCTTCTCTTGCCAGTCGTTGATTCCAAGTGCTTGTAGGTCTGTATGTATATTATCTCTCCACCGCCTTCTTGGTCTACCTCGGGGTCTACGGTCATTTATTTCCTGAGTGTAAGCGAGTTTTGTTTCCCTATTATCTTCCATTCTTTCTATATGCCCCAGCCATTGTAGTCTATTAGCCTTCATGATACCAGTGATTAGCGGGGACTTAAACAAATCATAAATGTCTTTGTTACTTCTTCTTTTCCACTCTCCACTTTGTGTATCCCTAATGGGTCCAAAGATGCGTCTTAAAATTTTGTTCTCAAAGGTTTGTAACAAGGCTTCGTCTCCTTTCGTTGTACTCCAGGTTTCAGAGCCATACAGCACAACTGGTCTGATCAGTGTTTTGTATATTGTGATTTTGGTGTTACGAGATAGCGCCTTTGATTTTAGTAGATGTTGTAGTGCATAGTATATCTTATTTCCAGAGTTGATTCTAGTTTGTATTTCTTCCCTTATGATGTTGGAGCAGTTGAAGATTGTACCCAGGTATTTGTATGTTTCCGTTCTTTTAATGGTCATATTATCTATTTGTATGTGGCCAGAGTTTTTAGCCATTCCGTCTCTTGAAATTACCATATATTCTGTCTTATCTTGGTTGATAACCAGCCCCATCTGTTGGGCTTTTTCCTTTAAGTGAGTCAATATTTCTAATGTCTTTTGTTCACTTTGCCCTATAATATCTATATCATCTGCATAACCAAGCAGCTTGGATGTTCCTCCAATATCACATTCCTCCTTTACCTTCCTTACAACTTTCTCTAGAGCCAGATTGAAGAGTAGCGGCGATAGTGCATCACCCTGTTTCAAGCCAGATGTTATTTGGAAGGGGTCTGATTTCCTGCCTTTATATGTTACTATATTATAAGTATCTTCCATGCATAGTTTGGTCATGTTAATTAACTTCCTTGGTATTCCAAATTCCTGCATAACATTCCATAGACTATTCCTATGGACACTATCATAAGCCTTTTTAAAATCCACAAAAATGTTATGGAGATCTCTTTTATATTCCCAATGTTTCTCGGCTATTTGTCGTAAGATAAATATCTGATCTATTGTTGATCTGTTTTGTCTAAAACCCGCCTGGTAGTCACCTAATATGTCTTCTGAATATGGTTTTAGTCTATTTAGTAATACTGCGGATAGTATCTTATAGCTTGTGGACAGTAGTGATATTCCTCTATAATTTCCACATTGGAACTTGTCTCCTTTCTTAAAGATAGGTATCAATAATGACTCTTTCCAGTCATGGGGTAATTCTTCTGTCCTCCAGATTTTTATTATTAGTTCGTATAGCTTTAGATGTAATGCATGGCCACCTGCCTTTATAAATTCAGCAGCAATTCCATCAGTCCCAGTTGCCTTATTGTTTTTAAGTCGTGTGATTACATATAGGATTTCTTCAAATGTAGGTTCTTCAATTTGTGGTTCGCATGTTAGAACCTCTTCCTGTGGGAAAATGTTACTTGGAGCTTCACAATTTAGTAATTCAATTGAGCAACCATTGGCAAGCGAAATACCCAATACATGGAAGTGAAGAATTAAAGCAGCCATGAGCAGGACTTGGCAATTCCTCGGGTGAGCCCAGTCTCAGGGCAATATGTGCCGGCTCTGCAATTATGGATGCCTCCTTGGATAGCGGGGAATGCTCATGGTCTGCCCCTGCCTTCCCTTTAGGGTTGACCGTGATGTCTTTGACCGTTCTACCTTGACCAGCTGAGATGTGGGCGACACCACCGCAGTAAAAGTCTAACGTCTCTCGAAACCTCGGGAAGGCAAACCCGTAAAAATGCCCGCTGAAGTCGGATGTGCTAGCCTACGGGTGCAAATAAACCAGACACAACGCATAAACGTCTGAGTGAAATTCTTTCGAGGTCGGAACAGCTCTGATTAACTAGTCTTCTGAATGCCATTCACGTTCGGAACAACTCTGACTAGCTAGTTTTCCGATTGTCCCTCGTGCTAGGAATAGCTCTGAATAGCTAGTTTTCCGAATGCCCCTCGTGCCCGGAACAGCTCTGACTATATTGTCCCCGGGCACAACGACAGGTACACGTCCGAATCGAAAACTCGCTGAGTGGATACCGCCTACAGACAGGTCTGGTTTGTGCGGGAACGGCACGAGGTGAACGCAAGGCTCAATATATTGAAGTTAGGAATTAAAGCAGCCATGAGCAAGACGTGACGATTTCCTCGGTGAGCCAGCACCAGGGCGCTATGTGTCGGCCCTGCAACTATGGAAGCCACCCTGGATGGCGGAAAATGCTATGGACTGTCCCTGGCTTCCCTTGAGGGCTGATCGTGAAGTATCCGACCGTTCCAACTTGACAAGCTGGGATGTGGACGGTACCACAAAAGTGAGAGTCCCACCTGTCAAAAATGCACGCTAAAAGTCGGATGTGTTGGCCTAAGGGTTTCGGCCCAAAGGCGCCTAACGAGACACACCGCAATAACATCTGAAAAAACACTCCGGATGAACGCAAAGAAGACGAAGATATGTCCGTCTCGCCTTTCCTGTGAGCGTCGAGCCAGATCCCCTCGTCACTCCTCGCTGTCTCATTCTTGCCAGACCATGGTGATCCATTTGTTCCTCCAAGGTGTACACGTGCTTCCAGAAAGCCGCAACCACGTCTGCCTTGTCATGCATCAATACTCCACCAAGTTTTGCCGAGCCAGCCAATCTGTCCGCCTGTTCATTCCTCAGCACACCGGCATGCCCAGGAGAAAAGATCCAGGCGATGCTTGCCACCCGTGACCTCCGAAGCGAAGCAAGCCACTCTGCACGAAGCTTGCCTGTCCTCACCTTCCTCAGCACGCTGTCTGAGTCAGTTACAATCACGATGTGTGTGTGTGTGTGTGTGTGTGTGTGTGTGTGTGTGTGTGTGTCGTATTCTCCATCCAGTGGAAAGCTGCACTGAGTGCCTCCACCTCAATTCTTAAGCTAGATGTTATGGTATCATATCTGACTGATTTGATCATTCTTTTCATTTGGTGGTATTTAATGGGCACATCAGGCTGTTCTTCTTTTGCTCCTTCCTTAGCCAAATGATCAGCTCTGTCGTTTCCGGAGTTTAGTGGATTATATGTAATAATATAGAATCCTACTATATGAAGCTACAGAAGGCAATGGCAAACTACTGAATGTAAATTTGCCAAGAAATCACAGAAAGCAGCAGTATAACATAGTAAAGATCGTAGTTGTAGTAGTAGTTGTTGTAGCAGCAGCAGCAGCAGCAGCAGCAAAAAATAGAAGTAGTAGTAGTGGTGGTGGTGGCGGCGGTGGTGGTGGTGGTGGTGGTGGTGGTATTAGTAATATTTGTAGTAGTAGCAGCAGCAGCAGCAGCAGTAGTAGTAGTAGTAGTAGTAGTAGTAGTAGTAGTAGTAGTAGTAGTAGTAGTAGTAGTAGTAGTAGTAGTAGTAGTAGTAGTAGTAGTAGTAGTAGTAGTAGTTGTTGTTGTTGTTGTTGTTGTTGTTGTTGCTGTTGTTATTGTTGTTGTAGTAATAGTGGTGGTGGTGTTAGTAGCAGCAGCAGCAGCAGGGGCAGGAGTAGTAGCAGTAGCAGTAGTAGTAGTGATTAATACAACCCAGCTATGTCCTGGCTTAAGTGAGACACGAGCACATTATGAGACGCTGACTTACGATTGAAGGTGAAGTCTACTCTGTAAGGCCCTATAGGCGGATTGTATTTGTCTGTGGCCGTCACCAGGGCTCGGACTTTGTCTGTGCAAATAAACCGTCCGTCCGTTGTGGACCTTATCTGTCCGTTGGCTGGAATTTAAAGACAACAAAGGGGATCAATTGTAGAAGGCACAAAGCAAGTCCTCTCGGGGCACAAAGCAAGTCTCTAGCAGAAGACGAAGCATCGGAAGAGAAGAAGGCATCAGAAAGTAAAGACGACATGAACTACGTATGACCAAGACGGAGAACATGAAGGTACAACAACAGACCGAGATATGGATCGACAGACGGATGGAGTCACACTTGAGAAGACTACCGAGGAAGCGATACCTGAAAGTAGAACGCCGTGAGACGGGGCGGGAACCTGATAACTCCAAACCTTAGAAGTGTACGAACCTGACCAGACATATCAAGCAGCAACAAAGAAGAAAGCAACACCAAGCCAGAAACGCACGGAAAATAAGAGCCGAAATACACAACCCTATATCAGCAAGCAGATGTACCCAAAAACATTCCACCAGGGCCCTAATTATAACACTTCGATAGACTGGCAGTTGAACGGGGTCTGAACACTTACTTCTACATATCAGATCGGAAATGATCAATCAATTGCGTACACAGAATGATAGCGTTGTGTACTGTTGACTAACAGATAAAGATAACATCGGGATTCCATTTGTGGATAAAGAAAGATTCTGTTTTATAATATAAAGGTATCAACGACGGACGTACAAACGCTACCATTGTGTACTGTTGTCAGGAATACAAAGAAAATACTGAGGAAGAATAGTGGACTCGGGAAGTTAGGGTACTGTTGTCTGGAATATAAAGATAACTTTGAAGATCAATGGTGGGTATTGAAAGATAGCTTGTGTACTGAAAGCTGTAGTTATAACTATAAAACTGTTGATAAATGGTGGACGCAGAAAGGTAGCAACGTGTACTTTTCATGAAATATAAAGATAACATTAGGGAATAATGGTGGACAATTTTGTTTTTTTTTCTTCGCACGCTATCAAAGATAGCGTTGTCTATTGCAAGCTGAAATATAGTAGAACATATAGTAGAAAAATGCAAATGGAGATCAGTGGTGGACGAAGAAAGCTATCTGAAATATAAAGATAATAACTGGGATTCTTACCTAACATAGAAAAATAACGTTCTGTGCTGTTAGCACGAATCCACAGGGACATAGGACATCAACAACAAGCAAAGATAGTCACAATTGTTCATTATTAGCTGGAATATAAATGAGAACTTTTTTAAACCATCTTTAGCAGAGTCGAGTTGAGTTAAGAACCGACATCTTAGCACTCAGGACATTCCCATACGTGCTCCGTCCCCAACTTCAACAGCAAGCGAAGAGTCCCAATACAAACTGTATCGTTGCAGTGCATCTTTAGCACATAATGTTTTTTTTTCGCTCGCTTTGAACTCAAGCGTAATCCGCCTGCTACAACTTCTAGTGCACTGGACTGATTTTTGCGTGTGGAATAGCTTTCCCTATTACCAGTGTCACTCAACATCAGGCAAACTCAATCCGACTTCTGAGATACTTGTAATTTACGTCCCCAAGTCAAGGACGATAAGTCGACATTTTAGTCCAAGCGGTGGAGGGGTTAAACTCGGTATCAGCAAACTGGAAGTTAAGGAGCAAGCACTCTTATCCAATCGGTCATGCTGACCATTTAAGAGATAACATCTGCAATCCTCCAGAGGATCCTCAGCCAATAGACCAACCAAGAATGACTAAACCACGTTTTATTAATTTACAAGTCTATGGGCCATGACAAAATCCGTTTTATAGCGGAAGAACATATTCTATCAGAGATTACAAAGCAAGTACACATTGTGATGGGGATCTTTTTCTTAACTGACATACATATTCAATGCTTTTGCTGGTGTACCATCTGGGCCAGCAGTTTTTCCATCTTTCAAAGAGTTCAAAATGTATAAAAATGTGTACTTGCTTCGTGATCTCATCTTTCCCACCAGTGTCTATTTTCCTTCAAGTTTTGTTGTTGTAACTCTAACTCCATCTGACCCTGACAACACTTTAAAGAAACAACATCCTCATGCAGGTGGGTTTATTCCACTAGTAAGCAATGAATGTAATGGTTATTACACAGAAAAAGTGTATACCCAGATACAACATCAAAGTGAATATAGCAAGTTAGAAACAAGACAATGTATTTAAGTATTTGGGTAATAACAGCAGATGGAAGATGCAGTAAGGAAGTTAAATGTATAATAGCCCTGGTCGCATTTCACTAGATGAAGAATATTCTCTGCAATATATATTTATCAACTAGGGTGAAGAAAAGAGTTCTTAAAAACTATATTGAGCCTACCCTAATGTACGGAAGGGAATCGTGGACGATGAGCAGACAAATGAGGAATTAAGTCGAAGCTGCGGAGATGTGGTTTTATAGAAGAATAATGAGAACACGGTAGTCGGGGAGAAAGAACAATGGAAACATCTTGAAAGAAGTTAACTCACAAGGAGAACAGATTACCCGCATCAGAATAAGACAGTTTACATTCTTTGGGCATGTCATGATATGGAGAAGTCTGAAGTATGTCGTCACAACGGGAAGATTGTAGGGGATATACAGGCAGAGAGAGAGAGAGAGAGAGAGAGAGAGAGAGAGAGAGAGAGAGAGAGAGAGAGAGAGAGAGAGAGAGAGAGAGAGCGAGAGAGAGAGAGAGAGAAAATGCTGGATAGTTTGACATCATGGCATGGCGGTACGTTGGTATCAGAAATGATTCGCAGCACAAGAAATAGAAAGCTATGGACAGCTTTCAGCTAGAAAGCTATGGACAGCTTGTGAACACAAGACGGTATGGGGAAAAATCGCAAGCTCAGATCTGGCCTAGCTGATCATCAGAAACAACTTCTCTATACTTTTCAAGACGAGCAGGCATTACAGGAGTCTGAAGCTCAACAATTTGAAGAATCACAACTCTTTCAGCCACAATAGACTGATCCATAGCAAGACAGTTGGTATTGAACCAGTCAAGAATGGCAAAGGGGTCATCTTGGTGACCCACAAAATCCGAGGTCTTACCCTGACCCTCCCTGAGCGGAAGAATGATCCTCGTGGCGCCATTGCCACGATCCCTAGAACACTCAGGTACAACAATTACCGTAAGGACTTGATCAACGCGGTCTTTAGAAGGACCTGAGCTATCCTCCAGAGCCAGAATCCAGTAGTCGTTAAGAGCAAAGCCCGAACTGTAAAGAAGGACTAAGTCCTATGTTTGTAAATTAAACAAAACACAATGAACTTGAAACAAATATATGATAAGACTACCAAAGCCACACTGGACTGAAAGAAGAAGAAGAAACAGGCACGCTTACCGTATCCAATATTAATGTATGGAGTGTTGGGGTCAGTGGTCATCGTGTAGTAAATTGCATCGCCATCGATGTCCGTGGTGCCGACAGTATACAAGGGGTCACCGGGTCTTAACGCCCTTGCATCCAATGTTTTTGTATCTAGAAAACAGACAATGATTCCCAATTAACTGGCACCTTGCCGTCTTGATAGACGATAGTTTGTTACACTGTGCTTCAAACAAGACATAATAATTACAACCAGAAAATGGATGGAGATATATCTCTCCATAGCACAAAGCCTGGGCTGAATTGCATATTACCCATGCAGCATGCTCTTCTCTCTCTCTCTCTCTCTCTCTCTCTCTCTCTCTCTCTCTCTCTCTCTCTCTCTCTCTCTCTCTCTCTCTCTCTCTCTCTCTCTCTCTCTCTCTCTCGGCTTGCCTAGTTTACCCCCAGAGGAAAGGTAACATCAATACATCTAGAACAAACAAGCTGCAGAAGCTGCCGGTTCAGGAAAGCAATGCTCGAACTGTCCGCCTATCGGAAATTCCATCCTAGACCAGTTGCCGACCAAGTCTTAGGCCTGATCTGCCCTACCACGACATTTAGTCTTTTGGTTGCATTTCCTTGCACCAGAACAAGGCTTGTACCCTCCCAGTCGCGCGCCTCTACCGGAAGCCGTTGACACAATAGGGGTGTCGGGTTTATTTCCAATTAAAGTAAAACGGTAAAGGACTATTTTACACGCTATGATGAGTATTGGGTACATGGTGCCAGTCCTATATTTATAAAGACCAACACTCACTGGATAAGTCGATAAATATGTCGCCTACCGCATGTACTTCCCGGCACGTCTCCTGGTACCCATGTTAAGCAGAACTGACCTGGCAACCCAGGGCAATTTAAAATCCGCCTCATTTAGCGTTCGAACGCATGACCATCGGGTTGGCAGACAGGTCAGATACCATTTGAACACGATGAATTTACGCTCCCTTTGTCTATAACAAAACAGGTGCGTTAACGTAGTTGATAATGAGCTGCGGTGATGACCTCGTGAACGAGGCCGGACGAGAGTTTCACACTTGCCTTCGTTATTTTGTTTTATAAAAAAAAAAGACTGGCCACCTATTCCTAGGTGAATTCACTACAACATGTGATGGTCCCATCACATCACAGATCCATTCCAGGTTCCTGCGTTTGCGACAATTTTGATTATGATGTCTACAACATGACAACGGATCTGTAATGATGATGATGAACATGATATTGATGATGATGATGATGATGATGATGATGATGATGATGATGATGATGATGATGATGATGATGATGATGATGATGATGCTAGATTTAGCATTATAGCTGTTGCGCTATTTCATTATTTATATAAAGTGCATATGTTGAACTTTATATTTTTATAATCATTATTATTTCTTTTCTTTATTCTTCATTTCTGGCCCGTGCTTTTGACTTGAAATTACACAGTGATCAGAGGGGACGTACTGCTGGCAGTAAATGACTGCTTCATGCGTGGCGACACATTTCTTCATCAGCCTTCTCGATTGTGTCTGATGAGTGGGAAATCTAGAATGGTACTGTTGTAGATGGGCTAAGGAGAATCAAATATGGAATTGTTGGAGTGGGGAATCTAGTATAGAATTGTTGGAGTGGGGAATCTATAATGGTACTGTTGGAGATGGACTAACGTATGTAACTGAGTGGAGAATCAAGAATTGTACTGTTGGAAATGGGCTCACGTATGGAACTGTTTGAGTGGGCAATCTAAATAGGAACTGTTAGAGTGGGGAATCAAGTATGGAACTGTTAGAGTGGGGAATCTAGAATGGTACTGTTGGAGATGGGCTCACGTATGGAACTGTTTGAGTGGGGAATCTAGGTAGGAACTGTAGAAAGGGGAATCAAGTACGGAACTGTTAGAGTGGGGAATCACATGTGGAATTGGTGGAGTGGGGAATCAAGTATGAGAATGTTGGAGTGAGGAATCAAATATAGAAATGTTGACGCGGGGAATAGAGTGTGGAATTTTTGGAGTGGGGACTCGAGTATGGAACTGCTTGAGTGGGGTATCTAAAATTTAACTGTTAGAGTGGGGAATCAAGTATGAAACTGTTAGAGTGTGGAATCAAGTGTTGAACTGTTGAAGTGGGGAATCTAGTATGGAATTGTTGGAGTGGAGAATCTAATGTGGAACTGTTGGAGTAGGGAATCTAGTATGGAACTGTTGAAGTGGGGAATCTAGTATTGAACTACTAGAGTGGGGAATCTAATATGGAATTGTTGGAGTGGGGAATCTAGTATGGAACTGTTGGAATGGGAAATCTAGTATGGAATTGTTGGAGTGGGGAATGAAGTATGGATGTGTTGGAGTGGGGAATCTAGTATGGAACTGTTGGAATGGGGAATCTAGTATGGAACTGTTGGAGTAGGGAATCTAGTATGGAACTGTTGGAGTGGGGAATTTAGTATTGAACTACTAGAGTGGGGAATCTAATATGGTATTGTTGGAGTGGGGAATCTAGTATGGAATTGTTGGAGTGGGGAATCTAGTATGGAACTGTTGGAGTGGGGAATTAGGTATGGAATTGTTGGAGTGAGGAATCAAGTATGAAACTGTTGGAGTCATGAATCTAGTATGAAACTGTTGGAGTGGGGAATCAAGTATGGAATTGTTGGAGTGGGGAATGAAGTATGGAAGTGTTGGAGTGGGGAATCAAACATGCAACTGTTAGAGTGGGGACTCAAGAATTGAACTGTTAGAGTGGGGAATCTAGTATGGAACTGATGGAGTGGGGAATCAAGTATGGAATTGTTGGAGTGGGGAATCAAGTGTGGAACTGTTGGAGTGATGAATCTAGTATGAAACTGTAGGAGTGGGGAATCATGTATCAAATTGTTCGAGTGGGGAATCTAGTATGGAACTGATGGAGTGGAGAAAGAAGTACGGAACTCTTGGAGTGGGGAATCAAGTATGGAATTGTTGAAGTGGGGTATTTAGTATGGAACTGTTGGAGTGGAGAATCAAGTATTGAATTGTTGGCGTAGAGAATGAAATATGGAACTCTTGGAGTGTGGAATCAAATATGGAATTGTTGAGGTGGGGAATCAAGTATGGGTTGTTGGATTGGTCAATCAAGTATAGAACTGTTGGAGTGAGGAATCTAGTATGCAATTGTTGGAGTGGGGAACCTAGTATGGAATTGTTGGAGTGGGCAATAAAGTATGGAATTGTTGGAGTGGAGGATCAAGTATGGAATTGTTGGCGTTGAGAATGAAGTATAGAACTCTTGGAGTGTGGAATAAAGTATGGAATTGTTGAGGTGGGGAATCAAGTATGGGATTGTTGAATTGGTCAATCAAGTATGAAACTGTTGGAGTGAGGAATCTTGTATGCAATTGTTGGAGTGGGGAATCTAGTATGGAATTGTCGGAGTGGGGAATCAAGTATGGAATTGTTGGAGTGGGGAATAAAGTATGGAATTGTTGGAGTGGGGAATAAAGTATGGACTTGTTGGAGTGGGGAATGAAATATGGAATTGTTGGTGTGGGGAATCAAGTATGGAATTATTGGAGTGGGTAATCAAGTATGAAATTGTTGGAGTGGGGATCAAGTGTGCAATTGTTGGAGTGGGGAATCTAGTATGCAATTGTTGGAGTGGGGAATCAAGTATGGAATTGTTGGAGTGGGGAATCTAGTATGCAACTTTTGGAGTTAGAAATGAAGTCTGGAATTGTTGGCGTTGGGAATATAGTATGGAACTCTTGGGGTGTGGAATCAAATATGTAATTGTTGGGGTGGGGAAACAAGTATGGAATTGTTGGATTGGTCATTCAAGTATGGAATTGTTGAAGTGGGAAATCAAGTATGGAATTGTTGAAGTGTGAAATCAAGTATGGAATTGTTGGAGCGCTGAATCAAGTATGGAATTGTTGGAGTGGGGAATCAAGTATGGAATTGTTGGAGTGGGGAATCAAGTAGGGAATTGTTGGTGTGGGAACTAAAGTATGGAATTGTTGGAGCGCTGAATCAAGTATGGAATTGTTGGAGTGGAGAATCAAGTATGGAATTGTTGGAGTGAGAAATCAAGTTTGTATTTGTTGGAGTGGGGATTCTAGTATGCATATGTTGAAGTGGGGAATCAAATATGGAATTGTTGGAGTGGGGAATAAAGTATGCAATTGGTGGAGTGGGGATTCTAGTATGCAACTGTTGAAGTGGAGAATCAAGTATGGAACTATTGGAGTGGAGAATCTAGTATGCAATTGTTGGATTTGGGAATCTATTATGGAATTGTTGGAGTTGGGAATCTAGTATAAAATTGTTGGAGTGGAAAATCTAGTGTGGAATTGTTGGAGTTGAGAATCTAGTATGGAATTGTTAGAGTGGGGAATCAAGCATGGAATTGTTGGAGTGGGAAATCTTCTTCTTCTTTCGTTCGCTTGAAATATGTCTATAACTGCAATGCTGTCTCTTGAATGAATTGAACTGTCTTTTTCAGTTCACACAGCGGTCCATAGAGTTTATCTTCCACTGTCGTCTCTCTAGGCCAGAAGGTTTGCCTAGATATGTTATATTTTGGGCAGTCTTGTAGTATGTGCTCTGCTGTCTGCGACGCCAATCCACATGTGCACATGGCTGTTTCACCAATCTTGAATTTTGTATACATGTGGTTGCGTAATCTATTGTGCCCTGTTCTGAGGCGCAGAATAATGACTTGTTCTGGTCTATCCATAACGTGGTAGTCATCTTGAGCAGGTTTTGGTGGCTTTCTGACTGATTTGATCATTCTTTTCTTTTGGTGGTATGTTACGGGCACAGCAGGCTGTTCTTCTTTGGCTCCTTCCTTAGCCAATTGATCAGCTCTGTCGTTTCCGGGTACTCCACAGTGGGATGGTATCCACTGTATGGTGACCTTATGCTGACTGCTAAGTTCAGAAAGTAGTGTCCTTAGTTCTGGCAATTTCCCAGACAGGAGCGCCTCGAGTACTGATTTTGTATCTGTCAATAGCACCACAGGTTGTGTACCATTGCTGGTATTTAGTAATTTCTCTGTTGCTATCTTGATTGCCTCAATTTCAGCATCGTAGTTATGGCAGTACTTTCCTGTCGGTACTCTAGCTGTGTCCCTGGTATTATTTGGGTATTCTGTGTGAGTGGGAAATCAAGGGTGCAACTGTTGGAATGGGGAATAAAGTATGGAATTGCTGGAGTGGGGATTCTAGTATGCAACTGATGAGTGTGGAATCTAGTATGGAATTGTTGTAGTAGGAATTTTAGTATGCAACTGTTGGAGTGGTTAATCTTCCCCTGGGCTCCTTGATTGTGTGCTTATTCTCTGCTATATTTACTATGCAGTATAGGCACTTAGACAAATCACGTCAAACGCTATATAGACAGTTCGGATTTTGTCCATGGTGTAAGGTAGCCAAATAACAGAAACAAAAACAGAAGTAATGGTAATTACAAAGAAAAAGAATCTTCCCAAATGCATCATTAAAGTGAATGGAATCCGTCTGAAACAAGTCAATGTATTTAAGTATTCGGGTACTTAAAGAACAGTAGATGGAAGATGTACTGTGGAAGTTAAATATAGAATAGCCCAAGCAAATCAGCCTTTCACGAGATGTATCTTTAAAAAGTCGCTTAAAATTCGACAGGGTCGACTTCATTGCACCGGGTTTTATCCCATATGTCTGGGTCTCTTTCCGCAGCGCGGAAAGCGTCGCACAAAGCACAAACTCAGTAGCTCTAGCGACGACCCACAGGAGTATCCGAAAAAGTTCACTCGTGAACCGAAGGACGCAGCCCGGAATCAAACCTACAATCTTCGGAGCCCAAGTCAAACGGCTTGACTACTTCGCCACAGAGACTCCCATTCTTTGTCAGCCTAAGTCAGGAAAACAGTTCTTAAGAGTTATACCAAGCCAAAGTTGATGTAAGCAATCGAATCATGAACAATTAGCAGATAAGTGGCACGCAGAGATGTTTCTAAGGCACCAGGGCCATGTTCTATACTGGCCAAGACCTACTAACACGTCCTAGTGGTGCTTCCTGGGCAACAGGTCCCTTCGGGGTCCTGGCTGACGTAGTAGGATCGCTGATTCTTCCGAATCGGAGAGTATCTGCCTGCACGGCGAGAAACCACCAGTCTGCACACCAATAAGCCAGACATGGGATAACGGATACTCACGCGAACCTCAGTCCGGTATGACATCATACTGATGTTGGACAACAGGATGTCTCCATCCGACATACAGGACTTCACGCTGGAGTTCACAGCCAGCGAACGCAAGCAAGCCAGCAATCAGATAAGTGAGGAATTATGTGAAACCTGCGGAGATGTGGTTTTATAGAATAGTGATGAGAAGAGACGAATGGACAGAAAGAGTCACGAGGACATCGTGAAAGAAGTCAACTCGCAAAGAGAAGTGTTTCCTCGCACCAGAAGTAGACATTCTTTAGGCATGTCATGAGAAAAGAATAGCTATATTCACAACAGTAAATTTGAGACGAGAAGAAGGGGTGAGGAGATAGAGAAAGAAGATGCTGAACAGTTTAATACTATGGCATGGAGGATCATCTATATCAGCAATGATTGGCAGTGTGATAACAGAAGACTATGGACAGATATGATCACCGACATCACTTCTTCTTCTTCTTCTTCTCTTCATCATCTTTTTCTTCTTCTTCTCCTCTTCTTCTTCTTCTTCTTCTTGTGTTCATTCTTTCATGTTCACACCGACAAGCGAGTTCTCGTGAAGTGGTTAACAGTGTTCAAGTGTTCCTCTATGTTCCATACAGCTTTGAATGCAGTGCTTGTCTCTAGGTTCTAGGCCAGGATTCCCTTCTTTGTTGGATGTACTAGGGTAAAGCCTGGACAACATGCTCTGCAGCTTGTACATATGGCCCACATGAGCACAGTAGAGAGTCACTCAAGAGAAGCTTTTACATATGCTTGTCCAAAATTTTAACATGAAAGCCTGCTTCTGCTGGTCTAGAGAATGGCAAGCACGTCTGGCCTGATTCTCTTCCTTTCTGGTGTTCCGAATAATGCTTCTTCTTCTGGTACTCCGAATAAAGCTCTTCTCATGGTATAAACTTAATTAGAAACTTACCATATAATGGCGTCGATGGAACAAAATCCGGCGGGGTGTTGGGTACTACCCTTATTGTCAGTGGCATAACGGTTGTCTTCTCTACGTCATCGGTACAGCCGATGTTCATTGTATATTGCGGTGTGCTAGCGTAGCGTAAATTCCCTTGGCCTGCCTGGTAGAACAGGCAAAATTCTGCAGTACAAGAGAATGTATCATAGTTTTATTTGCGAGAGGACGTTATCAGAAGGACAGATAAACAGGTATAATATTGATTCTGTGATATGAACAAATACAAACACGGTGTGGATTTCTGGAGCAATCAGATATTCTCATGTTATAAACTGAAAAATGTCAACAAATGCGTATAATTATGGTAAAGTAAACATTTTCAAACCGACTTATTTCGCCTTCGCTTACACTTTCTTCACTGTGTCACTTCCTGTCAACCAACCAACGGAGCTCGTGATATACAATTTTGATTTTAAGCCCAGGTTTTAAACATCTCCAGGCTTCAACAACTAAGTGATTTACATGCTATTGTTTAACGTTGCTGTATCAGTGACGAAGACTTTGTAGTCGCAACGTCCGTTCTGTCACCTATGATTGTGCTCTTGCAAAGCTGATAATATCCACGTTCCGCTTTTGTGAATGTATTCATTGCAGTAAGGTCACCGTCCCTAGTGAGGTCATCAAACCCCAAAGGGTTCATCACCAGCCACCCCCTCCACCTAGGTCACCACCATCCCCTGATGTCACGAACCCTGCCAATGATGTCACCACGTGTACTAAAGTCACCTCTCCTGTTAAGGTCACCAACCCCAAATAAATCACCTCATGCACTAAGGTCACCACCCTTATTAAGATCACCAGTCCCATGGAGGTCACCAATTTTGTTAATATAACCAACCCCAATGATTATGAAAAACATGCAGAGGTCACGTCTACCAAGATCACCAAACCCACTGAGATCATTGCCTCTGTGTTATGTTGTTTGTCCATAAAGAATGATGATGACCATTCATTTCATCCAGTGGGGTTGAAAGTATGGAGCCAGTTGGATGAAGAATGACTTGCGCGATGAATTGGATTAAAGTGAGGAAGAGTTGCGCAATTCGTCGACCTCACTCTCTCGCCTGAGTCCATCTGAGTCCAGTGGCAAGACAAGTCAAGACGACTGGAGACGAATACAGGTGCAATGGCTGACCAGGGCGCTCTACTTGCCTTGCCGTGCTCATTACGTTCCACAACGCTTTGCGGGTAAACGCCGTCTTGCCCGTTGAATTATCAGTGATTGCATCCGCACAGTCTGCCGAATCCTGTCTTCACATGCTAGGTAGGCATACCCTAGTTCACCGCTTGGTTTGACACCAAATTGGCTACCCGCGCCTGGTTTAGCCAGCCTCTCACAGCTGTTGCCCGGGGGGTGGCCGCTGTCGCATGCTGACAGCTACTGGGAGCCACAGGTCATCGCCTCCACCAAGGCACCAGCCCCATTGAGATCATCGCCTCTACTAAAGTCATCACCTCTCCCAAGGTCACCACCCTCGCTAAGATCATCATCTCTACTAAAGTCACAGCGCCGCTGAGGTCATAGCCTCTACTAAAGTTATCAACCCCACTTAGGTCACACACTCTGCCAAGGTCACCAACCCCACTAAAGCCACAACACATACAATGGGCGGGGTGGAGAAGGGGGTTTGGGGGAGGGGAAGTGGTGGTGAGGAAGAAGAGACCGTTTCAACAATTCCCGACATACCGGATAGAAGGTTCGGAATCAGGCGCGGGCGATTTAGAAGCACTTCGCTTTGCGTTGGTGTCAATTGGTAATGGGCGTCGGCCGTTCAGAAAGCAATGGCAAGGTACTTAAATCGTCTAGTAAATCACAAACAGACAATAAAGAACGAGGTTTACGGCAACATTCTGTACAGGATATGCAACCAACTATTAGAATTTCTAACTTCCGGAGAATTATTAACAGTATAAATCGTCTCCTTCTTCTTCAGCGTTCCGAGCCATTGAGGTTCTTTGCTGCAGGTACAATCCGTCTCCATTCGTCTCTCTGGTTGACCTTCTCTTGCCAGTCGTTGATTCCAAGTGCTTGTAGGTCTGTACATGTATTATCTCTCCACCGTCTTCTTGGTCTACCTCGGGGTCTACGGTTATTTATTTCCTGAGTTTAAGCGAGTTTTGTTTCCCTATTATCTTCCATTCTTTCTATATGCCCCAGCCATTGTAGTCTATTAGCCTTCATGATACCAGTGATTAGCGGGGACTTAAACAGATCATAAATGTCTTTGTTACTTCTTCTTTTCCACTCTCCACTTTGTGTATCCCTAATGGGTCCAAAGATGCGTCTTAAAATTTTGTTCTCAAAGGTTTGTAACAAGGCTTCGTCTCCTTTCGTTGTACTCCAGGTTTCAGAGCCATACAGCACAACTGGTCTGATCAGTGTTTTGTATATTGTGATCTTGGTGCTACGAGATAGCGCCTTTGATTTTAGTAGAAACAGTATAAATGAAAAGGGTTAAAGCTGCGATAAAGCTCTGGCAAGGTAAACAATATAAAAATATGAAGTGTCGAGCAGCTTTTCAAAATCATACACTTGCCCCTTGCCGTCTTTACAGACGTAGTTTGTTACAGCCTGCAACACACACAAGGCATAATACCTACAATCCAAAGCGGTAAGGACAGGGATGGAGTTATACTTCTCCATAGCACATAACTTGCCTTGCTTTAGGTTTTGCACAGAAATATATGTTCGTCTTATGACTGATGAAGTGCCAACGGATAGTATATCGCCACATGTGACTTCCCATTTGGTTTTTACCCTTGGACAGAAGGGCGATATATCGCCATACTAGGGTCATCATGATCATCGTTTAATTTTTTTTTATTTCTCGGTATCTTCCGCAATTGTAATGCGAAGTTGAAAATTCACATTATAATACATGCTCATTTGATTGTGCACTATGTTGGGTCCAAACCTGATGTTTTTGTTTGCCACTGAATCAGTTAATTTTTATGAGCACTTTCCCAACTATGTAGAACCAGTTTTGCTGTATGGCAGTGAATCTTGGAATGTAAATGAACAAATTAAGAAGAAATTAGAAGCAACAGAGATGTGGTAATTGAGACGAATGTTGCGAATTCCTTGGACTGCCAAAGTAACTAACAACGACTGCCTGAAACAGGCTAATGAAACTAGAACACCATATACAACAATAAGAAAGAGACAAACAGCTTTCTTTGGTCATGTAATGAGAAGAGAGGCATTGGAGAACATCGTGACAACTGGAAAGATCGAGGGGAAGAGAGGCAAAGGCAGACCAAGAGAAATGATGCTGGATGGATTGAGACGGTGGCACGGAGGAATATCAGCAGCAGAGTTGATCCAGAAAACCAAAGACCGAGATCTGTGGAGAGCCATGAACGCCTACGTCAGCTGGCAGGGCACTTGATGATGATAATGATGATGACTTTCCCAACACCTGTCAGCGATGAATTTCATATTCACAACTATTCACATTCTGTAATTGCTCTCCGGTGATAAGCATACACGTCGTTGTATTTGTTTTATTGATTGTCATTATTATTGTTTTTTATGCATTGAGACACGAATTTCGTCTTACGCCTTGTTCTTGCGCTGCCTTAATTAGTTTCTCAATTCCAGCGTTTAAGCTTTTTGTTGTTGCTTTGTGTTGTTGCTTCTCTTTTTTTTTATTGTTGCGTTCACGTGCTTTGAAATCAAGCATAGTCCACACACATTCTACTACTTCTAGTGCACAGGACTGATTTTTGCGTGTGGATTAGCTTTCCCTGTTACCAGTGTCCCTCGCCATTAGATGAACCCACGCCAACTTCAGAGGTACTTGTAATTTACGTCCCCAAGTCAAGGACGTGAAGTCAACATTTAAGTCCAACAGAACGGTGTAGGGGTTGAACCCGCTACCTCTACATCAGCACACCGGATGTTTAAGAACGAACGCTCTTATCCATTGGGCCTTGCTGACCTCCACTCCAGTGTGTGTAGCTGATAATAATATAGTGTCTTCAGCTTATCACATGTCCGGTATTTCTGTTGTTTCAGCTAGAAACGGATGTTCCGTGTCAATATTTTAGATATCAGTCTTGTTCCATGTGAATATTTTCTCTAAAATTCCCCGTGATGTGTTCTGTATATCAGTCATACATAACAAAATCCCCTTCCCTCCCCCCGACCCTCCATGACGTCCTGATCTATATCAAATAATTCCGTTGTGTCATCAATTCAATATTAAGTTAGCTGCATGTCTTTTACAGAACCGCGCAATCAACCCCAGCAATTTTGGCTGTTCATGATTTACTAGGCAATTTTACGGTTAGTAATTTCTCATTGCTCTCTGAACGACTGACGCTAAAAAAATCGAAATCAACGCAAGGCGGTCTCCTTCCACATGGTCTGGGATTTATTTCTAACCCTCGACCCGGTGTGTCGGGAAATTGTGAAACGCGTTCACTGCCCCCTTAGGTCACAGAGCCGGGATTCATCAATATTAAACAGTTTAAAACTCACATGATTTATTGCCACAAGGTTAATACTTACCTGATGTATTGCCACATGGTTACAATTTGCCCGATTTATTGCCACCTGGTTAAAACCCACCTGATTTATTGCCGCCTCCAAGACATGGCTCCAGACTAAAACACTTGATTCCACATGGTCCACTCGGTGATATTGACTGGATGAAAGCCCTCGTTGGGTCCTCGTCCGAGCAAGAAACCAAAGGACTCGGGCCCAGAGGGACACGTCGGTCCTCGGTCTCGTCCACCTGCACGTCAATGGCGGCGAGTGTCAAGGCAGGCGGCGGAGGTGTGTTAGTCTGTGAGAACGGTCAATGAAAAACTTGTTTTATATAATCGTTATAATAATAATAATAATTTATTTTTAACGTTTCCTCGCTTTGAACTCGAGTATAGACCATACTCGTGCTACTATTTCTAATGCACTGGACTGATATGTGTGTGTGTGTGGGTTCGATTTGTCCCTATTACCAGTGTCCCCAACCATCAGGTGGACTTCTGAGGTACTTGTAACTTACGTCCCACAGTCAAGGACGAGAAGTCAATATTTGAGTCCAACAGAGCGGTATAGGGGTAGAACCCGCTACCTCGGCATCAGTACACCGGAAGTTTAAGAGCGAGGGCTCTTATCCGTTCGGCTATGCTGAACTCTGTTATAATAATAAAACAAGAATACAATCCCGATGCAGAAGCCTGCTGTAGGTATGTAAAGTGCTAAGATCCTCACATGTTGTAGGCCTGAGTGCAAGGAAGGGTAGGTGGTCAGTCTTTCTTTCACTTAACGGACGCCGAACGCAGTCTGACGGCGTTTAGGACATTAGCAGGGCAACCCCCTAGCTATTACAAGATCGCACCCGCTATTTGTTATACGGGGTATTTGTAAAGTCTCACTACATTTTGCATGTAGAACCAATTTTAAAAATGAAGTTCATGATGTCATCAAAACATGTGCCCCACAGTCCATCGTGAAGCGATGTCCAAAGAATGGCTGTCGTCTGTTGAAGTAGTTCTTTGCATTCCAGACAGAATGGTGTTGTCAACGGAAGAAAGAATTGTTCAAATTTGTTCTACGTACAAAGTGTAGTGAGACTTTACAAACACCTTGTAGTAGCCATTGACTGTTACAATGCTGTTACATTATTCTGTTTCAGGAAACTAGTCTCGTGTGTACACTTGCTAGTTATAACTGGGACATACTAAGAATTAAGGGACATATTTCCAGGCTTTGAGGCGTATTGAGTATATGGTCAAAAATTAAAAGAAGTCGGCATGGCCGAACGAATAAGAGTATTCGAAAAATGTTACGTCAATAGTTCGTCATTACTTTCTGAAAGTCCGACGCTCATACCACAGAAATCATTGATCTGCTTTCAAATCGCCTGCTGTTGATTACGAACACTCGGCCTGATATGTTGGGGAATTGTAAAATTGCGGTACTGACTCCTAAGCCACACGTCTGTGTCTTAGAGTAATATGTGATATGTTAATCGGCACTCCATGGGTGATATGGTTAATATCACGACGGCCGCTATGCCTTCCTGCGACATTTTCTGGTACCCAATTTTGGATGGATCGACCCAGATTTTATTTTTAATTCGCCTCTATGAAGATTGCCGGCTCTGTGGCGAAGGGAGAAAGGGGGGGGGGGGGGGGGGGGGGGGGGAAATTACGGACACAGTTCGTAATCCTGCATACCGCGTTCGAAACACAACTACGTGTGATTTGGCTGCAGACCGTCTTGAACTGGCTTTTATAAAAATGGTATGAGTGCTGGTTTTCAGAAAGCATTGGCAAACTACTGAACATAAACTTTCCAAGTAATCACAGTAAAGAATTTTGAGGTTGACTGCGACGTCATGTAAAAGGATATTCACCTGAATAACTATGAGGATACGAACACATGATCATCGGGCTGGCAGGCAAGCCTTATTGCCACAGTGTGCCCGCAACTCCCGTGTGTTGTTGACATGCGTGTTGCATGGATGTCTTATCTGCTGAGTGTCCTGGCCTATGTCTTTTGATGTTCCGATCTAGCGACAGCAATTTCCACACATTAAAAGATTCGGTACATTTATGGATCCCTGGTATTGCACATTATCGCCTGCATTAAGTAGTTGGCATTGATTTATTTTATTTTTTTAAACAATGTAACCACATAGTGAATTTAAGTATAGAAGCCATAAACATTATATTGCGTGATTTACACTTAACCACTTAAGCTGAAACAATGAAAACAGATAGTTACAGGTATTGGACGAGTTCTTGTTATATTTAAGATTACCGTGGGGATAAGAGATGTTCCACATTCGAACAATACATGTGACTATGTATTTTAAATATTTCAGCTAAAGTATTATTCATTTATTCTCTTTATATATCTAACTCTACTGTATGCACTTGCCCTATGCAGCGAATTATGCCAGGCAATGAATCGTGCAACATACTGTTTTGTGGTTTTTGTATTTAAATTGATTTTTTTTTTTAACAATGTCACTTCAGGGCCGTCTGGTGAGGTATATTAAGATTGATACTACGTTTTCTTGTTTGTATTTCTTCATCTGCGTTATAATTATGGCTATAAACGAATAAGATGTGGCCTAAAATGCAGGGTTGTCCATGGGACATAATTTACACTGCGTGGTAATTTATGCAAGTCCCATCCCATGCCGTCCCATGGGACTTTCCCCATGAGATTCCCATGGGAATAACATTCCCATGGCCAAGCATGGCAGGCTTGTCCATGGGACATGTTTTTCTGTCCCATCCAATGGTAATTTATGCCTGTCCCATTCCGTCCCATCCCATCCCTCTATTCTGAAAATCCCCCTTTTTTCCCATGGGATTCCCATGGCCAAGCCTGCTCAAATGGTTCCCCAATTCATATTTCTATGTAGTACATGTACAACATTGGAACGGACCAATCATTTATATTCTTTAAATGTTTGTTAATATACTGGACACAGCATTACCATCCGATGTGTTTGTCTGTTTGTGGCTTGGCCTATGCCGATTTAATATAAAATGCTGAGACCCATGGCACATTTTCACTGGTTAGATACGAATTCCACCCATTTTCCACAGTTCTGGATTTATGGGTTGATAGACTTGTCTAATTAATTCACCTTTCATGGGTGTCTAGTTGGTCATGTGTCGAAGTACACTCGTTCCTACAGCGAGGCACTGTCGTCATTTGTGAGGGTGAGGGGTTCGAATCCTGATTGACAATTATAGCTATCAGCTTGTATGTTGTCTAGTGCGTCCTCTAATCTCTACTTCTTTCTTCTACTTCTGTGAGCGTCAAACTATACATGTGTGTTTATTTATGAACTGGCTTAGTGAGCCTCAAAGGGTTCCCCGATTTATTTATTTATGTTTTTTGTGCGTCCACTAGCTTTTAACTCGAGCGTGGTCCATACACGTTCTGTTACTTCTAGTGTTACCGGACTGCGTTTTGCGTGTGGATTATCTTCCCAATTATCAATGCGCCACGCCATCAGACTAACCAACTCCGACTTCAGAGGTACTTGTAACTCATGTCCCCAATTCAAGGGCGAGCAGTCAACATTCTAGTCCAACGAGCGCTATTGTCCATTGATTGTCAATTGATAATAAATGAATAAGACGTTGGTGATATTGTTTTTCTTTATGCTTTGGAGCAAGAAGAGCAAGGCAGACAACAAATCTATATCTTCTTGCTCCCTCTATCGAGTGGAGTGTCTCTATGAACCCTAAAGTCAGTGTGTCCAATCTCAGCATGTACTTGTGTCAAGTTTACTTCCAAGGTAACAGGCGCTTTGTATCCGTTGGTAGATTTACTTTTCTTAATAATTTTACCAGATCAGTGACCTAACGGTCAACTCTTTGCGATTTCCAAACGCCGTGGGATTTTAAACGAGCACAACTTGCACACTACACCTCTGGTGTTTAACCCTTATCCGAGAAGGTTAGATATCCGATGTCACTACCCAAGAGATCTGGTTGCATGCTATATCATTAGATATTACAATGATTCTTGGGAAAATTCCCAGCCCTATGCGGGGATCGAAATCAGTGCCTTCTGAGCTTGGGACGGACGCAGTAACCTCTCAGCCACGGCCCGTCCAAATCTATATCAGAGGTTGAAGAAGGTTCGTCGAATCTGTGTGCTTTAACTCAACTATAGCAGGGAAAGTCAGACACTAAACATGGGATAGACGTGAAATTTCAATTATGGCAGGGAATGTCAAATACTAAACATGCGATAGAAATGAAAATTCAATTACGCCAGGGAACGTAAAATACTAAACATAGAAAACATATGGAAATTCATCTATGGCAGGAAAAATAAGATACTAAACATGGGTTAGATATGAAAACTCAGCTATGGCCGGAAAAGTCAGATATTAAACAACGGATGGATATGAGAACTTAAATATGGCAAGGAAAGCCTTACACTAAACATGGGAAACGCATGAGCGTAGCATGCATATGACAAGGAAAGTTTACACTGAAACTTATGAAACATTTGAGAACTTAAATATGGCATGGAATGCCGTATACTAAACATGTGAAACACCTGAGAACTCAAATATGGCAAGGATGGTCTTCAATTAAACATGATGAGAGCCCAAATATGGCAGAGGAAGTCTTCAATTAAACATTTGAAATACGTGAGAGCACAAATATGGCAGGGAAAGTGTGATGCTAAACATGGGAAACATATTAAAACACAAATATGGCAGGGAAAGTATGATACTAAATTTGGGAAACATATTAAAACTCAAATATGGCAGGGAAAGTATGATACTAAACATGGGAAACATACGAAAACTCAAATATGGCAGGGAAAGTATGATACTAAACATGAGAAACATATTAAAACTCAAATATGGCAGGGAAAGTATGATACTAAACATGGGAAACATATGAAAACTCAAATATGGCAGGGAAAGTAAGATACTAAACATGGGAAACATATTGAAACTCAAATATGGCAGGGAAAATCTTGAAATAAACATGTGAAACACGTGAGAACACAAATATGGCAGGGAAAGTATGATACTAAACATGGGAAACATACGAAAACTCAAATATGGCAGGCAAAATATGATACTAAACATGAGAAACATATTAAAACTCAAATATGGCAGGGAAAGTATGATACTAAACATGGGAAACATATGAAAACTCAAATATGGCAGGGAAAGCAAGATACTAAACATGGGAAACATATTGAAACTCAAATATGGCAGAGAAAATCTTGAACTAAACATGTGAAAAACGTGAGAACACAAATATGGCAGGGAAAGTATGATACTAAACATGGGAAACATATGAAAACTCAAATATGGCAGGGAAAGTAAGATACTAAACATGGGAAACATATTGAAACTCAAATATGGCAGGGAATATGGCAGGGAAAATCTTGAACTAAACATGTGAAACATGTGAGAACTCAAATATGAGAAAACTTATGGTACTTTAATATGACCAAAGAATTTCAGTTTTCGAGACATGATGTTGTTTAAAAGCCACATTTTGTATTTGAATAATGAAACCACAAACACCCGATTGCACAATTGATTGTCTGATACTCTGTAGCGAAGTGTTTAAGCCACCTGCCTCGCGCTCCGAAGGTTGTGGGTTTGATTCCTGACTCCATCTTTCGTTTCACGAGTGCAGTTCTCGGAGACTTCTGAGGGTCGTTGCTGGAGCTACTTTGTGTGATACCTTCAACAGACCGGCCTGCTGAAAGAGACCGAGCCTTGTGTGATAAAACCCGGTGCAATGAAGTTGATCCTCTCGCCTTTACATTCCAATTAATTTTAAATTAATTTTAATTAAATCTCGCCTTTTAATTCCAATAATACTTTAAGAGTTTTATAACACTTAGAAGAATAAGACAATAACAGTGACACTCACCGACTGGTGTGATGGTTGGATCAAGTAGACCATCACTATCAGTACCACGGCAAACATCTTTTCTCCGTGTCTCGTTCCTAAAATGATGGCAAGAAGTGCAAAACATCAAGATAACAGTCATGTTGTTTCTTAACTCTATGAAAATGTCACAAACTGTTAATATCTTGGCTTTTTTTACTCGACAACAATTGTGGCTGTTCAAACGACGGTAGACGTTGGCTGGCCGTGGCATGTAGAGGTTAAAGAGTCAATCAATCAATTAGGTACCGTCTCCACAATGAATGTTGCTGCAATAGATCTCCAACACTGTCTGTCTCTCACCTTGACTGTACATTCTGTCAGGCTGATGTTCATCCATCTCTTGATGTTACTTCCCACTTGTATCGTTGTCTACCTCTTGCTCGCTTGCCTTCAACCCTGCCTTCTAGTATGGTTTTTATAAGAGTATCATGTCTTTTAACGTAGCCGAAATATTTCACTTGCGTCCTCTTTATTTATTTCATCAACTCTCTCTTCATTTCCAGTTTTTCTAGAACCTCTGCATTTGATTGTTTTTGTTTCCATGAAATACGACATATTCGTCTGTGTCACACGTCTTCTTGATGATAATATCACGAAGTTCTTACGATGATATGCTCATGATATTATTGTGTGATGGTCGTTGTCTAGGTAACGATACTCATGGTGTGTCAATGGAGATATCTGTCTTGCAATGTAACTCACCCCCGCAGTGCATATTCACCAGGCATGAAACACGATTCCGTTGGCGCACATAATCCTTTATTACAGAAATAAGACGGACAAACGGAACATGTTTATACATCCAGAAACATAATGTAATCCATAGAATATAAATATCCTCCTCACAATTTAACCAGCACACATCAATTCCTTCTCACGGCCTGCTTCTAATCTCAGTCCACAAGACAGGTAATCCAGCTACAATCCTCGGCTGGATCTCCCACAATACAACCCACACATTGGGTTGGAGCCACTGCTCAACTATAGAACCCACTCTGGGTTTTGGCCTACACTCAATACAGAACCCACTCTGGGTTCAGGCCTGTCTTCCCAACTAGAAGAACAACACAACACGGAGCTCTCTCTTAAACGACCTGACCCGCAGTCGGTCTCTTCTCTCACTGACTTTCCAGTCGCCTGACTTCACACAACACACAACTCTCCCTTCGACCCATCCCCCCCTGGGGATTTCCACTCATATCCGCCCCATTATTTCTGAGGGTTGATTGTTTTCCTCGTAGCCAGGTCAGTCACTTTACTGTCTCCCACTCTCATCTCCATTCTTCCTCCTGCCCGGTCACTCAACTCAATGTCAGTGACCCAGGCTTATGTCATTACCCCCCTCTTAAAAGAAAACTTCGTTTTCAAATATTGGGAGACTAAAACTTACTAAACATGTGACCCAGACATATAGCCTGGGTAGCCCTAAGTATGGCTGCACCTTACTCCAGCTACCACACTACATAATACATCAAATGCTCATAGTACACTCCTATATTCATCACACATAAATACAACCATCTATCTTGTGTATCAATGCATGAACTAATACATCACATCATAATAATAATACATCATAGAAAAGCATTATACTTATGTACCCACAGGTCTCTTACTACTTCACGACCCCACAATACTATTTGTGTACCGACCCTATATCAGGTGGTTCTGTTCTTGCATTAACCCACCTCTGATTCCTGTCGATGCTGTGTCTACCTTTCATGTACCCATGACTCATGGTACCTCTACAATTACAACATCTGTTTGCTATCCCTAGCCCTGGGTCAGTAATGTCGCGAAAACTCTTTTGACCTGACTCAACTTTCCTATCTGCATATTGCACCGTTACACTTGAGTCTCTGTTTAGTCTGAGCTCTTTATTCAATCTTGGCCCATATACCTGGCACCTTGCTTTCTGCTGCATACGCCTTTTGCCTATGTGCCCTGCACATGCACTATCCTGAGCTGTTCTAGTATATCGGTCTCTATGTGCTAAAGGTACTGCTCCTTGCCCACGTGCAGTTCTGCTATCTGAAAACCTGCGAGTGAGAACATTGTTCTTCCTCTCGAAGCACCATCTACCTTTCTTTGACTGCCTATGTTCTACTCTCCTACACCCTTGGGAACATTTGTTCAGAGTAGTATCTTGTCTCTGGGATTCACTAGCACTATATTTGGGATCCATTCTCATCTGCTCAGCTGTACTATCCTTGTCCTGAGTTCCTGTGTCTACTTCAAGTGCCTCTTCTACCTCAGCTATACTCTCTAATTTAGGTTCTCTTGTGGTAACTACCTCGTTACTGCTTACACTATATTTTCGGTCCCAATAAACTACTTCCTCTTCTGTACAATCTTTAACTCCTATAACATTTCCTATGATCAAATCAGCCACTGGTGAGTCCAGAACACACGCTGTCACTCTTCCAGTGATATATGGTGTTTTTACTGTTATTATGGCTACTGGGTAGAACTCTACTGTGCCGTTGAATGTTATGCATCTAATCTTTTTCCCTGTATAATCCGAGGGATCTATTAAACTTCTCCTCACTCCGATAGACGTACATCCGGAATCCCTAATTGTTAACGCTGGTCTATCATTGACAAATCCCTGATGCAGCTTCAGACTTCCTCCTTCATGCACTGCTGATCCTGCTTTACTGTATGACCACATATTAGGACTGGCTGACTGTCTTTTTCAAAAGAGGTTTGCACCCACTACAATCTTCATTGTTCAGCGTCTCAATTACTTGCGCTGCATTTGAGTGCTCTGTTTCTCTCATCCTACATTGATGGCTGATATGCCCATTCTTTCCACATTTGAAACAAGTAATCTCCCTTTTAGTGTTGTTCGTTGGTCCATCTGATGGTTGTGCATCACACTCTGCTGCCTTGTGTCTCCAGCTCCCACAATTCCAACATCCGGCATAGTTTGGACGTCTCTGGAAGTTCCCTCTTCTATATGGGTACCGTCCTACTCTACCAACATTGTTTCCTCGGAAACCATTGTCTTGAAGTTCTTGCTGCTCACCTTTCTGTGCCGAATCCACGCTTTTCGCCCTTGGTCTGATGACTGGATTCTGGTCCTGTTTAGTGTACGCTGCACAGACTATTTCCTCACTCATTAGTTTCCCAATAGATACGTTAGGATGTGCAGTCATGTAGTTTTGCCCTAACTGAGACATTGTGTCTATGTCCTTTGGCTTCCGTTCCTCAAAGAACGCCACTAAATTAGAATTGCATGCAGATACTACCTTGTCTCTTAACATTAGATCTACTAATTTATTAAAATCTTTCCCTACTTCTGCAAGCTCCATCCACTTATTAAATGTATTCTTTACTGTGTTAACAAAGTCTGTGAAATCTTGATTTGTCTCTGGCACTAACTGTCTAAACTTTGTTCCTATATCCATGCTCAGTTAGTTGGAACTTTGTCAGCAAACGTTGACGTAAGATAGTGTAGTTGTTCCTTTCTTCTACAGGTAAATTAAACATTGTTTCTAGGGCCTTACCCGTTAAATACTCGCCCAGTCTAATTGCGTACTCGCTTTCTGGGATGCCTAATACCTTCACTGATGCTTCGAATCTCGAAAGGTAGGCCTCAAGGCAATCCCGGTCCGTAAAATATGGCAGTTTTAATCTCTGTGACGACTGCGACGGTTTTCTACTTTCCTCACTTTGACCCTTCGATGCAAATTCTAACTTTTTAATAGCAATTTCCGCTTCCATCTTAATCTTCTCTTTCTCAATTTCCATTCTCATGTGTGTCTCTCTCTCTTCCTGTAGACGCTTGGCTTCCATTTCAGCTAACTTTACTTCCTGTAGGCGGTTGGCCTCGAGTTCTGCCTGTCTCTGTTCTCTTTCGGCTTGTCTCTGGTCTCTTTCAATCTGTTGTTGTTCTTTTGCTTCGGCATACTCTTGTAACTCTTTACCTTTCAGGCCTATTCTTTCACCTGCTTCAATATAATCCATTAAAGTAGGCATCTTGTACTTGTGGACACGTTGCTGTGAATCAGCCAACTATAAATGTACAGACTCTGCTGTTAGTCTTTGTGTCACTTCCCTAAGTACACCCGCACTCCCTGTGTACGTAAATCCGTAGTGCTACAATATCACTCTGTACTCACCCAGTCACTCTATAAGCACTAGGTAGTGAGGGGGGAAGTATCACCTATACTCCCTTATATCTATATATCTATGACCAAAAGTTCATAAAGTCCCTGGAAATATTGTTAAACATACATATAAATACATATACAAACAAATGGATGATAACACTAAGTGATGACTATCCAACGCTAGACTTCACAAGCTGAGTACACGGAGACGATGATGACACAGAAATAAACCACAGTAACAAATACAAGCTTGTGTAGGGACATCCACAGTGCGCGTAAAATATAAACTGACTCAGATACCACTAGATAGTAGACACGACAAAAGTGCACGATAATAACATCTATCCGAACACAGCAAATATCATATGTAAATATAACGAAAAGAAGAAAGAGAAGAAAAAAAAATTATAGCATAAAATTATACAGAAATCTGACAGTCAAACACAAACTGGCACGTTATATAATTCAGGACCGTCCCTGCAGAACCAAATAAACCGACCTTTCGATTTTCTTCCCAGACATTATATATGGTGCACCTCAGAAAGTAACTTTTCGCCCTGTCTCCCGGCCTTCGAGAAACAACACAAAAATTCCCCTACTCTTGACAAACACTGGACCACATACAAATAATTGCGTAACACCCGACAACAATAAATATGACGATGGGAGCAAAACAATAAAAAATAATAATGTGTAACTGGTTGGCCGACAAATATGGGCCTATTAATCCGTCGCCAAAAGTTCTTTTTATTCAGTCACCAAAGTTTTTGTTCGTTTTAATAGTTATTCGCAATCCGCTGGAAATGTCTACGACACTAGATTTCAAACCGACTTCTTGTTTTGTTGAGTGGTTATTGAATTCACGTGGTGATCACAAGTTCCAACTGTCGACAAAAGTTGAAGATGATAGTGATATCCAAACTGTTCTGTCTCGACACAGTCCGTAACGTTATTGTACTTTCTCTGTACGTGGTGGAATCACAGTAATAATCCAAAGTGTTCTTTCGATTTGTTGTTACTCTCGTTGCGGAGATGGCGCTTCGCTGTATCATTAATGTTATGGATTTCCGTTATCCGACAAGATTCACCAAAAAGAAAAGAAGAATGGCAGCCAATGTTCAGCGCTTTAAATTTGGATATATAGATCCTTATTGGCAAAGAAATACGACAATGGTTGCGATGACGATAAGTTAAAACTGTTTGCTCATAACAGAATAATGATGACAAAGGCTTGAACAAAGACGAAACATTAAATCTGGCTTTCATTCATAAACAAGTTGTTTATCCAGTTCTCTGGAAAATTTCAGTAACTTTCCACTGTGCCCACCCTTGACCTTGCCGGACACCTCAAGTCAGTACTCTTTGTCACAATAATACACACTGTAAACTGACCGGACACTTTTCCCGTTATACAAAAACACTTTCCACACAACTTCTCAGCCACGATCCGGCTGTGAACAAAGTAATGTCCGGAAATTTTCCGTTATCCACGACACCTGCCGTGCCCCAACCCCTGTGGAACACTACCCCTGTATGTCACCCTTCCCGGTGAACAGCAAATGTCAATTTTCTCAGTGTATTCTACACATTCATTAACTCTTCCCCGTACCTGGACGCTGGTGTCTCCACCCGACCTATTTGCTGCGTCGATCAATCTTAAATTGTCGACCTGCGAACACACAGTGCGCTTGTCTCGCACACACACACCTGTCAATATCTTTGATTTTCTTCAATCCTTGGTTCAATCCTGTCAAACACACACACTCTAGGACTGACCGCACTTGTTGCAAACACGTTTTGTCCCCGCGACATTTCCTCTGTGCTGTCCGTGACCAAACACCCCTGCTACTACACTCGACTCTCCCGGTCGATCTGTAGCGCGCTGACAGTTTTTCCTCAATGTGGCGTCTTACACACACACACGCTCGATATTCCCACTCCCTTCTGGATTAATCCTGGTTTTTCATTAGCTTGAGCACTACTGTCTGGTATCAAATTTACCTGTCACCGTAATGGACTCTCCCGGTTAGTCTGTATGGCGTGTCTTTATCACCCCCTCTCGCTTCAGCGATATGGTTGGTTCCAATTCACCTGTAGTGGACTTGACGTGAACTGTCTGTAGCCAGTTACCACACGGAGAAAAACTCAGTGTTTATACGGTGGACACACTCCGCTGTCCACCCTCTCTCCGCGAAGAGCCCACAAACATCTCAGAATGACAACACTGTCTATAATGTTCTTAATCGGACGTAGCCCTCAGATACTCCTTACTAAGTGACGAGCGCCCAGAAATGTCACACGTCTTTCTTGATGATAATATCACGAAGTTCTTACGATGATATGCTCATGATATTATTGTGTGATGGTCGTTGTCTAGGTAACGATACTCATGGTGTGTCAATGGAGATATCTGTCTTGCAATGTAACTCACCCCCGCAGTGCATATTCACCAGGCATTAAACAAGATTCCGTTGGCGCACATAATCCTTTATTACAGAAATAAGACGGACAAACGGAACATGTTTATACATCCAGAAACATAATGTAATCCATAGAATATAAATATCCTCCTCACAATTTAACCAGCACACATCAATTCCTTCTCACGGCCTGCTTCTAATCTCAATCCACAAGACAGGTAATCCAGCTACAATCCTCGGCTGGATCTCCACAATACAACCCACACATTGGGTTGGAGCCACTGCTCAACTATAGAACCCACTCTGGGTTTTGGCCTACACTCAATACAGAACCCACTCTGGGTTCAGGCCTGTCTTCCCAACTAGAAGAACAACACAACACGGAGCTCTCTCTTAAACGACCTGACCCGCAGTCGGTCTCTTCTCTCACTGACTTTCAGTCTCCTGACTTCACACAACACACAACTCTCCTTCGACCCATCCCCCCCTGGGGATTTCCACTCATATCCGCCCCATTATTTCTGAGGGTTGATTGTTTTCCTCGTAGCCAGGTCAGTCACTTTACTGTCTCCCACTCTCATCTCCATTCTTCCTCCTGCCCGGTCACTCAACTCAATGTCAGTGACCCAGGCTTATGTCAGTCTGTATATCCATATCTCCAGGACTTCTATGCGACTTTCTAGTTGCTTGTTCAATGTCCAGGCTTCCGCGCCATACAGTAGCGTTGAATATACGTAACATTTGACAATTATCATTTTTAATGTGTTGTTAATCTCTCTAGATGTTAGTACTGATTTCATGCCGTTGATCGCAGTTTTGGCCATTCCTATTCTCTTTTTGATTTCTTTTTCACTTCTGCCATCATCTGTTGTTAAAGAGTACTACAAGTCTATAACACAACACCAGCAAATATAAGCAGAAGATTACAAACAGCCAATACAAATTAAGAAGTATTACACCATTTTTACACGCCTTGCTGCGTTGTGTGTACAGTATATGGTGCCATCCTAATTTTATAGATAACTCGGCATTCGATGAGTCATTATGCCAATATCTAACCCGCAGACCTTCCTCTTTGCCACCGTTTTAGGACATTCATCACCACTTCCTTTTCTCTGCCTCGGCCGCTTGTACCGCTGATCTTTGGGGTTGTCACGATATTTTCCAATGCGTATCTTATTAAAATGATAAAAACATACTGTTTGTCTCTTGCTTATAGCTGTATATAATGTTTTGATTCATGAAAACACAGTGTTTATCGCTTTCTAATAGCTATATTTAATATTTTGATTCTTGAATACGTGGGAAGATAATGTGATAAGTGATAATATACTAATAATTAATGCCAGAAGAAAAATATGTAAAGTTAATGACGGTATCAATATATATACAAATTAGTAGACTCCAGTGACAGGATAATCATTTTTAAACGCAACTGACAGTATACCACAACAAGCAATTATGTACAGACCAAATGGAACCATAAGAAGAGACTGACCATGTAAACGATGGACAGAGGGAATAGCAGATTCCATGGGTAATCTCGATACATGAAGCTCAGAAACTTGCACTCTCCAGTTGTTTATACTTCACCTCGACACAGAGGTACAAGATGAGAAGATGACACAATAAATATTCTACACGGCAATGACATTAAATAAACTTCATTGAAGCTATACATTAAGTATACAATAGCAAGTGTCTGGACCTGTGTAAGCGTGAACTACCGTCAGACACCCCGCATGACTCGTGCGGATCCCGCGACCAACTGGAATAGGCCCGCCGGAGATATTGCTCGTCTGTTGCGGACAGATCTCCCTTACTGAATAAGTAAGGAAACGATAAAAGTAGTGGCATTTGAAATTGCGCAATGAATATAATAATAACTATATACTAATCATAGCCGTCAATTACGGAATACACTAATAATAGCCGGTTCAGTGGCGAAGGAGTTACGGACGCAGTTCGTAATCCCGCATACCCATTTAGAAACATAGCTGTGGGCGATTTGGCAGCAGACCGTCTTATGTTGGGTTTTTTAAATGAAATGGTATGGGTGCCGGTCTTTCAGAAAGCAATGGCAAACTACTGAACGTAAACTTGCCCAGGAATCATGAACAGTCCAAACATGCTGGTGAATTTTTATAGGTTTCACCCCTTCACTGATTAAAAAGCGGATAGCAGAACGCGGCTCCTCTTTGGTGCGTGTTAAAATGTCCTTGTAACGTCACAGTGTTCGTCTGCATCGTGATGTCACGTGATTATCACTGTTGTCATTCTTAAACACAATATTGATAGGTTACAAGGCAATGGCATGGATATTGTAATTTCTATCACGCTTTTACGGTTTTTAGTGTTAGCCTACCTCATAATATATATATATATATATATATATATATATATATATATATATATATATATATATATATATATATATATATATATATATATATATATATATATATATATATAAATGCAATGTATGTCCGTATGTATGTTATTTATGCGTTCGCGAACGATCCATCCGATTGAGATGAAATTTTCTTTTCTACACGTGTTCTTCTCATTCCCGTGCTGCCAACTGGCATAGTTTGTTAGTTTACAAACAGTTATTTGCCTAATAAAATTTAATTTTTTAATTATATTATAATTTATATATAGCAAGGGGGCTTAACTTAAGAAAAGTTATATCGAGGGACATAACTTTTAGTAGCTTTGCTATAAATGTAATTTAAATAATTGTTGCATTTTGCTCAAAGCTTTATAAAATGTTTATCTACATTTATCTACAGGCATATGCGTTATAATATATAATGATAACATCTTTAAGGCATTTTCAAAGTTTTCATAAAAATAATGCATCTATTTTAAATACGTGACAATTTTCTAACTCATCTTTTTATTTCTCTTCGAATCTATACAGTCATCCCAGCATTTATTGGGCTTTCGTGATATCTTGGTAAGTTTACGTTCAGTAGTTTCAGATTGCCCTATTTTGTTATTGGGATGAAGATTGTTCTCTTCCAATCTGTTCGCCATATTTTCGGGAACGGGAACGGGAGCTTATATGACTACTAATATTAATTAAATTAGATTCTCCCCACCAGGGACTGGGCGAAGTCGGGCCGGGTCGCCTTTTTTGGGAACGGGAGCAGGGGCCGAATATGAATTAAATGAGATGCTCCCCGCCAGGGACTGGGCGAAGCCGGGCCGGGTCGTCTAGTATTTTGATAAAATGCACTTTGACAACTACGGCTGTGAGTCATGGGGCAATACAAAATCACGAGGTAATCAAATAGTGGCTTTTGAACTTAATTGTAACAGAATAATTCTCACAGTATTGTGAACTAAGAAGAAGAACAATACTGTCGTTCTTCAAGATCTTAACATCTAAGAAAACTAACTGGCTCACGAACAGTACCATGGCTAGGAAACTAAAATACAGCGAGCCATTTTTAACGTCACAGAGACTAAGACAGAACTGTGATAGAAAGTCAGGTTTCTGATAGCAGAGGCAAGGGTCGACCAGCACCAAGATGGATACAGGACATTGAAGACACGCTAAACGTGCCTAAGGGTGCATGAAGGTTTAAAATTGCAAGTGATCGAGAGTCTTCTCGACGGGCCGTGACAAAGGAGGCGTTCTGCAAAGAACATGCTGCATGATAATGATAATGGTGATGATGGTGGTTGTGGTGATGATGGTGGTGGTGGTGATCTTGATGATGATGATGATGATGGAGATGATGGTGGTGGTTGTGGTGGTGGCGATGGTGATGATGATGATGATGATGATGATGATGATGATGATGATGATGATGATGACGACGACGATGATGATTGTGATGATGACGATGGTGGTGATGATGATGATGATGATGTTGGTGGTGGTGGTAGTGGTGGTGGTGGTGGTGGTTGTGGTGGTGGTAGTGATGCTGGGGGTGATAATGATGATGATGATGATGATGATGATGATGATGATGATGATGATGATGATGATGATGATGGTGATGATGGTGATGATGATGATGATGACTGCGGTAAAAACAAAATACCACAAAACCAATTTAATGTTAAGAGATTCAAAATGTACACACCAGCAGAAAGCATCACTCCTTTTGACACTTATGTTTAGTCTAATAACAGAAACAAACTACATTTTCTTTCAATAATCCAAAGGAAGTCTTCGACATCAGGCGGACACAATTTAGAAGCAAGCCTCCTTGCGTTGATATCAATTGTTTCAGCGTCGGTCGTTAAGAAAGCAATGACAAAATAACGAAACGTAAAAATTGCCTAGTAAATCACAACACAGCCTAAATATCCTAGGGTTTACTGCAATGTCCTGTAAATGACATGCAACTAACTTTGAACTCCAAAAGAATGTGCCACATAAGATGACGTTGGTTCTATATAGGATCTACTTCAGACACGCACAACAATCTAGGTTGCACCCCAAGTCACGCCCGCTAACCGATTTGACTGAAGAGACCAGAATTTAAATCACCTGAAAAGAAATATGCGAATATCTGTATTGGCGCCACCATGTGTCTTCAAATAATATACTTTTGCCCGATTTGCTGACAACTTGTGTGAATAATTCCTATACCGTTTATTGATTTTTGCTACACAATTCACGGAGCAGTTAACTCGAAGTTTACGCGCCATTAGTGCGCGGGTTAGGATATTTGCTTTGCATAGTCTGACTTCTTGAAAGATAAATCGGGCATTTGTAAACATTCTATATCTGTGGTATGTTTTTCTTATTTTTTTATGATAGAGGGCAATGGGTGTTATTATAACTGAAAGGATATGTGTTGTGGTTCTTGATCGTTAGTTACGAGTCATTAGTTACATAGTTGTTTTTGCAGTTCGCTGAATTAGGTATCTGTGCAATGTTTGAATACACATTATCAGGAGAAGTTGTGTCATTATATGTGTGTGATTTGGCCTGTTGGACGGTTTGGTATCCTCTCATGGAGGAGCATCAATATCAGAAATGATTGGCATTACATGAGACAGAAGGCTGGGGACAGGCGTGATCACCAACGCCACACGGCATGGACTATAACAGTGATTCTCAATCTTTTTTTGCCCGTGCACCCCTTCACCATATGTTCGTAATTCCTCCCTATAAATCCCCCCCCCCCCCCAAGATCTCCCTGTCAGCCCTGTCAAGGCGCCTTTCCGGAAGAGCCAACCCACCATCCTGCCACTAACCCCGCTACACTCACCTGTCCCTTTCATGACAACCAGGACATCCATCCCCGGCGAGATAGATGAATTTTTAAAAAAAATACATATACTATTTCTTTTTATTTATTTATTTATTTTATTTTTTTTTTGGACACATATACTATTTTTTAAAATTATATATAAAAAGGAAGATAGAACAGTTATATGTCCTTCTCTGTTCTGCATATGAACTGTCTGACCAGCCGCTGTATTTCTGGGTTGCTGTTTGTGTGCAGGCACTCGGTCATTGTCATTGGGGTCTTAGTTTTGACGAAGTAATCTCTCAGATCCCTTCGCTCACTATTGTACTCATTGCATGTTAATAGGTAATGTTCAATGGTGTTGTCTGATAGGCATGCTCTGCAGAATGGGTTCTCTCTTGCGTCTTTCCAGTTTCCAAGTCTGATTTTCCACAGCTGTCTGTTTGCCGGTGCTTTCATGTTGGATATGGCTTGTGGTTTGTAGCTGGGTTCGCCCAGTACCTGGTAGGCATGTCGGCCTCTAGCGCTGTCTCTCCGCTATTACCTCCATTCCTGGAGTATGTAGTTTTTGATTATACTCTTTCCTTCTACTTTACCTAGGCCTGTACTGATTTCCTTACTGCTGGTTAGTCCTCGTTTCGCCGCTCTGTCTGCTTGTTCGTTTCCCGGAATACCCCTGTGAGCTGGTATCCTTCCGGTGGTGACTTGGCATCTCATGTACCTGTGGTTCTCCCCCGATGTGTCTCCACCTTGCCGTGGTGGGGGAGCTTGAGTGTCCCGTTGACCCCATGTGCTTGCCGATGGGTGAAAACTACATATCGGACAGCGTATGGGATAGGGACCAGACTAAGAGAGACACAACCTGCTGCTCTGCAGGAGACTGAGGATAGCAGTCAAAAGTTTAAATCAGGCGCATGAAGGCAGTTCTTGTTTCGGACAATACTCTAAGGCTCTCTGTCGAGGGTTTAGGCTGAACGCCTCTAAGCCACAGACCCTCGAATCTGAGAGTCGGGCCGATATCCACCTACCGAAAAATTGGAATCGAGATACTGAGCAAGCTACATGCCCAGTTCTGACACTTGTTTGAAGGCTCTCAGCTGAGGGATATGTTGGATTCCCGGATGAGATGGCCTGGCCGTTTCTCACTGACTGCTGCACGAAGGTAAGGTGCTGAGCCGGCAGCACATGTAGCCTACCTCGTGAGCGAGTACAAAAAGTCAGTAAAATGCCCCAGTCGAAGGAAATGGTTACGAAAACTATCTGTATCTAACTCATAGAGAGTGTAGATAAAAGTGGAGAAACGTCTCAATAACGCGAAATGGAACGCACGGCGAGCGAACCTATTGCGTGGTCCAAAGTCAAAAGCAAAAGCTTACCGAGTGGATGTCGCCCGCAGTCTGACCGCCCCTGGAGCTCACTTGAGCGACCAGTGGCAAGCGAGATGCCCAATACATGGAAGTGAGGAACTAAAGCAGCCATGAGCAGGACGTGGCAACTCCTCGGGTGAGCCCAGTCTCGGAGCAATATGTGCCGGCTCTGCAATTATGGAAGCCTCCTTGGATAGCGAGGGACTGCCCATTGTCTGCCCCTGCCTTCCCTTGAGGGCCGACCGCGATGTCGTTGGTCGTTCTATCTTGACCAGCTGAGATGTGGGCGACATCACAACAGTCTAACGTGCCTCGAAATCAGAGGAAGGTTAACCTCATTAAAAAATGCCCGCCGGAAGTCGGAAGTGTCGTCCTACGGGTGGCAAACTAAAAATTGACACTACGCAATTACGTCCGAGTGAAATGTCTCGTCCGAATGTCTCTCGTGCTAGGAACAGCTCTGACTACCTAGTTTCCGAATGCCGCTCTTGTTCGGAACAGCTCTGACTAGGTAGTTTTCCGAATGTCCGCCGTGCCTGGAACAGCTGATGGGTACAGGGACAAGCACATGTCCGAAAACTCGCTTAGTGGAAACCAACCGCAGAGCTGACTGGTTTGTGCAGGAACGGCCCAGGGCGAGCGAAATGCCCAATATATTGAAGTGAGGAATTAAAACAGCCATGAGCAGGACGTGACGATTCCCTCGGTAAACCCAGCACCAGAGCGTTATGTGCCGGCTCTGCAATTATGGAAGCCACCCAGGATGGCGGAAAATGCTATGGACTGTCCCTGCCTTCACTTGAGGGATGACCGTGTAGTCTTCGACTGTTCCAACTTGACCAGCTGAGATGTGGACGGTACCACAAAAGTGAGAGTCTCCCAGGATTGCTAACCTGGTCAAAAATGCACGCTAAAAGTCGGATGTGTTGGCCTGAGGGTTTCGACCCGAGGGTGCCTAACCAGACACACCGCAATCACATCTGAAAAAATCACTCCGGATGAACGCAAAGAAGAAGAAGAAGTACCTGTGATTGGTGGCTGTCGCTAATATCGCCTCTTTTATATCGGGTCTGTTTCCTCTAGTGAAATTCCCGAGCGTTTGTACTGAAGGACAGGGAGTCTGTCAATATACATAGTCTCAACGGTGGGTTTTCGGCTGCAATCTCCAGTCCTTTCAGTATGGCTATCAGTTCGGTCGTGCATACTGCTGTTTGGTCTGTTAGTCTAAACCAGTGGTTCCCACGCTTTTTAAGTCGAGGGCCATATTTACTATTTTCGGTAGGTAAGCGGGCCACAGCGTTATAAAATTATAAAAGTTGTGCAGTACCATTCTTACCTTTCTTAACTTTCGTCAACAAACTTCTAAAACGTTAAAGGCAGACAGTGTCAATACTACACTGCGGTCATTTTTTTTTTTTTTTTGGTTTAAAATCAAAAGTTCATTTAACAATAAATCTTAAATCAATTTCGAAAATCGCTATTAATATAATTAATTTACAATTGTAACTGTTCTTCATAACTAGTTACTTACTTAAGTTCAGATGCCAGTTTATCAATGTCTGGGCACAAATCTGCCGTGCCCAAAGTCATAATTATAGCTAGGTTACTGTCGATAAGTCTGGAACGTTACTTGTTTTTTGTTTTGTTTTTTTAATAACGATCACTGCGGAAAATGACTGCTCGCATCTGTAAGTCGAACCAAAACGACAAATGTATCTCTGGGCGAATGAAGTGTTCAAATTGTTCGACAGGTGCAATAGTCGCCAGAATGAAATCATATGATCTAAGTGTAGTTGGACAGTTCTGATGAAGGTGAAGCTGGCAGATCCAGAAATGTACATATCAGTGCAGAATTTCATTTCAAATCAATTACTTCGTGCTGAAGGTTTTGCTGTAATTGACAGAGATTGGCATCAGGAAATACGAATGGACTTATGAAGAGGGCAACATTATCCTCCTTTATTGTGAACTCTTGAAATCTCGACTGAAACGAGGCCTCGCGTGCCACTTTCTGATAGCTGGCGGGCCACAAGTGGCCCGCGGGCCGTGGTTTGGGAACCTCTGGTCTAAACTGTTTCTTCAGTTTCCAGTATGGGACCACTACTCCTGCTCCTGCCTTTCCCTGTTCGTTCTTGGACCCGTCTGTGTATATTATGAGGTTGTCCTTACATGATTTCTTCTATGTACGCCTCGGCCGCGTCTCTTGCATCTGTGTCCTACGTGTCTTTGGTGATGGTCTTTGCTAGGCTCGTGTCTGTGAATGGAACTGTTAGTTCCCATAGTGAGATTGGTGGCTTGTACCGTCTTGTCTGTTTCAGGGTTTCTGCAAGCTCGTTCTCTTCCTTCATCTTCTCTGCTGCTTCCCAGCCTGCCGGTCTTTGCAATTTTACTATTGGGATGCCTCCTCATTTGCTGCGGTTGTCACTGAATGTTTGGTATGCTGGGTGGTCTTCGTCTTGTGCTACCTTTGCCCAGTGAAAATTATCCGGTAACGAGTTTATAAGGGAGCAACGATAGAGCAGTGAGTAGCGTGCTTGCTTACTAGCCTGCACACTCATGTGCTCGAATTTCTCTCGAGGCGGGGATTTATTTGTTTATTGGCCTGGGCTTCCAAGTCGAACCAACCTAACATTGGTACCAAGGAATGTTCTGGGTAGTAAAGGCGGCCGGCGAGATACTGAACACATCAACTATCGAGTCTCGGTTGGCCATTACAATTACCATGCTAGCACCACATACCCAATACGTCAATATGAGACTGGGTTGAACACGATCGCAAATAACCCGACGGAAGTTTCGGCTAAAAATTTTCATCAGGGAACAAAGACAAGTTAGGCTGTAGTAAGGTACACCAACACATAAACGCACGCTGTTCACACATCACTGGAAGAAATATCCGGTGTACTGTTCCCGACGTAAGGGGTTCAACCCGTACACCGGATAGGTGAACTAAAATGTTGAATTTACGTCCTTGACTTGGACACGTAAACTGAAGTTAAACTGAAGAATACCTTTGAAGTCGGAGTCGGTTTGTCTGATGGCGAGTGACACTAGTAATATGGACAGCTAATCCACACGCAAAATCCTGTCCGGTGCTACTGGAAGTAGTATGTATGAACTACGCTTGAGTTCAAAGCGAGGGAGCGGGAACAAATACGAATAAAACACACATGGAATTGGAACGGGTTTAAATAATAATGTTGAATCATAAATGTCATGTAGCAATAAAATATGCCTCCTACTAAATGAAACCTATAATATAACACACACCGTTATCCACAACGACAATTAAAACAAAAATACGAGATTCGGAGATTAGGGTGGCGGGATGAATTTTACAACCGGATATTATTTCTACTCAGGCGAGACTTTTATATTATCATAATCGATTTAAAGGGGCAAAATCGATACTCAAGTGTTTAACTTTGGCATTGTATCCCTGACACGATTGCCTCGGAAATATATTGCCAATAGCTTGATGTGTATGAGAAATAGGTGTTTAATGAGCATATATTAGTTTGTTTTCTCAACAGCAGCTGTACCGTTTTATGATCGAAGTAGTGTTTGCATTGAACTCATAACCGGTGTACCATTGGAAGGTTAACCCGCTCAACAAATGCCCGCAGAAGTTGGATGTGTCGGCCTAAAAGCGCAAGAAGGCACAACGCAATCACGTCCGAAAAAAACTCTCCGTATGAACGCAGAAGAAGAAAATAATCGGTGAACGACAGAAATAGTTAACTGTATGTATGATAACCGATGTACGACAGAAATAGTTAACTTTATGTAAGATAACCGGTGTACGACAGAAATAGTTAACTGTATGTAAGATAACCGGTGTACGGACAGAAATAGTTAACTTTATGTAAGATAACCGGTGTAGGACAGAAATAGTTAACTGTATGTAAGATAACTGGTGTACGACAGAAATAGTTAACTGTATGTAAGATAACCGGTGTACGACAGAAATAGTTAACTGTATGTAAGATAACCGGTGTACGACAGAAATAGTTAACTGTATGTAAGATAACCGGTGTACGACAGAAATAGTTAACTGTATGTAAGATAACCGGTGTACGACAGAAATAGTTAACTGTATGTAAGATAACCGGTGTACGACAGAAATAGTTAACTGTATGTAAGATAACCGGTGTACGACAGAAATAGTTAACTGTATGTAAGATAACCGGTGTACGGCAGAAATAGTTAACTGTATGTAAGATAACCGGTGTACGGCAGAAATAGTTAACTGTATGTAAGATAACCGGTGTACGACAGAAATAGTTAACTGTATGTAAGATAACCGGTGTACGACAGAAATAGTTAACTGTATGTAAGATAACCGGTGTACGACAGAAATAGTTAACTGTATGTAAGATAACCGGTGTACGACAGAAATAGTTAACTGTATGTAAGATAACCGGTGTACGACAGAAATAGTTAACTGTATGTAAGATAACCGGTGTACGACAGAAATAGTTAACTGTATGTAAGATAACCGGTGTACGACAGAAATAGTTAACTGTATGTAAGATAACCGGTGTACGACAGAAATAGTTAACTGTATGTAAGATAACCGGTGTACGACAGAAATAGTTAACTGTATGTAAGATAACCGGTGTACGACAGAAATAGTTAACTGTATGTAAGATAACCGGTGTACGACAGAAATAGTTAACTGTATGTAAGATAACCGGTGTACGACAGAAATAGTTAACTGTATGTAAGACAACCGGTGTACGACAGAAATAGTTAACTGTATGTAAGACAACCGGTGTACGACAGAAATAGTTAACTGTATGTAAGATAACCGGTGTACGACAGAAATAGTTAACTGTATGTAAGATAACCGGTGTACGACAGAAATAGTTAACTGTATGTAAGATAACCGGTGTACGACAGAAATAGTTAACTGTATGTAAGATAACCGGTGTACGACAGAAATAGTTAACTTTATGTAAGATAACCGGTGTACGACAGAAATAGTTAACTTTATGTAAGATAACCGGTGTAGGACAGAAATAGTTAACTGTATGTAAGATAACCGGTGTACGACAGAAATAGTTAACTGTATGTAAGATAACCGGTGTACGACAGAAATAGTTAACTGTATGTAAGATAACCGGTGTACGACAGAAATAGTTAACTGTATGTAAGAACTGCCAGAAATATGGCGAAGGAGTTCGAAAGCAGTTCTTAATCCCACATGCCACGTTCGAAACACAGCTGCGAGTGATTTGGAAGCAGCCCGCCATACGCTGATTTCCATACAATGGTATGAGTGCCGGCCGCTGCAGAAAGGAATGGCAATTTTTTTTTTTCCATATCTTATTTACAGGGCTCAGCTGTCAACACCAGCATTTTACTGCTGTTGTTGATGTCTTGGCAAGTTTACGTTCAGTAGTTTGCCATTGCATTTTGAACGACCGGCTCTCATACCAACACGTTAAGACCTAGCGCGACGTGGTCTGCTGCCAAATTGGTCGCAACTGTGTTTCCAACGCAGGTAAGCGGCTCACAAATCGCGTCCGCAAGCCCTTAGCCTCTGAGACGGCAATGTCAAACTACTAAATGTAAATACAATTGCAAATAGCCACACACAAAAATCATAGAGGGGGGAAATGCAGGAGTTAATTGTGACGTCCTGCAAAGGATATGCAAACTAACTTTTGAGGCTAAATAATTACAGCCGTCCTCCATGGCCAAAGGCTTGCGAACGCGGTTCGTGAGCCGCTTACCTGGCGTTCGAAACGCAGCCACGACCGATTTTTGCAGTAGACTGTGCCGCGTTGTATTATAACGTGTTGGTATGGAAGCCGGTCGTTCAGAAAGAAATGGCAAACTACTGAACGTAAAATTTTCTTAGTACATCAACAGCAGCTGAAAAATGCTGGTGTTGTCTGCAACGTCCTGCAAGGGCTATGCACCATTTAAAAAATTTTTTTTTTAATTTCAAATGCTGATTGCGACGTCCTGTAAAGGAAATGCAACTAACTCTTATTTTCTTTTGGGGAGAGACAGAGTTTAAAAGGGAATAAAAGTCGAGAGGATCGACTTCATTGCACCGGTTTGTACCCATGTGGCTCGGTCTCTTTCTGTAGGGCGATCTGCCGTAAGCATCGCACAGAGCACGAACTCCGTAGCTCCAGTGTGGGTTATCTTTACACAATTGCAAACAATAGTGGACGTTTCGCCGACAAACCTTCATTAGCGTACACAAGACAAAAACCACAACAACAGAAATGACACTAATGTAACTAATTCAGACAGAAAGTTCTAGAACTATGTGAAATACAAGTAAGCAAGCAGCGTGTTATGAAATGTGTGGTACTTAACTCAGGGGCTCATATGCAAATAGTACGTATCCCGACGGAGGCCTCGATAAATAGTAGATGGCGGTGGCTTATGACTGGGCGGAAATTGTCACGTCTGAGGAGAGAGACATAAACACAGTCTCGTGAACAGGGTAGGACATTCTAAGGGGAAGAGGAACTGCCCTTTTTTTTAAACTGAGGGCAGGGCGAGGACAAAGGAAAAAATCAGGAGAGGTAGAGAAACATTTAGGGATTTAAGGGCGAGACCTGGAGGTCAGTATGGCGAATGGATAAGATGGCGCGGTCTTAAACATCCGATGTGCTGGTGCCGGAGTAAGTGGTTTAAATCCTACACCGAACAGTTTAGCTAAAATGTTTACTTCTCGTCCTTGACGTACAAGTACCTATGAAGTCAGTGTGGATTCGCATGATGGCAGCGGACACTGTTAATAGGGAAAGCTAATCCACACGCAAAATTCAGTCCAGTACTACTAGAAGTAGTGTGTGTGTGGCCTACGCTTGGGTTCAAAGCGAACGAGTGCAACACCAAAGACGAGATCGACTTCATTGCATCGGGTTTTATCCCATAACGCTCGGTGTCTTTCCGCAGAAAGACCTCCCGAAAGCGTCTCGCGAAGCACGAAGTCCGTAGCTACAACCACCACCCCCCAGGAGTTTTCGAGACAACTGCACTCGAGTGAACTAAATGGCTGAATCCGGAATAGAACCCACAACCTTCGCATCTCAAGGCAGACGGCTTAACCACTTGGCCACGGAGAACCTAGAAATAGTATTCTGCCTCTGCTTGGGATTGAACCTGGGCCCCCATAGTGGCAATAGCCACTATGTCACGGCGGAACCTGTTAAAATATAGGGATATGTTAGAGAAAGGGTGGGAGTGTAGAGATATATGTTATGGAAAGGGGAATAAGTGTAGAAATATATGTTATGGAAAGGAGGGAAGTGTAGAAATATATGTTAAGGAAAGGGAGGAAGTATAGAAATATATGTTAAGAAAAGGAAAGGAGGCAGGGGTGTATAAATGTATGTTATGGAAAGGGAGGAAGTGTAGAAATATATGTAATGGACAGGGGGAGTGTATAAATATATGTTATGGAAAGGAGGGAAATGTATAAATATATGTTAAGGAAAGGGAGGAAGTATAGAAATATATGTTAAGGAAAGGAAGGGAGGCAGGGGTGTATAAATGTATGTTATGGAAAGGGAGGAAGTGTAGAAATATATGTTATGGACAGGGAGGAAGTGTAGAAATATATGTTATGGACAGGGAGGAAGTGTAGAAATATATGTTATGGGAAGGGAGGAAGTGTAGAAATATATGTCATGGAAAGTGAGGAAGTGTAGAAATATATGTTATGGGAAGGGAGGAAGTGTAGAAATATATGTTATGGACAGGGAGGAAGTGTAGAAATGTATGTTATGGGAAGGGAGGAAGTGTAGAAATATATGTAATGGAAAGGGAGGAAGTGTAGAAATATATGTTATGGACAGGGAGGAAGTGTAGAAATATATGTTATGGAAAGGGAGGAAGTGTAGAAATATGTTATGAAAAGGGAGGAAGTGTAGAAATATATGTTACGGACAGGGAGGAAGTGTAGAAATATATGTTATGGAAAGGGAGGAAGTGTATAAATATGTTATGGACAGGGAGGAGGTGTAGAAATATGTTATGGACAGGGAGGAAGTGTAGAAATATATGTTATGGAAAGGGAGGAAGTGTAGAAATATATGTTACGGACAGGGAGGAAGTGTAGAAATATATGTTATGGAAAGGGAGGAAGTGTATAAATATGTTATGGACAGGGAGGAGGTGTTGAAATATGTGTTATGGACAGGGAGGAAGTGTAGAAATATATGTTGAAAGAGAGGAAGTGTAGAAATATATGTTATGGAAAGGAAGAAAGTGTAGAAATATATGTTATGGACAGGGAGGAAGTGTAGAAATATATGTTATGGAAAGGGAGGAAGTGTAGAAATATATGTTATGGAAAGGGAGGAAGTGTATAAATATGTTATGGACAGGGAGGAGGTGTAGAAATATGTGTTATGGACAGGGAGGAAGTGTAGAAATATATGTTGAAAGGGAGGAAGTGTAGAAATATATGTTATGGAAAGGAAGAAAGTGTAGAAATATATGTTATGGACAGGGAAGAAGTGTATAAATATATGTTATGGACAGGGAGAAAGTGTAGAAATATGTGTTATGGAAAGGGATGAAGTGTAGAAATATATGTTATGGAATGGGAGGAAATGTAGAAATATATGTTATGGAAAGGGGGGAAATGTAGAAATATATGTTATGGGAAGGGGTGAAGTGTAGAAATATATGTAATGGAAAGGGAGGAAGTGTAGAAATATATGTTATGGAATGGGAGGAAGAAAAAATATTATAGAAAAACCTAGGAGGAACCTAGGAGGAGTTATACTGGGTGTATCCACAAACGTGTGTGTTTCTAAGTGTTAACAGGTCATGATGCGATCGATAATAATAATAATTATTATTATTTTTTTTTTAAATTGATTAATAGTTGTGTGTCTTTTTTTTTTTTTTTTACTTGCATTGAAAATTTGAATTTAAGAAATCCCTTTCTAAAAATCATTTCTTGAATATTTTTTGTAAAGGGCGTTTGGGTAGGCTAGCTAAATGTAGAAACAACGCCAGTGTTAAACGGTTATTCCATAAGGGCCTCCCACGTGCAGTTAGTGTGTTGGTCATGGGGAAACCTTTGATTATAAAGGGGAGAGACCGCTGCTTTACTGTAGACAGTTCTCCCCTTGGTTCGGCTATGTCCCTTACCCTTTTTCCATTAACAACGCTCCAAATGACATCCAGTCTTGTGTAGAACATATGTGACATATGTGAGATGTTCTACTAATTCGTTTGTAGCAAAAGTAAAGGATGCAGTTTGTATTGTGCGCCTTTATAGCAAAGCTGGGATATTTCCGCCATCAGAATACTTCATTGGCATTTTTCATGCACTCATTTATTGCAGAAGCGGATCATTTGCTCTGCCCACGTCGAGGTAACAGTAGACAGGACTCGACGTTCATTTAATGTTAGAGCTTTTTTTTCCAAGCAATATAAATTTATATTAAGTGAATGGGAAGCAGAGGTGTTTCCAAGGCAGCAAGGCCAGGTTCTATACTGGCCAAGACCTACTAACACGTCCTAGTCGTGCGTCCTGGGCAACAGGTCCCTTCGGGGTCCGGGCTAACATAGAAGGATCGCTGATTCTTCCGAAGTCGGAGAGTGTCTGCCTGCACGGCCAGAAACCACCAGTCTGCACACCAATAAGCCAGACATGGGACAACGGATACTCACGCAAACCTCAGGTCCTGTATGACATCACACCGATGTTGGACGAAAGGATGTCTTCATCTGACATACAGGACTTCGTGCTGGAGTTTACAGCCAGCGAACGCAAGCAAGCATATTAAATGAATCATAATAATGCAGTAAATGTTGAAGGACAAGCAGGACTTTTCTGTCCAACATGAAGGTTTCGTTGAGCTGTTAAGATCTTTGTAGTGTTTATGCTTGTGGCTGCAGTTTGCTTACGCATTTTCCTCGCGTTGGACTGTAAGTGTCTGGTTTCGTCACCCTGCTACTGTATTTTTCAGGAAAGGGGGGATGTAACTTTTGTGTTGGCATTCTGGCAGCGGCATTATGCATAGTATATTAGTATACCTGTGCGGGCTGTTGGTTTGTCAAGACGCCTGTTCCATATGGGTTAGTGAGGGGCATTTTGTGTTATAGTCACAGGCACAGTAATGGAGCATGTAGGGGAAACACTTTGCTGTGAAGTTGGAACCGCGATTAACTAACTGAGCGACAAGCAAAGAATGTCCATAAGGGGTACACAGGACACATGCGAGTGCATAACTGGACCAAATTTGCCTTCAGTATCAGAGTTGCTGAAGAGTATTAACTGATTAAGTGCCATGGAAAGATAAATCGTCTAATTAAAACTTACCGTAAATGAAATAGGCTTATAAATCAAACTATGGTTGAAATATTACTACATTGGTTTTCAATATGTAACCTCTTTTAATTTGATATTAATACACCATGTCTGCTACCATACTAACAACTTTTAAGTAATAACTGTGACACACCCCTTCTTCCAATTTTCCACCATCCCCATTTTCGTTTGGTCCAAACCTACTTTTGCTTTGGCCATGAATCAATTAAAAAGTCATTGTACGGAAAGGAGAACAAACAGATCGATCCACCAAGAGCTCAGTGTTGACGAAGATTATCAAGATTAAGGCGAACAAACAAATGAGAAACTGACATGTTTGAACATTTAACTGATTAAGTGCCATGGGATTATTAATCGCCGTACTCGACTTCATGTATCTGCCAATGGCTTATATATGGTAGTTTTCTAATTCAACCACCTTTAATTTTATATATATATATATATATATATATATATATATATATATATATATATATATATATATATATATATATATATATATATATGGGCAGCGGGGTAGGGGTATCCCCTATCAAAGGAGAAGTAAGGCGCCTCCGTCCCTCCGCTAGCCTACGTGACATCCTTGGGCAAGGTGGAGTACCCGTTTAGCCCCCCCCCCCCCCCCCCGATCAGGGTTACGTGAAGCCATGGGGGCAGGTGGTGGATGAAGATGAATAGCAGCCGACAGATAGTTGTAGGTTATGGTCTCCACCTTCACGACGGTAGGCAGAGGATATCTTTTTTGAGGAGACAATGGCTACGGTCACTGACCAGTATGGTCACTGCTAGGAAGGAAAGCAATGGCAAACTACCTTCTTTACAGATGCCAAGAAAATCATGTTGTGAGGACGCTGATCCACGACTCTGGTGATAGAGTGAGATGACAGAACATGACCGCCCACGCTTATCGGCATGGCACATGATGGATATGTGTGTGTGTGTGTGTGTGTGTGTGTGTGTGTACACACACACATATGTCTGTTACTGTTACCATATTAACAACTTTTAAGCCATAATTGTGACACACCCCTAACTTCCCATTTTCTGCCATCCATTTTTAGTGAAGGTAAATCTGTGGGCAGTTGCTATTTGCGGCTCACTCAGTCATTTCCACCACCACGCATCATCTGACGTCTCACACGCTCGGTGTATGACCTATCAGCAGTAATTTTCTCATTTTTATTCCATTTCTGATCTTTGCCCTCCATGCGACACGATCAGCGGCGATTTGCACCCAATGCGCAATATCAATGCGCAATATCAATGCGCAATATCAATGCCAATATCAGTCATGTCCCGCTTACATACATCTTCGTACCGAAGTAGTGGCCGACCTCGAGATCTTGTACCCATCTATAATTCAGCCCACATTCATACCCCCGTTCGAAACATATCGTGGGCGATTTGGCAGCAGACCGTCTTAGGTAGCTTTTTTACGAAATGGTATGGGTGCCGGTCGTTCTGAAAGCAATGGCAAACTACTGAACGTAAGCTTGATAAAAGATCACAATAACCAAAAATGCTTGTGTTGACTGCGACATAAGGATATACAACAAACTTTTTAAACTATCAAGTGTTTTTCATCCTGTTCATTGTTATTGCTGCTGTACCAATCCTGGTGTTGATTTTCTGATCTAGGGATAATGTATTGTTTACCATGACTAAGATGAGGTTGGGCGACGGTAGAATCTGATCCTAGATTAGATATGTGAAGAAATGATCTACTATCTCCAGCTTTGCACGCCACAGACACAAACGCTTATGACTTATGTAACCAGTCCGAGCCAGGACTCACTCGTAAGAGCGCACAAGACAACAACAGGGTAAAATATCCACAAAAACCACGGATCTCAACTCTAACCACGGTTGAAAGAAGCAAGTTGAACGAGACCAAATTTGGAATTTTTGTTTACGAATCAAGTCTCGTCAAGCTTTGCTGCGCCAATAACGATTAAGGGTATTCCACTTGCACCTTGTGTTCTAATCTTATAGGCATCGGTGGTCTAGTGGTAGAATACTCGCCTGCCACGCGGGTGACCCGGGTTCGATTCCCGGTCGATGCAATATTTTTTTTTTTTACAAGTTTCAAAAATGGTTTTTGATCGATTTTTGTTGTTGCATATCCCTTGCAGGACGTTGCAATCAACACCAGCATTTTTCAGCTGCTGTTGATGTACTAGGCAAGTAGTTCAGTAGTTTGCCATTGCTTTCTGAGCGACCGGCTCACATACCCCAGTAAGTAACCAACGCGGCGCGATCCGCTACCGATTCTCGCGCAGTTGCGTTACTCACGAGAATATACGGGATTACGGAGAAAGTCGCTAACACCTTCGCCGGGGAGACCGGCACTGATTATTGCCTATCTATGCACGGCTATGATAGATTAGATACCACAATAGCAGGTTATAAATGTGGCGGAATTAGACACGGACAGAAAAAGAGAAAAGATAAATAACAACAATGGAAATGAAATTCCAGAGAAAATCATAAATGATGAAATCAGGACTAAAGTGGTGGTTATTGCAGCGCTAGATTTCATTAGAAAAGAGCAAGTGAAATGCTTCGGCCACATAACTACGCTACCAACTGACAATATACCACAACTAGCAATGATGTACAGATCAAATGGAGCCAGACGAAGAAGCTGACCATGGAAACGATGGACAGAGAGAATAACAGTCCATGGGAATCACGATAAATAAAAACGGGCACTCTCCCGCTGTTTATACTTCACCTCGACACCGCAAGTTACAAGAGGTACAACATGACTGGAACACGTTGTTACAACCGGAAAGATTCGAGGAAAGAGAGATTCAGGAAGACAGAGTGAGAAGATGCTTAACGGTCTTGTGTCATGGCACTGAAGGGAGTCAACACACGAGTTTATCTATGCCGTCGGAGATCGCAATTTGTGGAGAGGTATGATCGCCCACGCCAGCCGGCAAGGCACTGGATGATGATGATGATGATGAGGATCAGAGATAAACAATTAATTTTCCCTAGATCAGTATATCAACATCAAGATAGGCAAGGCAGCAACAACAATGAACAGGTTAACAAAACACTTGGTATATTCTCATAAAATGGCAAGACAAAATCACAAATACTGAAGTATTGGAAAGATCGGGTTGTGTGGCTGTGACAGTTTGTTCCATGCTCAGTCTTCGTAGAAATAACTATAGCTCGGTAACTATAGCTTTCAAATTTTCTGTTGTCGGGTGCGTCCTCTAATCTCTGCTTCCTTCTTCTCCTTCTATGAGCGCCAAACAATACTATATGTTGTATGGTTACACACCCGTTTCACACGCCAGTGAGCCGGGGCTTGTTTCCGGATCCGGTCAGGGATATGCACTACTGACGAGCTCAAACGACGGCGAAACTCGAGTATAGTGCTTCCATATTGACGTGGATAGGCCTTAGGTTCATACCAGAATACGATCAGCGTTGCCAGTAGTGGGTTGTGCTCAATATTTAAATTTCAAATCCCGAAAAAACCAAATACTATGTGTGCTTATTTATGTACTGTCTCAGTGGCCTCAAAGGGTTCCACAATTGATCATATATATCAGATATATGTCAAATGGTCTACTATCTCCAGCTCTGTGTAGCCAATAAAAATTGTTAGTATCCCACTTACACATTGTAGTCTAAATTTGTAGGCATCGGTGGTCTAGTGGTAGAATACTCGCCTGCCACGCGGGTGACCCGGGTTCGATTCCCGGTCGATGCAATATTTATTTTTAACAAGTTTCAAAAATGACACAGATTATGATCGATTTATTTGTAACCCCCGGGAAGATTAACCCGGTCAATAGATACCCGCAGAAGTCGGATGTGTCGGCCTAACGGCGCAAGAACACAGCTCTGCTGTAAACAGGCACAACGCAATCACATCCGGGAAAAAAAGAAAAAAAACTCCGGATGAACGCAGCAGAAGAAGAAGAAGAAGATTTATTTGTTTTTGCATATCCCTTTTTTTCCCGTGTCTGACGTTCGTTGTCTCGTATGGCTGTGTGAGGTGCATCCAATCGGTAACTTCCCAGCCGACGCAAGTTAGCTTAGTTTCGAGAATGTGACTGAAACGCGAAGCCGGAGTCGCGTTTTCACCAGGCAAAAGAGCAATATTTGTACGACCGTTCGACCAAGTCTCGATAAGCATTCTCTCTCTCTCTCTCTCTCTCTCTCTCTCTCTCTCTCTCTCTCTCTCTCTCTCTCTCTCTCTCTCTCTCTCTCTCTCTCTCTCTCTCTCTCTCTCTCTCTCTCTCTCTCTCTCTCTCTCTCTCTCTCTCTCTCTCTCTCTCTCTCGATGAGTGGTGGGCCTGCACTCAGTAAGCTGGCATAGCTTTTCGGTCAGTCCTGCCTGGCGTAGCTTGAAAGTTCGTCGATAGGCGTCCATTGGATTTGCATGTATCACCGGGTACCGAGGGAGTGCGCTGCGCGATTGCCGCTCTTGGCCTGCGTCTGTGCGATAGATATCTGGTTGATCCTGCCAGTAGTCATATGCTTGTACTTGTATGGTTTCCTCAGAAACCACATTTCCACAGCCATCAGATGTTTTTCAGCTTGTCTACTCATTGTCCACGCTTCACATCCATACATAAGTACAGGTTCTATGTAGCACTTCAACACTCTTTTTCTCGTTTCAATTGATATAGTTTTAAGATTAAGCTATGCATGTCTAAGTCCACACTGATTCACGGTGAACCACGAATGATTCAATAAATTGCTTGGTCCAGACACTTGTTCTACGGCCTTCAGCTGAAGGATATGGCTGAACGCCTCTAAGTCAATATCCCCAGGCGTGAGAGCCTGGCCGTTACTCACCATCTGCTGCATGGAAGTGAGATGATGAGCCTGCTTCATGCTTGGTCCAGAACGCCTCTAAGTCAATATCCCCCCCCCCCCGATGTGAGGGCCTGACCGTTACTCACCGAAGGGCCGAATGTAAGACGGGCCTGCGTGCTCAATTTGTTACCCTTCGATAATGAAGTCCGTTCGTTCGTTCGTTCGTTCACCCTCTGCTGCATGGAGGTGAGATACTGAACCGGCAAAACCTGCATTTCGTGGAAAGTCCGCAAGCTCGCTGAGTGAATGTCGTCTGCAGACTGACCGTTCCTGGTTTGCGTGGGGAGCGGCCAATAGCGAACGAAATGCCCAATATACGGAAGTGAGGAAGTGAAGCACCCATGCGCAAGACCTGACGATTCCCTCGGTGAGCCCAGTACCAAAGCGCTATGTGTCGGCTCTGCAATTATGGAAGTCTCCTTGGATGGCGGATAATGCCCATGGACTGCCTCTGCCTTCCCTTGAGGGTTGACCATGATGTCTTCGGCTATTTTAACTTGACCAGCTGGATGTGGATGGCATCACAACAGTGAAAGTCGAAAGTCCTTCGAAACACTCGGGAAGGCTAACCCGGTCAACAAACGCCCACAGAAGTCGGATGTGTCGGCCTAAGGGCGCAAATAACTTGGCACAACGCAAATACATCTGGAAAAAAAACACTCAGGATGAAAGAAGAAAGAAGGAGAAGAAGAAGAAGAAGAAGAAGAAGAAGAAGAAGAAGAAGAAGAAGAAGAAGAAGAAGAAGAAGAGAGAAGAAGAAGAAGAAGAAGAAGAAGAAGAAGAAGAGAAGAAGAAGAAGAAGAAGAAGAAGAAGAATTTTTTTTTTACAGTTATCAAAAAGAAAACACAGATTGTGACAGATTACATTCCAAAATAGCACATGTTATAAAATTGACTGAATTGGACAATAACAGAAATAGAGAAATTACAACGGAAATTAGATTCCCGATAATACTCAACGCATCAATAAGCGAGAAATTCTTAAATGATGAAAATTGCTCCGGGTTTTATTCCATATGGCTCGGTCTCTTTCTGCAGGGCGGCCTGCCGAAAGCGTCACACAAAGCTAGAATTCTGTAGCTCCAGCGACAACTACCCAATTAATAAGTTGCATGTCCTTCACATGACGTAGCAGTCAATCCCAGCATTTTCGCTGTTCGTGATTCCTGGGCAAATTTTACTTTCAGTAGTTTGCCATTGCTTTCTGAACGACCGGCCCCTATACCTTTTTCGAAAAAACCAGCACCGCTGTGTTTCGAACCCGGGTATACGGGCTCACAAACCGCGTTCGCAAGCCCTTAGCCACAGAGACATCTCCGAGCAAAATGCATTCGTGAGCCGAAAGACGTAGCCTGGAATCGAACCCACAACCATAGGAGCGCAAGACATGTGGATTAACAATTTCCCAATTTAAAAAAAAATTAATTCCCAAGCGGGGAATCGAACCCCGGCCGCCGCGGTGAGAGCGCGGAATCCTAGCCACTAGACCACTTGGGACTGTTGAAACTATGCTTGAGTCAAGGTAATTGTAGCGTTAGAATTTATTAGAAAACAGCAAGTGAAATGCCTCGGCCACGTAACTACACTACCAACTGACATTATACCATAATAAACAATGATATTTATTACCAAACAAAGCCAGAAGAAGAGGCCGACAATGTTAACGATGGACAGAGGGAATAAAAGAGTCCATGGGAATGTCGATGAAGCCAATAAACGGGCACTCTCCCGCTGTCTATGTTTATGCTTCACCTCAACATCGCAAGTTACAAGAGGAACAAGATGAGATATGACTATGACATATAATATTTTGTGATTTTAATGAACAGATTGTCTCATTTTGAAATGTTGCCTGGGAAGCGGCTTATACAAGCCTACTCCTTTCAATTTTCAACTGCCGCGGATGCCGACATCATTTTTCATGTGCACAGCGGACAACGCGCACACGGTTCCCCTGAGATCTTCGTCTTTTCCCGAGAAGTTAGGCGTCCGATCCTCTACCTTAGATAGAATCAACCCAAAGGGTACAGCATTCATTTGTTTTTTAAAAACCAAATCAATAGTTGAGTGTCAACAAGATAGTGATGTTATTTGGCTGTGAACTGTTTTAAAATATTTTTAGAAGGGCTCAAGGTCCCCCAGGAGCAAGAGCCGCCCCATTAAGTTCGAAGTCCCTGTGTGTCATTTAGATGGCCGTCTCTGCTGGTGGCCTAGACAAAATCAAGCGCAGGTACTACGGATACTACACTTTGATCTTATCCAAAAGACTGAGAAATGAACTTTATGAAAGTAGCAGCGAAACTTCACAAGAGAATCAATTGCTGTAGCATTGACCAGATATGTATTTTACATGAATCATGTGCCATGGCGGGCCGTTTGCGGTCTCAAATTTTCGTGTGTGGGTGACATTGATACACACTCTATAGCAGTGTTTCCCAACGTGGGGCCCTCGCCCCACAGTAGGGCAATTCGATTGTTAAGGGGGGCAATTCGAAAATGGGAAAAAAAAATTTATGGAATTATTTGATACTCTTAGTGATTATTTAAGCGAAATACCTGAAATGAAAAATCTGTTAACGGTCGATGGTAAAGCATTTGTGAGTTATTTAGCCGAAATCGTTGAAAAACTAAATATATTAAATAAACAACTTCAAGGAACAAACAAAACTCTTGTCGATGCAAAAACAAAGATATTTGGTTTCATTACCTTTATTGAATTATGTCAGACATATATTTACAACAAAAATTTTGAAAAGTTTCACTGGCTCTAAAAATGTGAAGTGACTGATACCGCTATATACGTTATTCAACACAATGTTTTCCCGTAGTGAATTTGAATAACGAAGACACAAACAATAGATTGCACGATTTATTGCCTGGCATCTTTCGCTGCATCTCGTCAGGTACATACTGCAGAAATCACACAACTTACGTGAATTAACTAGATAAATCCTTCAAGCTGAAATATACACATATTCGCACAGTAATGTCAATTATCTACCACGGTAATTTTTAAGCTGTTTGCACAATTCTTGCTTGCGTTGATTGATCATAATTGCTTCTGCAAATTTTAACAAGCGAGTAATTTGTGTGTTAAACAACACGCGAAAGGCAGTGTCTCTGTCAACCACATGGCCGCTCTCGACAATTTGCCTACTAATTGAAGACGCCGGGAGCTTCCGGTGTATCGGCCCCACGAGGCTAGCATCTCATGTGTGTTTTATCTTGTTGACCCATTGAGGTATGTGTTCTGACACATGTGAATTGGTAAATACAATTGTTTGTGGCGTACAGAGGAACAGGCTCTTTTGACTTTTTTTATACTATCTGTCCGCGGTTGTTTGTGGCGTGATCTGAGAACTGCACGTTCGGAAAAAATGGCGTAGGTGGCTCAGGGTCACCACTTTTCTTTGACAGAAAACATCTAGAAATGGAGAGGAAAAAAAAACATCTAGAAATATCTAGACTGTGTAGGTGAACATCTTGAAAAACATCTGGATGGGAAAATGACTGCCGCTTCCATCAAAGATGAATTGTATGTTTCGTGGAGGACTTTTGTGTTGACATTCTGGCGTCGGCATTATGCACAGTGTACCTGTGCGGGCTGTAAGTTGTCGAGACTACTGTCTTTTCCACTTTTCACATTGGACAGTAAGGAGCATTTTGTGTGATGTTCACTGGCACATGAACGGAGCATAATGGGGAAGTTGCTATGAAGTTGGAACCGCGACTAACTAACTAACTAACTAACTAACAGGGATCGCCGATTACTTGGTTATTATAAAACAGGTGGCCGGTTATTTGGTTATTGTAAAATGAGTTGCCGGTCACTTAGTTATTATTAATGAGGTCTCAGTTACTTGTCAATTATAAAATATCGTCGTTTTTATTTAAAAACTGGCACCTTGGTTAGGGACAATGGTAACAAGGAAATCTACCCCACACGCAGGAATTAGTCCACTTCATTAGAAGTGGAAGCACGTGTATGGACTACGATGGAGTTCAAAGTGAGCGAATGCGAAAAAAAATAATACAGTGGTATTTTTTTTTGGCGCTCGCTCGCTTAGAACTCAAGCGTAGTCCATACACACTATTTATAGTAGTGATGGACTGAATTTTGCGTGGAGGTTAGCTTTCCCTATTAACAATGTCCCTCGCCATCAGGTGAATCCACTCCAACTTCTGAGGTACATGTAATTTACGTCGCCGAGTCAATGACAAGAAGTCAACATTATAGTCCCACTAACAAGTGTAGAGGTTGAACCGGCTACCTCAGAATCAACACACCGGAAGTTTAAGAGCGAGAGCTCTTATCCATTTGCTCATGATAACTAAGGGTGATTTAGCAATGAAATGTTAGAACCGCGTTCTGTAGTCCGTTTTTTTCTGCTTCTTCTTCAAGGTTTGAACAGCACCTTTGTGTGTTAAAGGGAAAATGTAGTGCCCAGTTCGACGGTTGGTGGGCGTCGTTTCCTAAAGGTTACGTTTTACGCAAATCCTCAACGGTAACGCATGCGCAGATACATTTTTGCTTATTCCAAGTTCGGTGGCAAAACGGTCACATATTCTTCTTGATGCGTTGAGCTGCATCTCTAGGGTAGAAAAGGAGCGGATATGAAAGAATGCGACTTATTTTGTCTACAGTTTACTTGTGGTGTGTTTCTTATCTTGGCCCAGATGGATAGAATCTGAATGCCAAATGGAAAGAACCTGAGTGCCAAAACGGATAGAACTTGAGTGTTAAATGGATAGAAATTGAGTGCCAAATGGATAGAACTTGAGTGACGAATCGATAGAACATGAGTGCCAAATGGAAAGAACCTGAGTGTAAAATGGAAAGACTGAGTGCCAAAAGGATAGGATCTGAGTGTCACATGGGTATAATCTATAACCAGTGCGTTGTATCTCTCAGAGAAGACCAGAAATCAGCACCGGATTACCATTAAGTAAGTTTTCATTAATAAATTAGTTGTACATATTCAAGTTTTGTGTCGGGTCTTAGTCAAATATGATTGAGCTACCGTATGACAGTAGACGGTACTACCTGCCTTCTATTAGCGCCAAATGTTGGGCGGCGCTTACCAAACTCGACACAACACATTGTGCCAACGGTTTCGGGCAGAGCAGTGCAATTGGGAGGGTACAAGCAGTACCTTAGTGCGAGGAAATGCATCCTAATAACTAAATGTCATGGTAGGGCAGACAAGGTCCTAAGCCTTGGTTGGCAACTGGTCTAGGATGGAAGCTCCGACAGGCGGACAGTTTGAGTATAGCTGTGCTTCTTCTTTCGTTCGCTTGAAATATATAACTGCAATGTTGTCTCTTGTATGAATTTAACTGTCTTTTTTTAGTTCATTCAGCGGTCCATAAAGTTTATTATTGCTTTTCTGATCCGGCAAGCTTCTGCAGCTTGTCATGTTCCAGGCGTATAGGTGTTATCTTTCCTCTAGAGTAAACTAGACAGACCGAGAGAGGGATCATGCTGCTTGAACAATACATGGTCTCTAAATTCAGCACAGGCTTTGTGTTATGGCGAGGCATATCTCCATTGTGGAGAGGTTTACCTATTATGTTGTATGAACTCCACAGAGGGCGAATATAAAACTTGGAATAACAATATTTTCAAAAACTGCACACTGATGGCGAGGGACACTGGTAATAGGAAAAGCTATTCCACTTGCAAAAATCAGTCCAGTTCACAAGAAGCAGTAGCGTGTGTATGGACTACGTTTGAGTTCAAGGCGAGTGAACGCAAAACTAAAAAAAAAACAATCCTAACATGCATATCTAGTCGAACGGATTATTGCCCCCTAGCTGTATGAATCATAGCTTGTTTCCTTTTTCAGCTGGATTCTCGTAATTTTTACAGCGGGAGATTCGATTTTCAATGGCCAAGGAGGTTCTCTGATATCTATTTCTTTGTACTAGCTTATGAACACCGTCATTGTTAACCAGCGAATGAATACAAATCTAGGGTGCCAAAGGCCACGATTGGTTTGTTTGTGTGTGTGTGTGTGCGCGCTAAGAATTTCAGTGCACACAGACATCGACATAAATGCTCCAGTTTCCTTCAATTGATCATACAAAGAGAATCTCAGTGCAATGCAAGAATTCGGTAGCCCTGACAATAATCGAAATGTGTGTATATCCGAATCATACATGCTATAAGCATTATTCCTTTTGTTAACGGCCAACCAGGCCACTGTGTAAACTATACCGGGATATGAGAAAATCCATGCACACAATATTTATAGCACGTGCGATCTGGTAACACACACTGGAACCTCGCTGGGGACACGGAATTCGTGCACTGTGTTGAAACTATCCGTGTGTAATCTGTGCGTTTGCGTGTGTGTGTGTGTGTGGGGGGGGGGGGGGGGCGAACTGGAGCCCTTATTGGGGTGTCCATGCAGGGTCGTGCGGTAGATTTTCTCAGTATGATGCAAGTCTTCTAATTGCCGCCCCTGAAATGTTTTTTTTCTTTAAAAATGCGCCCACTTAGGTACCGTCTGATGCGGTGACCTCTCTGTATCATAGCACGGCACGGCCCTGTAGCCATGTTCATTGACGGTGCCCCTTAAACAAATACCGAACCAGTAAAACCTGGGTAGGATATATATATATATATATGTCATAATAAAGCGAGTGGCATTGCACCGTTTCGTGAAGCCTGAGGCTCAGTACACCCGACTTCCACAAGCATTTTTTTCAGATGTTTTGCCTACTCTACTTCCAAAGCAACAGGTTTGTCACAATTCGCCCGGTCCCTATACTGAATTATAGAATCAATATCACCACCGGAGATTGCCCATAGCATCAGTCAGAAAGCCACAAAAACCTGCTCAAGACGACTACCACCTTATGGACAGATCAGAACAAACCATTATTCTGCGCCTCAGAACAAGACACAATAGATTACGCAGCCGCTTGTATACATATTCAAGATTGGCAAATCAGCCATGTGCACATGTGGATTGGCGCCGCAAACAGCAGATCATATACTCCAAGACGCCTAAAATACGACATATCTAGGCAAACCTTCTGGGCTGGAGATGCAACAGTGGATGATAAACTCTAACTGAGTGAACTAAAAAAAAAACAATTAAATTCATACAAGAGACCTTATTGCAGTATAGACAAATTTCAAGCGAACGAAAGATGAAGAAGAATTGCCCATGGCGATTATTTCGGTAGCAGTTTGATTAAACGGCACCTAGCTTTTTATCTAATCTTTGAGTATCGTTGAGACCCTCTATTCACTCACTCCTGAGTCAGTCTTTCCAGATATGGATACCCCGGTCTGTTCAGCAGCACTCTCTACCCAATTCCAGTGAGCCTTCATAATATCACCTTTATCACAAAATAATTCTCAACCCAGAAGAGCAACAACAGTTAATCTAGCAGCAGCCTGTTCATTGTCCCGAACATCTGCATGTCCTGGTAGAAAATTCAAGATTAGACACCTCCGCCCTGCCGGATGCTAGCTACTCCACTTGGAGTTTACCAGTTTCCACTTTCCGAAGCATGCTCCATGAGTCCATTGGCTGTGCCGCTCTCCAACCACCGGGAGGCCGCGCCACAGCTCACGCTAGACATTGTAGTAGTGCTAGCCAGACTCCCCCTTTTTAAACAGTCTATTTATTTTTGAAATAAAACTCCTCCCAAGCTTATTTACCTCAGACCCATCAGTGTATATACTTATATCGCCAGGGTGAGAGTTGCTTTCTATCAGCTGTTGCACAAACACTTCTCTAACACCCGCTGCCCATCCGACCCCGGCAGGCCGCACTGCAAACGATATTCTGCAAAAGACATGTGACATGAACAATGACATGTTATGTAAACATTCAGTGTCTTGCAAGTTGGCGTAGGCGTCCAAGTCTTTCCTCATATCTCGGTCCTTGGTGTTCTGGATCAACTCTGTTGATGATATTCCTCCGTGCCACCGCCTCAGTCCATCCAGCATCAGTTCTCTTGGTCTGCCTTTTTTCCCATTGACATTTCTAGTTGTCACGATATTTTCCTGTGCTTCTTATCACATGACCAAAGAATGCCGTTTGTCTCTTTCTTAAAGTTCTAAATAATGTTCTAGTTTCATTAGCCATACCCAGACAATCATTGTTAATTACTTTGGCAGTCCAAGGAATTCGCAACATTCGTGTCACGAACATTTCTGTGTTTCCAAGCTTTTCTTAGTTTATTCACTAAAGTTCCATGATTCGCTACCATTTAGCAAATGTGTATTCTGTGTTTTCCCTTCATGTCTCCACATTATTTCTTGTCCATTTGCTCAGTGTTTACATTTATCCTCACAGAGACAAAGCACACATGGGTGTGCCCCGCATACAATTATGTCGCTTCTCTGAATAAATAAATGAGTGCACTCTAGTCTAGAGGGTTTGTTTTCTTTATGATTACCATTACGTCTGTTTTCGTGTTCTTGAAGCTGGCGTCTTTGTTTGGATAATGTTAAAATTATATCTATCGTCGCCTGCAACAGCGTTTCGCTTTCAACGATCACCAAAGTGTGAAGACCAGAATATATAAGTAGAACTACTGCCTGGGACAAATGCCAACACATCAGAAGAATATGCTGGATGTATATGCAGGTGTATTTAAAGCTAGGAGTTGTCCCCGGATCTGTATCTGTTGACCTTACGTGACGCCGATCAATACCGGTGTATTTATGTTCCATGTTATTGCAGCGGCCTCGCGAATATTCCCGACGACTGACACACGTTGCATGATTGGCGGAGCCATCAAATAATCTGGCGCTAATAGTTAATAGCAATACAAATAAAATTTAATCAGAATATTAACATTTATTCATACTTCTACTTTACTTCTGCTAACTTTTAAAATTTTATAGTAAAGCTTATGCTAAATTCACTTGCATATCTTGCAAAAACATGTGCACTATATTTTTTTCGGCGCTTGAATACACACATGACCTCGTTTGCATAATTTCTGCCCTGTTTGAAACGATACAGGGAGTAGTTATTGATGGTGGCTAAAGGGACGCATACTTTTCGAGAATTTCTGCTTGTTCAGTTTGTTTAGCTTAATCTGTGCCATATGTACACGTATGGGACTTTTCTTCAACTTAAAGGACTGTATGGTGTGAGAAAAGCAAACAAAGTTGAAAGTATATTTCGGAACAATCAGAATAGCGGGAAGGGAAGTCGAAACTGCGCCATTTTGATGAATTCTGTAAATAATGAGTATCAAATATTGTTGTAGTGTTTGGCCGCCAGATTCGGATTTTATGTAGAAAATTCAAATATACATTTGTTATACAGGTACAGTATAGCATATACATTGCTTTTATACATATGATCATGCTGTATAATTTGAAATTAATTGAGAGACCGCACATTCATTAGCAATGGCTTCCTTCTCACGTCTGCAATCTGCATCGTTCTCAGGACATTTTTGGCTTTCCTGTTTCCTGTACTGACTGTTTTGATGGCAGTGAAATAACCTCGTATTTATGTCGTTTTGAAATGCTTGGTTATGTGTATGTCGTACCTTTGGCTTCTACAGTTTTATTGTTAACATTAGGTTACAGTAAATATATATAAAGTGCAGTTAAATATTTATGTTTTTGACTTAAAACAATTAAAAATATTGCTTAACATCGCCGCGGCCCGCCGTTTTTCATTTGATTAACTTCTTTGGTGTTTACGAAATTGTTTCTTCGTTGTTTAGTTTCCTAGATATAATATTAACAACAACATTTGGTGTCGTGAACTTCTCTTTCAACTGTCATTTTGATCTTTAGAATAAAGTAAATGTGATGATGATTGCAGTGTTTGGTTGAAACATGTCCCCAATTAACAGAAAAAGAAGTATAACTACGGACTACGACTACTCGATAGACCTTATCCAATGTACTGTATTGGTATTGGTCAATGCAATTCATGAAATTAACAATACGTCATGTAAATATTTGTAAATATTAAGTATTGTAATTATTAAGTAGAGATATTAACTGATTCACTGCCAAACAAAAAAGTGGGCTTGGACCAAACAAAAATTCATGGCACAAAATGGGAAGTAGGGGGTGTGTCACTATAATATAATGCTGTTAAAATTGTAGCATATATATTGTATTATATATCAAATCAAAGGAGATTGCACAAGGAACATGACAGTGTTAATATTAATTATGTGAGAGGTTAGAAATATAACAGTAATGATAGGTTTTGTAACAAAACTTTAAATTAAAGGGGTGACAATTATTAAAAACATTTCCACTTACCAAGGCGTTATTTCTCATCATTTGAAGATAATCTTGTTAAAATTACTGAATAATGATAAATACACGAGTGTCATCACCAATATCAAAAGAACTGCTTCATAACACCACTAAAACATATTTTGAAGCACATCATTTTCACACAAAGTGAAAAATGTCAGGAACACATGAGGCAGTTTTGTACTAAGAAACAATACATACACTATTTTCTATTTGATTATACTTATTATTCTTTTAAATTTAATTATTTAAATACTCTTCAGCTTATTTGTGATAGGCAAAGCAAATTAGGGGCACACATGTGACCCATTAGAGCAAGCATAATTCGACATGTGCCATAATATGATGACAAACATTCTCTGTTAGTTTTGTTTTCCATTATGACTGCCTGTTAAATAATTTAACTGAATACTGCACTTGGTATTAGTTTTAGAATCTTTGAGGTTGAGAACCAGAGGGCGTTGCCATTTCTAAAATAATTAAAACAACCACTTAAACAGTCTTTTTGACCGAACAAACAATGAATCCGCACATCTTGTCTGATACTGTTCGAAGGGTATATCTTTTCTGTGTAAATTTTCATTTACCGGGCACAAAAAGACAATAAGAGATATGAAAAAACGCAATGTCAATACTAAGCCGACCTATCGGCTTCTAGCAGTCCAGAGTAGTTCCATTGTGCTGACCTAACGGCTCGTGGCAGGAAATCAGTTAAGGTTTGTTGTGAATTAAGTGTCCAGACAATTTATGTGATCATATTTGTAGAAGGATAAATAAACTAAGCAACTCTGTTAGTCGTATTAACAAAATATCAAAACAATCTGTACCAAGTGGAATTATTGATAATGGAGTAGATTAGAGAGTCTTCCACGCTAATCCCGATCAGTTGCTACAGCATGTCCAGAAAATTATGTAAATTTATTCAAATTGCTAATGGAGTTACACAATAAAACAAGTTAACAGAAGTAATATTTTGACACGGCGATGCCAGAATGATCTCTAATAATTTTTTCTAACTAAATTTTCAGATAATTATAATGTAGCAAAATTATTGCAGAATTCAATTAAGAATTGGATGGAGAGAAATTGTTGTTGAAAATTAAATGATGTATACGCTGCTGATCAGGACTAAGGAGTAACTTTTTCATCTACCAGAAGGACTTAAGGCAAAATGGGAAGGTTGTGGGTGTAAGACATTGACAAAATTGCATCTCCTTTACAGAACGTCGCAGTCAACACCAGCATTTCTTGCTGTTGTGATCTCTTGGCAAGTTTACATTCAGTAGTTTGCCATTGATTTCTGAACAACCGGCACCCATGCCATTTCGTAAAAAACCAATGCAGCTGTGCTCTGAATGTGGGTAGGCAGGATTACGAACTACGCCAGTAACCCCTTTGCCATGGAGCTGGTTGTCGGTATAAGAGGGAAAGTAATTTTCACCCATGTTTATGACGACATGACTGTATAGACAGACCCTATATTTAAAAACAGCTTAGCCTAACAGAAATTACACACTGTCTTACTGATTGAAAACTTGAACTTGCAGGTTTGATTGATTGATTTAGGAACCGACATCACAGCAGGTTATTAATAACTTGCAGGTTATTATTTCAAATTCCCTGGGAAGGTTAACCCGGTCAACAAATGCCCGCAGAAGTCGGATGTGTCGGCCTGACGGCGCAAGAACGCAGCTCTGCTGTAAACAGGCACAACGCAATCATGTCCAAAATAAAACTCCGGATGAACGCAGCAGAAGAAGAAGAATTTCAAATTAATGAACCTAAAGTTGACATCTCCTGCATTAAAAAAATTCATTTTACATCTGATGTCAGAGGAGGAAGAAGGAAATTAATGAATGACATAAAATGAAAAGATATAGTCCCTAAGCAGATCGTTAGGGTGTGAAATGGTTAGGCTTTCACATATTCTATGCCACAACATATAAGATGGGGTTGTCTGGCCCCTTTCTCGTCACTTTTCTATCCCAGACAATACCCATACAATTCTGAAAATTTCCTAGTAGCCTTTTTATCAGGCTGGTTCAACCCTATAGCTGTCTGTATATTGCTCAGAAAAACTCCTGAAGATTGAACCCCAAAATCTGCATTGGTAGACAAGAGCACTAGCCACTATATTCATCTAGCCACTATAGTCATCCTTGACTTGGTGACGTTAATTACAAGTACCACAGAAGTCGGAGTGGGTTTGCCTGATGGTGAGGGACACTGTTAATAGGTAAAGATTAGATTAAAATTACAGCGACATTTGAGCCTGGATAAAACACCATTCTAACTTGGTATCACCTTTTAACAGTGTATGGTCTGGAAATTTCCACATGTCAAGAATCCTAATAAAAGCTAAACTTTGCAGGTCTGTTATTTCTTTTTTTTTGGTGCTCGCTCGCTTTGAATTCAAGCGTAGTCTATACACACTACTTCTAGTAGTGCTGAACTGAAGTTTTATGTAGATTAACTTGACCTATTAACAGTGTCCCTCACCATCAGGCAAACCCACTCCGACTTCTGTGGTACTTGTAATTAACGTCTCCAAGTCAAAGACGATACGTCAACATTTTAGTCTGTCCGGTGTAGGGGTTAAACTCCTTACCTAGGCTGCAGCACACCGGATGTATGTCTTTTAGTGTCTAGATACCTGATATGGGAGTTTATTGTCCTCAAGTAATTCAGTCCTTGAGCTGGTCATGAAACTTCCTGATAGTTTCATTTCCATAGTTGTCTTGTGACGCTCTCTTGAATTGAATGTATATGTCTGCATTGATATAACTGCACGCAACTTGGTCTACCCCTTTCTCTACTCTTCTCTCCATTTTTCTCCTCTCTCTCTCTCTCTTTTCTGTGCCTCTTTCCTCTCATAATTGTATGTTCCAGTGCTCTTATAGGTATATCTTCATGTCTTAGGGTAGGCTGTGACCAAGCCAAGAGTCTCAGAGTGTTAATTACTTGAAGAAATATTTGTTATATTTTCCAGAACTTGTTCGTTTGTCAGTTGCTTATTTTTCAATAACACCTCACGTCAAATATCTCTCAAAAATGTGTATCATGGCATTTATTCAAGGGTAGAAAAATCTAGGGCATCTGATCACCATGATGATTGGACATGTTTACTTGACACCTGAATCTTTAATCATTTTCTTTAAATGGACATATTACATTTATTTTTAAATGCTGGCTTTTGAGAAAAAGGCTAGCTCCTGAATTATGTTCAGTTTTTTTTTTTTTTTTTACCTCTGCCCATATTTCAGAACTATATAAATGTGGAAGTAGATGGGAGTTAAATATGCGCTGATGGTTTACTGAAAAATGAACTGTTTCAGGATGTTGTAGCATCAAATTCTTGTCTTAGAAGTCAATTTGAAGTAAATCACATCAAGTAACGAGAATTATAACAGAACCACAAATCTTCACCTTTATATGGCTGACATTCATGTGGTAAGAACTCTGATGCTTGCTTGTGTTTGGCTTGAGCTCCAACGTGAAGTCCTGTATGTCGGATGAAGGCATCCTGTTGTCCAACATCAGTGTGATGTCATACAGGACCTGAGGTTTGCGTGAGTATCCGTTGTCCCATGTCTGGCTTATTGGTGTGCAGACTGGTGGTTCCCCGCCGTACAGGCAGACACTCTCCGACTTCGGAGGAATCAGCGATCCTACTGACTTTAGCCAGGACCCTGAAGGGACATGTTGCCCAGGATGCTCGACGAGGACGCGTCAGTAGGTCTTGGCCAGTATATAACCCGGCCCTGGTGCCTTGGAAACACCTCTGCGTCTAAAGAACCCTGATAAAAGCATGCGTCTGAAGTGAGTTAGTGTAAAGACTTCTACTGACCCGATACTAAATTATCATCTCCATGGGAGATGTGTTGCAGAGATCTCCTTCCCCCCACCAAGCCCAGAAATCAGTGAGATGTGCAAGACTTTGTACATACAGACTAGCTGGAATTGGGCCTGGGGTTGTCATATTTCCTCCATGTGTTTTAGGTATTTGCTGCTAGAACTAACATACTTTATTTTGAAAGGGTTAAGAATTGGGCTCGCAGGCCCATCTGACATTCTGCCCTCCTTACCTCTCTGCACTCGCACATTATTTAATTCATACATCACTTATGAATCTAATCTTAGACAACAACAGAAACAATGTGCATTATAAACGCATGAAAAATGTGCAGTAATTATATGACTCGCTAAAACTAATTTTTTATATATTATAGAAAACTCAATAGCAGTCGTGAGAGTTTCTAAGCAGAACTATGATTTCGGTGCTAAATTTCATGGAATGCAGCTAAATGACAAAGAAGTGGAGACTACTTCAAAATGACCTGTCAATATCTTTCAGAAAGGCAAAAGCAATAAGTTATAACTCAACACACAGAAAGTAAATGGATTAAGGTGTCCCTGGTTGTATTAGGATTTACCCAAACCAACTCATCTCCAAACACCATCTGCTGATAGATACATGGCCTGTATAAATGTAGTGATGTTTGATACAAACTTGTCCCAAAGCAGAAATCTGCTATAGGCCTGTCAATGTGACAGGGCTAACACTTTTGTTTAGGCCTGAATGCATGGATGAATAGGTGGCCGATCTTTCCCTCACTCTGCAGACAAAAAGCCCAGAGGTAGCAAAACTAATTATAATTAGGAGCCAGCATATTATTTTGCAAATATGGCTTAGAAAATGACTGAAAATTCAGGTGCCAAGTAAAGAATTTCCAGGCCTCTGGATGTTTTGTACTCCTGATTTAAGTTAACCAATCGTAACAACTTATTTAGTTTTTGAATGTCAAAAAGAAAAGGCCAGATATTAAAGCATATTTTTCTCCACGTAGGATGATATAAAATAAAGGTGATATTTTATTATACTTTTCCCATGTTTTGTAATATAGTATTCTGCTTTCAGAGTCCTGTTGAAGTCTACACTTAAACTATGTTCTACGCAAGTTTCGTGCTCAACAAGAAAGGGCCTTTGGCCCGAATCTGGTTGGCAGCTCACTGGGACAAAAAATTAACAAAAGCACATGTCTTTGAAACCAACATTGATAGCAGTGTGGAAGCAATCCTCAAGCCAAAGGTTAGTTGATATATTTTGTTGTTGTTTACTATTGCTGTCGTATTCAGAACTACTTTTTATCACATGACCGGATTGTTTATTGCTGTGTTGATTTAGTAATTTATCAGTATTGTTAGTTTCCTATTTGTTAGGAATAAATTTGTGGCTTGTAATTTATTTTTGAGTAATAATGGTTTATTACCAAAAAGTATAGATACATTGGTTGTAGAACATGAACAAATTGACCTCAGCTTGAATAAGAGGAAGAAAGAAGTATGGTATATATATATATATATATATATATATATATATATATATATATATATATATATATATATATATATATATATATAGGATATATAGGATCATGAGTAAATGTACAGATAAAGTCCATAGTATTAATATGGGTGCATGTATCGAGGTACATGGATAGCAGATGGAAGAGTTATCATAGAGATAAAGAACAAAATAGAAAAGGCAAAGACAGCATTTTATTAAATGAGCGTCATCTTGTGCAATAAATCCATCTTTGCAGGTTAGGAAAAGAAGTCTTGCATGTTATGTAGGACCAGTTTTAACATACGGCTTGGAGTCCTGGACAGTCAGTAATGAAGCACAAGAATTAATTTGGTTTTGCAGAGGATTGATGACAATTCCTTGGACGCAGCCAGATTGAGAAATCTAAATGTTTTAAACAAGGATAAGATGTATAGATAACTTATCACAAACATCAATGTTATATATATATATAATGAGAAAAGAAAAATTGGATATTGTGAAAATTGGAAAATTTGTGGATAGAGCGATAGAGAAAGATACCAAGATATTTCTGACAGCTCTTCATTATTCATTATGGCATGGAAAGGGACGAGCACATGAATTGATACATGCTGTTAATCACAAGATGCAGCACAATCACCCATGCCAGTAGGCAAGGCACCTGATGATGATGATTTATATCTTTTTTCTGAAATAAAAATCAATGTGTAATTACATAGAAGGTTAGAGGAAGCCTCACTATTCTCCTGAGTGCATGTTTATGGCTTGGTAAAAATTGAACTTCATACAAAAAAAAAAGGTTATCTTGGCTAGGTTACAATATTAGTCATGGAAGTCTTATTGATAACACTGTTGACCACAATACAAGGCGATTGAAAAAAAGAAGATATTCCAGGGAAAACTACATCTCAGGAGCATGCAAAGCCTTTGGAGCTGAAGACTTGGTGAGAATAGGAGGCAGTGGAGAGACATGATATGATGACTTCAACACCCATCTTTGAACTGACTGACTGAATATATAAAATTAACTTGTGATTTCTGGTTTGTTTCTGATGAATCTAATTTTATGGGTCACGTTGCTGGAATGTCACTTTGCGGGGCTGCTGCAGTTTGCTATTAACATGAAAGTTACAATTGCTGAATTTCCGCTCTGTACTTTCAGCTGCTGAATTATTGCACTATATATACCGTTACAGTTACTGAATTTATGCTATGTAACAAAGAAAACAATTACATGATATTGTGATCATGGGGTAAACAGTTAATCCCAAAGCAGATGCTGACACATGGGTGTAAAGCTTTCATGCGTGCTGGTGGATGGTCAAGCGACCAGTTCATTTCCTTCTCTTCCCTAAGAAAATTCTGATAATTGATACCTATCTTACGAGCCACGTGGATCAGGTTGATCCTGCCTTTGCATGAGATTTGAGCCCAGTTCACCATCTTTGTATGCAGACAGTGGTTGTGAGCATGTAGCAAATTAAATGTTCACAATAAGATATCTATTTAGGGATTGTTCACAATAAGGTATGTATTTTGGGCACGTGAATGTCTTGTTTGAAGCTTCCTATGTTATTCTTTCGTTTGCTTAACATAGATTGTCTCTACTAAGTTGTCTCTTGTATGAACCTCACTGTCTTCTTTAGTTCACTTATTGGCCTGCAAAGTTTGGCTACGACTTTTGTTTCTCTAGGCGAGGCTTGCTTAAATATGTTATAATTAGGGCAGTCTTAGAGTATATGATCTGCTGTCTGGCACGCCAATCCACATGTGTACATGACTGATTTGCTGATTGAAAACATTTTATACATGTGGCTGTATAATCGACTGTGTCCTGTTCTGAGGTACAGAATAATTATTTGCTGTAGTCTGTCAATAATGGGGTCATCGCCTTGTGCTAGTGTTAGTGACTTCCTGCCACTCTCACTTCTCATAGCTTGGGAACCACTCTGAATACATTCTGGTTTGTTGAAATGAAAGCATACCCTAAAGTGAGGTTAGCATGTCCAAATGGATAAGAGCAGCTCAATCTTGCTGATGCCGAGATTGTAGGTTTAACCCCTATACTGATCAGTTGGACTAAAATGTTGACTTCTCACCCATGACTTGGGGAAATTAAATTACAAGTACCATGAAGTCGGAGTGGGTTCAGCCTGATAGCTGAGGGACTCTAGTAATAGGGACATCTAACCCACAGGCACAAATCAGTCCAGCACTAGAAGTAGTAGCACATATATGCACTGTGCTTGAGTTAAAGTGAGACAATAACAATCACGTAAAGTGACCCTAGTGATCCCTTTTTTTAAAAAGTTGCATATCCATTACAGGCTGTTGCAGTCAATGCCAGCATTTTCAGCTGCTGTTGAATGTTCTTGGCAAGATTATGCTCAGTAGTTTGCCATTGCTTTCTGAGCGACCGGCTCACATACCTCCGTAAGTAACCAATGCGACGTGATCCGCTACCTGAATCTTGCGCAACTGTGTTCCCCACGTGGATATAGGGAATTATGGAGAAAATTGTTAACACCTTCACCAGGGAGACCAGCCCTGTGGTCCTACGTGACATTTAAAGAAAATTGATACGTTAAGTATTTCCATACTGTTATTAATGTTCATCTTTGTATGTTTTCTCTTCACTCAGGTAAAAATGGCTTTAAGGACATCTGGCCACTTGCTGCTTGGAGTAGTCCGCATCTACTCCAGGAAGGCTAAGTATCTGTTAGCTGATTGTAATGAGGCCTTTGTGAAAATCAAAATGGCGTTCAGACCCGGTGTGGTGGACTTGCCAGAAGAGAACAGGGAAGCAGCCGTTGCCGCTATTACTCTTCAGGAAAACTTCCATGATTTTGAGACAACACTTGCAGACTTGGAGTGAGTTTGATTTTACATTTCATTGTTATCTTTTAAGTATGTGTGCCTGTGGGCCATATTCTAAATGATTTTGGCTTATTTGAATGTAATAATTCTAGCGTAGATGTTAAATGACATTGTTAGTGCACAAGAGACAGAATGGAAACATCAGCTAATCCAGTATGGAATCTGGCAGTTATGTTGACAGATAGCAAAATCATATAAACATCAATATAAAATCTGGAAAAACAAAAAGTGGAGAGGGTTTCCTTGACAAGAATCAACATCATATATCAGGTCTTTTGCATTTTGCTCTCGTCATGGGCTGCCGAAAAGACTTGATCCATTGTCTCCTGCCTCATACATTTTCATGCCTAGGGTTCCTGTAATGTCCTGTGTCTATCTTCGTGTTGGTTGACCCTCCTCTTCTTACAGGAACTACAACTTCCATCACTTGTTCTTTTCAAACCATTGTAACCCCGTCAACAAATGCCCACAGAAGTCGGATGTGTCAGTAAACAGGCACAACGCAATCACGTCCAGAAAAAAAAAATGATGAACACAGGAAGAAGAAGAAGAAACCATTGTAATCCTCGGGAAGGTTAACCCAGTCAACAAATGCCCGCAGAAGTCAGATGTGTCGGCCTAACGGCACAAGAACACAGCTCTGCTGTAAACAGGCACAATGCATTCACATCCGAAATAAAAAATCTGGATGAACGCAGAAGAAGAAGAAAAACTGATATCACTGCAGTTAGGACATTCCCATACAAGCTCTGCCACCTCATTCAACAGCCAGCGAATAGTCATACTACTAATCGTTCCCACCGCTATCTGATTGAAAGTTCTCCCTGTCTTCCCTCTCAGTTTTGAGATTCTTCCAGAACCCCTGCTGATCCCCCTGCTATCTCATTCTTTACACATACTAGTTCTCAGTCTGTTCCCCGTCTTCTTCACATGGTCCCACAGGCGCTCGACCACCTCTTCCCGTCCATAGGTAATATGCCATCAAGAGGTGCATTCCCTGCCAGCCCATCAGCCTGTTTGTTCCTCCGCACCCCCACATGGCCAGGGCAAAATATCCATACAATTCTCACAATCTGCGACTTCTGAAGCAAGGACAGCCATTCCACATGAAACATTGCTGTCTCCACCTTTCTAAGCATACTCCTTGAGTCCGTAATGAATGCAATGTGTGTTGCAGTGGCCTCTAACCAACAGAATGCCGCTGTGACTGCTTTCACCTCCATTCTCATGCTGCAGGTCGTAGCATCATATGCCAGACTCCTTTTTTCAAGCTGTAATGTTTAATATGACCAAAGTATTTCAGTTTCCCTGTCATGATGCAGTTTATGAGCCAGTTTCCTTCAAATTTTACAAACATTTCTGTAACATTTAAGTTCAGAAGCCTCTGGTTTTCTTCCTTAGTGATTGTGAAATGGTCCATGGTTTACGTCCTTATGTTGCTTCAGGATAGATGCACGTTCTAAAAAAAATCTTAAAAGTAAAGCGGATCGATTTCATTGCACCAGATGGCTCGGTCTCTTTCCACATGGCGGCCTGCTTATAGTGTCGCTCAAAGCACAAACTATAGCTCCAGTGATCTCTCCTCCCCCGTGAACCAAAGGACGTAGCCTGGAATTGAACCCGTGCAACCTTCGGAGCGCAAGGCAGATGGATTGACCGCTTCGCCATGGAGACTCGCGCATGTTCTCCAAAATGTGACTTTAATCGAAAGGGAACAGTGGATGGGCCAGTACCTGAACTTCAATAGCTTTGTACCCGCACTATATAACTATAGCCTGTTACTAGATCGAGCTAGGAAGATTTGCTCCAACGACAGACTAGCAGAAGAACTGGACACTCTTAAGGAATAATGTGAATGACTTAAAACAGCAGTAAACCAAACATTCTTTTTGTTGAACCAGTTATCAGATGTAAAACCACCCTGTATACCTATTCTATATGTGGAAGAATTATTGTTTTCATACACCAAATCAAGCTTGATCAATTCCAATGTGTGTCAAACAACTTCCATAGGTAGAACAGAACAACAGTTAGTAAATCAAATAACCGGACATATGCTTGTATGATTGGAAAAGAGTTAACAGCCTTCCAGAAACTGCATGCAGTCGATAGCCTATACAGTCCAACCTCGGACATTTCTCAACCTCTGCTAAATTACGGCCATAAAGTGAACAAAGCACAAGTCTTTCATATACTGTATTCAATAAACAATTACTTAAATATGCAAGGGCATTAGCAGTTAGGTGTCTGAAACGTGCGCTCTGCAGATAGAAAGAATTTATATTGACTTTTGCTATTACCATGGGGATAACAGATGTTCCACATTTGAAGAGCATCAGTGACTGTTATGTTTTTCAGCAAAGATGTGATAATCTATGATATATAACTGCAGTATACACCTGATGAGTTGCAACAAAATATGGATGTGAGTCATCAACCATTTCACAATCACTGCAAAAGAAAATCAGGGCTTTTGGGCTTTAATATTACAGAAAATTTCTTACAATATTGTGGACCTAGAAGAAGAAATTTACCGAAATTCTACAAGATCTGAACAGGGAAGAAAACTGGCTCTTAAACAGTATCAGGTCTTGGAGACTAAAATACCGCGGCCATATTGAACATGTCAGTGGCTTGGAGAGTACAGTGATGAAAGGCAGTGTTCCTGGAAGAGGTTAGTAAAAACTAACACAAAGATGGATACCAGATATTACAAACACTTTGGATGCAAGGGTGCATGAGAAATGGCCAGAGACTATAGACTTTTCGGCAGGATGTGATGACAATGTTCTGCAAGGGACCTGCTTCACAGTGGTGATTTGCGCAGACAAGGGACCTGCTTCACAGTGGTGATTTGCGCAGACACCAATTAATGAATGTTTGTAGTTTATTACTGATTATTTTAGTCGCTCTCCATGTGTTTACTGGAAGTTTTGAAAAATGTTATTTATAATTTATACATATTTTCACCTGTTCCTGTATTTAATCTGTAATTTCTATCTCTGTTTATTTAGAGACATTAGTGTACAGGCCCAGTTTTCAGTGAATCAAAGTCGTCCAGAGGAAATTACAATGAGGGAGGATATAGGATCTATTACCCTCATGGGTGATGATGGGTTTGGTAAGTTGTCATGGACTATGCTGGTCGATTGGTTGGTAATTCTCTGGAAGATTGAGTTTTAGCTGTTAAGTCCCATGCGTTAGCATTCGGGTTGTCTGATTCCTGAAAAGAGGCACAGGCTTATGTTGAGCTGAAGTGTTGCTGAGAATAGGAGGCCGTGGAGGGACACGATCAGATGACTTCAATACCCATCTTCTTCTTCTTCGTTCATCCGGAGTTTTTGTGCCTGTTTACAGCAGAGCTGCGTTCTTGCGCCGTTAGGCCGACACATCCGACTTCTGTGGGCATTTGTTAACCGGGTTAACCTTCCCGGGCAATACCCATCTTGGAACTGAATGTACAAAATTGACTTGGTTGCATATGTCAAAGTGTGATTGCTGTAGACACTTTCTTCCTGCCCGGTACCATCTCCATGGGGGATGTTGCAGTGTTTTCCATCTCCTCTCCAACCTCGATAAATTATTAGTCAGCTGTGCAAGACTGATACTGGAATAGCATCTGCAGAGAAGCATATTAGTATGTCACCCAAACACTCAAATATTGCACTAACTTCCAGGTGGTATTGAGCGCCTGTCAGTGTTTTTTTTTGGGGGGAGGGGGGGGTGTTGAGATTTTCATCAGTCGAAAGTAATCGCATAACAAATAGTGTATGGGGTATGAAATGCTCAGGATTTTGTGCACTCGTTTGTGTGTTTGAGACACGCACATGTAAAGTCATATTGTGAAATGAATGATCAGTTACCTCCTTTGTCGTTTTACTTGTCCAACTCCGGGCAAAGTCAGGTGCCTATTTGACTGCTTTTTATAGAGGTGCTACAACAGGGATTCCTTAGTTGAACCCTTTTTTTTTTTTTTTTCGCTTGCTCGCTTTGAACTCAAGCATAGTCCATACACACTACTTCCAGTAGTCTTGGACTGAATTTTGCGTGTGGATTAACTTTCCCTATTAACAGTGTCCCTTGCCATCATGCAAACCCACTCCGACTTCAGAGGTACTTGTAATTTACGTCCTCAAGTCAAGGACAGCAGGTCAACATTTTAGTCCAACTGTCCGGTGTAGGGGTTGAACCCCTTACCTGGGCATCAGCACACCGGATGTTTAAGAACACGTGCTCTTATCCATTTGGCCATGCTGACCTTTTCACCCTTGGATCTAAGTAAATCAGTTAGTTACTCTTTCCTCTTGAGCCCAAGGCGGCGCATAGGGCAGAAGTCATGGCTCCCCATGTTTGGCGGTTCACTGCTACCTGTTGTAGATCTTAGATGTTCACTTGGCCGTTGAATGAGCCTTCTCTGATGATGGTTCTATGCAGGGTCTCTCTTGGTCTTCCCCGTTTTCTTTTCCCTACTGGTGATCATATGAGGGCTTGGTAGGGGAGTCTTGTCTTGTCCATTCTGAGTACATGGCCGACGTAGTTCCAGCGGCGTTTTCTTATAAAGTTGGATACAATATCTTGCTTAGTCTCTTGTCTTATTTGCATATTGGTTCTGAAATCTGTCCAGTGGAGGTTTAGAATTCAAAGACGTGTTCTCAAAGTTGTCTAATTTCTTATCTAAAGCTACCGTTGATTTCCAACTCTCATCCATACGTTAGCACTGGAATCACACAAGAGTTGAAGATTTTTAGTTTCATGTGTTTGCTGAGTATCTTTGACTTCCAGATGTTTGACAGTTTATTAATTGCACCAGATGCCAGTGCAATTCTATATGATACATCTGGTGTTGTGTCCCCTGTAGATGTCATTTCATGTAAATCAGTCCCAGCAGTTATTTCTTAACCAGGCCAGTTCTGTGAGATATCGGGTAGTCAGACTAAAAGCAACAAATGTCAATTATCAGCTAATCGGTTTTTCATAGAGTGAAGTTACGGCATACATGTCAACAGTGATGCCTGCACCCAGCAGCAAAATAAAATACTTTGAGCTGAATTTCTCTGTAGCAGAATGTGCAGTAGATGAGACAGCTAAAGAATGCTCCCAATTCTAGACATTTTAAATCTTGTCAGTTTACTTTAGGGCGTTAGGCACTGAAAAATATTGACCATGTGAATGTTTTGATAAGAATGATTCATTTGAAGGATCAGGTGACTGAAGTGGTTACTTCAGGTGGTAAAATTATATGGAATGTGAGCATTTTCCTTCTTTAGGGGCTGTTATTATGGTCTTTGCTGGGTATTTTAAAAAGTTAGTTGCATATCCTTTTCAGGACGCCACAGTCAACACTAGCATATTTTTGCTGTTGTGATGCCTTGGCAAGTTTACTTTCAGTAGTTTGCCATTGCTTTCCAAATGACCAGCACCCATACCATTTTGTAAAAAACCAACACAAAGCAGTCTGCTCTCACATTGCCCGCGGCTGTGTTTCAAACGCAGGTATGCGTTCATATTGAGTGTCATATCGAGTGGGTGATTTAGGGTATTAGGAGCATGTTGATAATGACATGAACGTGATGAGGCAATTGTTTGATGCCTGCACTTGCCGTCCAAATCCTGGCCACCTGTTCCTCAGTGCAATCAGAGCCACTAAATATGATGGACCTGACAAATATGTGACCCATAGCATCTTCCTGTGTCAGTACTTGTTTTGTATTTTATTTTATCGTTATTGTATACAATGGTCTGTGAAGGTCAAGAGAGACAGCGTTCAAAGGGTTAACTATCCAGACATTCTGTGACTTCATAGAAGTCAAAGATAAAGACGAGAGAGAAAAATTGTGGTTGTGTTAACTTCACGTTACCAGTTTGACCATAAATGTTAACTTTTTCAAATTATCAGGTCATTGGGACGATGATACTCTTGGAGATGTTATAACAAATGAACATTTCTGTCTGATTATTTATGGAGAGGCAACAAACTTTACAGTCCGCCCTCTGACTGAGGACTATCTTTGTGAACTGTTAGACAGGGCAGTGAGGTTAAAATCACCGTACCTCAGTTGTTTGGTGTGTAAAATGTCAGCACAAGTGACGTGTGTTTGCCCTGCCTATAAAACTTGTACAGATTTCGGCAGTAAAAGCTGTGATAGGAACATTCGCCTCGACAGTGGGGTCGAAGTGGACAGTGATATCTGTGATAAATTAAACCATTTAAAACCGTTGACTCACCCTTGTTATTCCACGCCTTTGAAACGAAGCAGCTGTACAGATCTATGCCACTTTGAGCAATCGCCTTGCTTCTTATCGCCATCTAGCTCAGGGATATCATGTCAGTCGTCTCCTCCAGCATTAAAGAGACGACTGAGCTTCATTTTGACCTCGCCTTCCTCAGGGACAGACAGCCTTCCATTAGACTATAACTGCTGTTTTAAGTTGCCGCCATGTGTTTGCCTAAATGTTCATCAAGAAGTGCCAGTAATAGAAAACGACAAGCCTCCGCCTGTAAACCACCACGACGGCGGCATGGGGTTAGAGTCCGATGCCGGGTTTTACGACATGGAGTCTGATGATGAATGTGAGCACGATGCTGAAAAAGTTTGCCTCATGTGCCATAGACGTAGATCTGCATGTTGCCAGCATAAACACCATACTAGTGACAAGTGCAAAGGAATTTGCAATACAGCGACCGGAAGTAGCCCAAGCCACAGCAGTCTTGGGAACCTTCACGGTCGGCCTGTCCTTCTCGGCACAACTGGTGCCAAAGACACAATCACGCCGAAAGATTGCATCAATTGTAAAAGCGATAGCACTTCTGATAAAGGTGATGATGGAATTGCTTGTCTGGCAACGCCAACTACTGGAGATGTTTCATTATCTAAGGGTAAGAAATCAATTTTCTGTGGGGTCAAAGGTTTCACATTTTTTCTTAAAATTTCTCTTGCACGCAGCCTAGTTTTGGATTCAGTAGATATACTAGTTACAGATTCCAATTGGAGATTGACCAGTCCCACTGACACCGAAATTTAAAGAAACTTGGGGATTCCCCCACAAGCTACATTTTATTGTAGCAAGACATACAAAAATCCCGTTGGTTAGTTTTGTTTTTAGAATATCTTTTCCTCATTAAAATCTGTTGTATTTTATCTACTTAGCCTTTGACCCAATAGAAAGTTGTTTTTCTTATTCTAAGACAATTATTTTTGATTTTTTTTTATTTGGCTTGTGAATAGAAAAAGTTGTAAAGTTTTATTTTGTTTTGTCTTCATGTAGCGAGCGTGATGGTGTGGCTCCAATTGGAATCATGTTTCTGTGACCAGTTTATTGCATCATCTGTTCCAGTTTTTTGGAGTCACGTTGTAAATGCCACGCCGCCAGTTATGCCTACGGGTCACCTGTTTTTTCGGTAGCCGAGGCATGAGTATTTAAAATCGAGTGGGCAGTTTTGCAAAACATAGTGAACGGGAAGAGATGAGAGTTCAGGGTGGGTGCTGGAGGAATAAAGTGTATTATTAATATTAAAGCTACACTAAGGAGGAGGAGGAGTATGTGAATGAGGGTATTGCCGCCACAATTTTTTTTTTAAATTGAGGGTTGTAAGTGGAAGACTTATATTTAAGGCCACTCATGGTAATCTTGGTCAGTCACTTGAATGAGGTTAGCTACTTATTTTCAATTTTGTTGGGCAAAGCATGGTCAGACTTCAAACCCAATTCCTTTTCCACAGAGGGCTGCTGCTCTAACGTGAGATGTTCACATGTCAAGGGGGTTAAACAGTATGGCTCATAGGATGCAAGGTGTGTCTAAATAGTAATGAGACCAGGCCTGTAGCTTTTTTGTGTAAACTCAACCACAAATTAACATCCCAATCAAAGCCGTTGGCTGGGAAAACCACATGCCACCAGAGACGTAGATTTCACTCCTGGTTGACAGTCTGAAAGTGCCTTGAGCTGGTCTGATTTGACCCTATGAATATTGTCAACAATTCTAAAATTATGACCATTTATGTGGAATTTTGCTTCAGGAAATGAATGAATGAACAGACACATTCTAGCTTCGGTAGGGACTGACACAACTGGAATATTAAAGGAATTAGGTCATTTATATGGTTTTTTTTTTTTTTTTTTGTAAAACGTGAGGTGTATATACACTAAGGGATCTCCATGTGAAGTGATTAGGGTGCCTACCTGGCACCCCAAAGGTCGTGGTTTCATTTTTAGACTGTCGTTCGGTTTGCAAGTGCAAACAGAGACTCTTGGAGCTAAAGAATTTGTGCTCAGTTGGATGTTTTTGCCAGACTTTTCTGTGGAAAAAAAGGCAGAGCCGTATGGGATAAAAGCCAGTGAAGTGATGACCGGGATTTTTTCTCGTGGACTTCTAGTAATAAAATTTCCCCTGGTCTCTGGGTGGTGAGATCGGACGCCCGTGTGTATTGTTGCACACGTAAAAAAAATCCCTTGGCAGTTGGAAATCGAAAAAGAGTAGCCTAACGGCGCTGCCCGGGCAAAATTTCGAGTTAAAAATCTACCCAAAGTATTTCAGGATCCTTGTCTGTGCTATGGAGTTCGTGCACTGAGCTGAGTTTCTCCAGACTCAGGTGTGAGTTAGGAGGAGAACGGAGCACTTATGGGTTACACCTGTGTGCCGTGATGTTGATCCATCGACTAAACTAAACTAAACCCAGTGAAGTGAATCTTGTTGCCTTAAATCCCTTTATGTGCATCTGCAGCACTCATCACCAGATGTATGAACGCTATCCCATTGAAACTTGCAGTGAGCATTAATTACATGGTGGAGAGTTTGGTGCCACTGTCGAAGCTAGTTTTCATGCTCTGTCTCATTACAATTTACAGGCGCCTTGTGAGTTGCAAAAAACTGGTCTTAAAACAGTCGTGCCTTACAGCTTGTACTGAATGTTGCCTTGCCTGTGTTTGTATTGTTTGTTGAAAGGCTTTCAGTTTGTTTGTAAAAATATACGAGATCTGTTCAAAAAGTATCAGACCCTTGGCTTGGAAAAATTTCTCGCCTGGAGGTCTGAAATTGTATCCCCTTTAGAGTATTCTTCTCAGGATCTTACATACTTCTTCCATTAGTCCTGCCAGTGTTGGAAGCATTTCATGAAGGCCTCTTTGACCCAATAGAAAGTTGTTTTTCTTATTCTAAGACAATTATTTTTGATTTTTTTTAATTTGGCTTGTGAATAGAAAAAGTTCAAAAAGTATCAGACCCTTGGCTTGGAAAAATTTCTCGCCTGGAGGTCTGAAATTGTATCCCCTTTAGAGTATTCTTCTCAGGATCTTACATACTTCTTCCATTAGTCCTGCCAGTGTTGGAAGCATTTCATGAAGGCCTCTTTGCAGATTGAGTACTGCGCAGCTGTTGTGTTACACATATCTTCCCTTGATTCAAATTGGGTCCCTTTTCAGCAGCATTGGGGGACGACCAAAAATTGCAAGGAGCTCTGTCGGGAGAGTAGGTAGACAAACCAGAGGAGTATTGTTTAGCTAAGTGTCCAAGGGTGTGTTTTTATAATGGAGCTGTCAAGCTTCTGTTACTCATAGGCCCTTTCGTTGGGGTCGTACAGCATCATAAAAGTGATGGATGACTTCCAGGTAGTATTCTGTAGTAATGTTTTCTCCTTTGGTGCACCACTTCACTGGAGTCAAAGACAACAATTAACATTACTTTCTCATCGCTGAAAGGGGCCGAATTAGACTTAGAAAAAACATGGAGCACGACAGCCATGCTGTATTTTCCCTGGCCAAAGATTTGATTCTATTTTGAACAGACGTCGTATAAGCAAAGAAATAATTGAATTGTGTTGGTGTATTTGTGAAGTCCTTGTTTAGGTGCGCGTGTGAGTGTTTTATTTTACCCAGAAAGGAACATTTTACAAATGAATTACTGTTGGTTAAATTAAGCATTGTTTGAGCATAATTCTTGTATGCTACTTTTATATAGTATGCAGTTTTGTCTTCAGATAACTATTTATCATCTTGAAGCCACAAGTTTTACCAACAAATCTGTTTAATGGCAGATGCTAGTATCTAACCTGTGGCATGTCTAGAACGGATGGAAATATTTCAATGATATTCTAGCATTTTACAGATGATCTTGTTATACATTTTAAAACACACACCTGTTACTGTTCAGTGGACATTGTGTTTTTATTTGATAGGGCAACAAAAACACGTATATTCTTAACAGGAGCTGCTATGGCAGAGTGGTTGGTGCACTGGCCCATTAGACAATAGTTCAGGTTCAATCCCCACTATAATTAATTTTTATCAGTATGACTCAAGGTCGACAGACTCATAAAATGGGTAGGGGGAAGGGAACTAGTCACATCACCCCACCCCCATAAGCCATTGCCTAGAATATGTGCAGGCCTAACACTTCACCCCCCAGCGGCTGTACCTGCAATGGAACTCTTTTATTTGTTCCTTATTGCTTTAAGGTTTTTTTTTTTTTAAATCTGGTTCATTGGATGTATCAGCGTTTAGAACTGTTTTTGAAAGGTGTAAACATCCCGTTATTTTATAGTGTTGCAATGAATACAGAAACTTGTTTTTTTTTTTTTTTAATTATTACAATTGATGTTTTAATATTTTAAACTGAAGTGACTAAAACTGGATATATTATTATTCTTTAAAATAACAGTCTTAAAAGTAGGTTTTACTTTTGAAAGGAGTAAATATTTATGCTGATACATGTTAGCATGTTTGGGTTTGTGTGTGTGTGTTTGGATAGATGGATATTAGCATATACAGATATAGATGGAAGGTAAGGATACACAAATTTATAATCAGGAAGAAAGGGTCACATAGATTTATAGATAGTGTGTAGTCTGTACATAAGACACATTTTAGGTCATTGATTAGTAACTTTTCATGTCTTGATATTTTGATTCATGATATTCTATTCTGGCATGTTTTTCTAATCAGGTGATGTTGGCTTTGATGAGCGGGAGATTCTTCATGGTGACGATGGCCATCTTGACGATGCACTCTACAAATCAACCGAGCTGGATGTCCCCAAAGATGACGAGCGACCCCATTCTCCCATCGACAAGGAAAAATCCATGGACATTGACCTGCCTCCACCGGTTGTTGGCGATAGTTTTGGTGATGGTTTTATGGGTAAGCTGTTCATTTGTAATGTTTTTGATTTTGTTTTATGCATGTTTATTTGACATTTTCTTTTGTATATTTATATTCTGCTATTGTTTATTATGAAACATTTTTTAAACTATAGCATTGGAATAATAGAAGTAAAAATATACCATCATTTATAAAATTCTAGAGCAAGGTGTTTTCTTTAAAAATTATGTGTTTTATTACATGACGTTTCTTCATAAATCTCCCAGAACATGACAGTTAATTTTAAGTATAAGGATTTTAAGGATAAATAAGTTAAATTTTTTAAGTATAAAAAACCATGTACTGTTTGTCAAATGTGAATGTTAGTGTTTTAAAGGTTTATCTTTATTGTTCAGTACATTCAAGTTTGACAGGCATTTTGTGTTGATGCATTCAGTTTTGCCATTTGCCTTGGATGAAGTATTTTTTAATTGTGTGTGCATATCTTATTTGCAGGACATTGCAATCAACACCAGCATTTTTCAGCTGCTGTTGATGTCTTGGCAAGTTTTTATGTTCAGTAGTTTGCCATTGCTTTCTGAACAACCAGCTCACATACCTTTCCATAAGAAATCAACGAGATGCAATCTGCTGCCGAATCTCGCGCAGCTGTGTTTCGTACATGGGAATACAGGATTGTGAACAGCGTTCTTAACCCCTTCGCCATGTTGAGAGACTTAATCGACATTTGAGTTGTACTAGTAAAAATTGTACCCAGACCACTACCTCACTTGGTAGGCAAGCCGTTATCAACAAGTTGATGGGGGGAAAACATCAAATACAAAATATATGATAAATGTGAAATCTTGCTTATTGTAACTTCATGGTTACATTAGCCAGTCGCTTAAAAAAAAATGGTTACATTAGCCAGTATGGACATGTGCCTGTTGAGCAGACTGGTTTAGTGTCTGTCTGTGTTAAGTAGGGTCACACAGTAGTCAGTAGAGGGCTCTTGTTCATGACTTATGATGCAATCGACACAGTGCTAGACTCAGGTTTGTGTATACCAGTCACCACTCAGTGGTTTGGCCATGTAACTAGATTACCAACTAACTAGATTACCAACTAACAGTATACCTCAACAAGCAATGATTTAGAGACCAGACGGAAGCAGAGGAAGGGGCCGGCCAAGTAAACGGATAGAGGGAATTACGGAGACCATGGGAACCTTAATGTATGAAGCCCATATACGGGCACTCAGTCGCTGTTTATGCTTGACCTCGACACCGTAAGGTACTGGAGGAACCTAATGAGATAAGGTGAGATGGCCACTCAGTGGTTGGTATCACACTGGATGACTTTACTCCTCAAGACATTTCTTGGCATCCACGTTAAGCTGGGTCGGCCTGGGAGCTCAAGTCAGTTTTTAAACGTCCAAATTCCTCCTCATTTCAGATCAAACCCAAGGCCGGCAGGCAAGCATATAGCCTTTTCACTACTACGTCTACAAGTGTCATACATAAATTGTGTCATACATAAATTGTGTCATGCATATATAGTGTCATGCATAAGTAGTGTCATACATATATGACTGGAACCTTGCCGTCTTGAAAGACAACAGTTGTGTCAAATGGAGTTAAACCTCCCCATGACACAAAGCCTGGGCTGAATTTAGAGACCATATGTTGCCCATGCAGCATGATCCCTCTCTCGGCCTGTCTAGTGCACTCCAGAGAAAAGGTAACACCAATACGTCTGGAACAAGACAAGCTGTCAGGAACAAGACAAGCTGCTGAAGCTGCTGGATCAGCAAAGCAATACTCTAACTGCCTGCCTGTCAGAGCTTCCATCCTAGACTAGTTGCTGACCAAGGCTTGTGACCTGGTCTGCCCTGCCATGACATTTAGTCTTTAGGTTGCATTTCCTCACACTAGGGTAAGGCTTATACCCTCCCAATTGCACTCCTCTGCCCGGAGATGTTGGCACAATGTGGGTTGTCGGGTTTGATAAGCGCTACCCAACATTTGGCACTAACAGAAAGCAGGTAGTACCGTCTACTGTCATGCAGTAGCTCAGTCATATCTGACTAAATCCTGACACATCATACTTATAGAGTGTCATACATATATAGCCCAGGAAGATTAACGCGGTCAACAAATGCCAGCAGAAGTCGGTAGGTCTGCCTAACGGTGCAAGAACACAGCTCTGCTGTAAACAGGCACAACTCAGTCACATTCCAAAAAAATCTCTGGAGAACGCAGAAGAAGAAGAAGAAGATACATATATAGTGTCATGCATAAGTGGTGTCATACATATATAGGTGCATTCGTAAATAGTGTCATAAATTAATACACAGCTCTGCTGTAAACAGGCACAACTCAGTCACATTCCAAAAAAATCTCTGGAGAACGCAGAAGAAGAAGAAGAAGATACATATATAGTGTCATGCATAAGTGGTGTCATACATATATAGGTGCATTCGTAAATAGTGTCATAAATTAATAATATCATATATAAACCATGTACTGTTTGTCAAACATGAATGTTAGTATTTTCAAAGTTTATCATTATTGTTCATTGGGGTTTTACGGCACTGTGGATCATAAGAGGCAGGACTGGTTTGCGGCCAACAGCGAGACTCTGCAGCCCTTGATTGATAAGAAGAAGAAAGCTCTCTTAAGAAACAAGGAAAGACCAACGCGTAACACTCTGAGTGAGCTAAGGCAAGCTAGGAAGGATGTGCAAAAGGCTGCCAGGCAGTGTGCAAATGATTATTGGATCAAGTTATGTGAGTCCATTCAAATCGCAAGTGATAAGGGAGACATAAGAAGCATGTATGAAGGAATAAAGAAAGCCTGTGGTCCAGTGATCAAAAGAAGTGCACCGCTGAAAACCTTGACTGGAGAAGTCATCACTGATAAGAAACAGCAGATGGACAGATGGGTAGAGCACTATTTGGAGCTTTACTCAAGTGAGACCAAACTAGCGGATGATGCCCTCAACGCCATAGAGGCCCTGCCAACTCTTGACCACCTGGACACACTTCCCACCATAACAGAAGCTATAAATGAACTTGCATCTGGCAAGGCTCCAGGTAAGGATGGGATTCCAATAGAGGTTATCAGGAGTGGGCAAGACACACTCACTCTACAGATCCACCAGCTAATAGAGCTATGCTGGCGTGAAGGACAAGTCCCACAGGATTTCAAAGATTCAAACATCATAACGCTGTACAAGAACAAGGGTGATCGGAGCGACTGTAACAACTATAGGGGTATCTCACTTCTGTGTATTGTTGGGAAAGTATTTGCCAGGATTGTTCTGCGCAGACTTCACGTCCTAGGAGATCAAGTCTACCCCGAATCACAGTGTGGCTTTCGACAGAACCGGTCTACCACTGATATGATATAAAATGCTGTGAACAGAATCAACCACTGTTTATTGCCTTCATCGACCTCACAAAGGCATTTGATTTGGTCAGTCGTGAGGGTCTGTTCAAGGCACTAAAGAAGATTGGCTGCCCACCAACTCTTCTGTCCATTGTGGAATCGTTCCACACAGGCATGAAGGGTATAATCAAGTTTGATGGTGCAACTTCTGAAGAATTTGAAATCAAGAGTGGAGTTAAGCAAGGTTGTGTACTAGCTCCCACCCTCTTTGGAATATACTTTTCACTTCTACTGAAATAATGCATTTCGTGATCAGGATGGTGGTATATACATTCACTCACGCTCAGATGGCGGCCTCTACAATGCTCAGAGATTGAAGGCTAAGACCAAAGTTAGGAGGGTACTGATCAGAGAGTTGCTTTTTGCAGATGATGCTGCAGTTACGACCCACTCTGAGGAAGAATTGCAATGTCTACTATCTGCATTCTCCAATGCTTGTTCTGAATTTGGTTTAACAATTAGCAAAAAGAAGACACAGATTATGTCACAAGGTGCACATGGGGTACCATCAATCTTTATTGACGACGCCGAACTAGAGATAGTAGACCATTTTACATATCTAGGATCAGTGGTAAATAGCAAATTATCCCTAGATCAGGAAATCAACATCCGGATTGGTAAGGCAGCAACAACAATGAACAGGTTAAGAAAAAGAGTCTGGGAGAACAGGAAGCTTACTGCCAAAACAAAAGTCCTTGTCTATCAAGCCTGTGTCCTTAGTACTCTTCTCTATGGCAGTGAAACCTGGACAACTTACTCACACCAAGAGAACAATTTAAACAGCTTTCATATGCGGTGTCTGCGAAGAATTCTTGGCATTAAGTGGCAAGACAAAATCACAAATACTGAAGTATTGGAAAGATCAGGTTGTGTGACAGTTTATTCCATGCTCAGTCTTCGTAGACTTAGATGGATAGGACATGTTAGGAGGATGGATGATGGTAGAATACCAAAGGATATCTTTTTTGGTGAATTACAGATGGGTAAGAGATCTCAGGGTCGGCCTCTACTACGATACAAAGATGTGTGTAAGCGGGACATGATTGATACAGGCATTGATAATGCACATTGGGAGCAAGTCGCCGCTGAACGTGTTGCATGGAGGGCAAATATCAGAAATGGAATAAAGTCAAAGGAGAAAATTATTGCAGAAAAGTCACACACCAAGCGTTTGAGACGTAAGATGGTGCATGATGGTGGAAATGACCACGTGTTCACATGCACCCACTGTGAACGGACATTTACAGCGCAAATTGGCCTTATCAGTCACACTCGCTACCGCCATAGTTAAAAGTTATTATGCCTTTTTAGAGCACAAACTATCGTCTGTCAAGACGGCAAGGTGCCAATGTAATGTAATGCAATGCATTATTGTTCAATGCATTCAAGTTTGGCCTTTTTCCCGTTTGAAGTTTGTTACTTGCCTTGCTGGCATTTTGTGTTGATGCATTCAGTTTTGCCATTTGCATTTTGTTTTGTCTGACCTTAGATGCTGATGATGTTTGTGACGAGGATAATGATGATAACTTTGGGGACATTGATCAGGACTTCTTTGGTAAGGCTCGCTGTATAGTTTATCAGAGAGACACAGTTTGTTAATTCTGCAGGCCTTTGGTGAGATTTATGGAATAGTTTATCGGAAATACTGCTTGTAAATTATATATCTCTTGAGCTAGATTTATCGGATATTTTATCAAAGATTATGATTGTAAATTTTGCAATTTACACTATTTGGTTTAGTGTTTCTGAGTAGTCGTTTCACAATGGATAAATTACTGAAAGAGCATGAGAGAAATCCTAAGTATTTATTTTCGTTTTGTAGGATATTTCATTAGAACTATTTAAGCACCCTGATAACTGCAGATGGAACAGCCATATGAGTCATGGGGAATCAGCAGATTAGTGAAAAATTGCTTGTAGGCTGCATGGATGTGGTTCTGTAGAATTCTGAGAACACATGGGCAGACCAAATAAGAGTGGAGAATTTATGACCAGAAACTAATGGGAATAACTGATTTCTCTAATCTATAGACAATCCAGCAATCTGGATTCCACATTGTCAATTCCACATTGACGTGGATAGGCCTTAGGTTCATACCAGAATATGATCAGCGTTTCCAGTAGTGGGTTGTGCTCAATATTTAAATCTCAAATCCGAAACAACCAAATAGATCAATCCAGCAATCCTTGGATATGTCAGTAGATTGGTAAAGCTGCTTGCAATATGTTGTTGTAAAATAGTAGTAAAGTGGAAGAGAGGGGAAAGCCTAGAGAAGATGCCAAACATTGTGACACTGCAGTATGGAGGAACAGATGTATCATAATGATTGACATTGTGTGAGAAAGGTGGTGTTACGAACATACATGGTGACCAGTGCCATACAACGTGAACTGTAAGAACTTCTTTCCTTTGTTTTAGTTCACAGTCTTTAAGTCCTTATATGTTTGTTTCAATGAGAGAAAACTATACACATCAGTGGCAGTTCTTTATGATGACTTTTGGGTTGAATGGTCCAGTAGGTTTATGAACAACTGAACAGAAAAAGACAGTATAATCTACAAAGTATATTTAATTAATCTTTTCCAGAATAACTAACTATTTACAGTTCTAGCTGTTGTTTATTTTCTGGTTTGACATGTTTCACAGTGATTCATCTTTACCATCATATGCATTACCCTTCAAGTGCCAATTTATCAACTTGAAAAAAAAAATGGCGACAGCGCCATATATCTCATATTCCCCCAAGGTGTGAAAAGTGGTTTGCTTTCTGACAGCTACCATGCACATCTCAGTTGGCGGAGGTCACCGCCTTCAAGAGCTAGTAACACAGAGTGCATCAGGAATAATGACTGCCTGACAGCCAAGTTGGTGTAGTAAATCACATTTGCAGCTTGTTCTATAGCTTGAACCACAGCTGTATAGTCAGTATATCATTTGCCAATAAGGATGTGTGTTGTTTCACATTAACTGGCTGAGGGTATGAGAAATAGATGCTTGCACATCCATTCTGAACAGTAATTGGGGCTGAGCCACTTATCTTGCCATGTATTCATGGCCATTCAAGGTAGATTTCTTGGATTATGCCCAATGTTGTGGTTCAGTTTTGAAGTTTGTTAATGCACATGTAAAACAATAAGCAAGCCATTACAGTCTAGAGGAGAGTAGTAATAATACACACATTTAGGGGGCAATGTATATAAAGATGAGGGTATAGATAGAGAGAAATTGGAATAATACAAAAGCAAAGAGGAGCCTTCATAGCAATAGGAAATTTGTGGAAGTAACAAGAAATTAAACTTGGCACCAGATTTAGAATATTTGACTTTAATGTTAAGTCAGTACTTCTGTATGGATCAGAATCTGATAGAGCAACCTAAACAATTGCTATTAAACTATAACCATTCATGAGCTGGTGCCTGTACAAATAAGGACTAATATGGTATGACAGGAATCACTAATCAGCAATTTATGGAGAGAAAGAACTACACAGTTAGTTAGTCATGGTTCCAACTTCATATATCACACGAAATGCTCCTCACTGCCCAATGTGAAAAAGTGGAACAGACAGGAGTCTAGGCAAGCCAACAGCCCACACAGGTACACCATGCATAATGCCGCCGCCAGAATGCCAACACAAAAGTCTTCCACGAAAAATAAAGTTCATCGTCGATGGAATCGGCAGTCACCAGGAAGACTTCATTGACCTGGGTTTTATCCCACAAATGCTCGGTCTCTTTCCGCAGGGCGACCCGCCGAAAGCGCCGCACAAAGCACGAACCTCCGTAGCTCCAGCGATGACTCCCAGGAGCCTCCTGAGAAATGCACTCATGAACCGAAAAGGCAAACCAGTCAATTCAGTGACAGCCGCCATTGTTCCGAGCATGCAGTTCACTGTGCAAACAACAGTGGACAGATGTAAAAGCATTCCACATGAATCTCACAGCTTAATGTTGCGCCACACACTCACTCAGTAGCAGGACAATAGAACCATGTACTACCAATCCAACATGAGGAAAATGCAAATGCAAACCGTAGCCACAAGCATAAACACGTCAGAGGACTTAACGGTTCAATGCCTAACTGCCATGATGGGGACTGGAAGTCCAGAAAGAACTTCACAGATTCCAGAGAATCAAGAGGTGTGGACAGGATGCTGGCTTGGATATGACACACATTGAGAATACCTGATAATGGTATAACTAGAACTCAGGTCAGCATGGCTGAATGGTTAAGAACGCATGTTCTTAAACATCCTTTGTGCTGATGCGAAGGTTAGGGGTTCAACCCCTACACCGGACAGCTGGACTAAAATGTTGACCTGTCATCCTTGACTTGGGGATGTAAATTACAAGTACCTCTGAAGTCGGAGTGGGTTCGCCTGTTGGCGAGGGACACTGTTAATAGGGAAAGCTAATCCACACGCAAAATTCAGTCCAGCACTACTATAAATAATGTATGGATTACGCTTGAGTTCAAAGCGAGCGAGCAAAAAAAAAAAAATAACTGGAAAGTCCTGTCTATGGGGAGGACATGAAGGGAGGTGCAGGAGATGGACAAATATAGGACATCTTGGCATGACTTGGTTGAGATCCTATACTCCAGTAAGAGGGGGTTCAGGACAGAAGAAGTGGATGTTAAGGATATGGTAGTATCCCCCATATCAATCCCAATTCTGTCATCATCATCAAGTGCCCTGCCAGCTGGCGTAGGCATTCATGGCTCTCCACAGATCACGGTCTTTGGTGTTCTGGATCAACTCTGCTGATGATATTCCTCCAATCAACCCATCCAGCATCATTTCTCTTGGTCTGCCTCTCTTCCCCTCGATCTTTCCAGTTGTCACGATGTTCTCCATTGTCTCTCATCACATGGCCAATGAGAGCTGTTTATCTCTTTCTATATTGCCTAGAAATGTATGTTATTTTGTTACATTTTAGTTATATTCCTTTATGGGTGACAAAGTTAAATTGTGTCGTGAGTTAGTTGTAAATTATCCCAGTATTTCTCAGTTATTCATATTGGTATTATGTTTTTGTATCATTTCTCATAGGTCAGAATTTTATGGGAACTGGTGGGCTGTTTGAAGATCCTCCAGCAGTGTCTGGAATAGCAGCACCTCAGGATGCATCAGAAGCTGCTGCAGCATCCCCAAAACAAGGTATGAATATTGTATGTTCATAGTGTGATATAGTGGAAGGAACTGAGAAATAGGAACTAGGTACCGCAGAAATCGGATGTGTCGGCATAACGGCGCAAGAACGCAGCTCTGCTGTAAACAGGCACAACGCAATCACATCCGGAAAAAAAAACTCCGGATGAACGAAGAAGAAGAAGGAACTAGGTGTACATCCACATACACTCGCTCACAAACACAAAATCATCCACTCATTCATTATCTCTCTCTCTCTCTCTCTCTCTCTCTCTCTCTCTCTCTCTCTCTCTCTCTCTCTCTCTCTCTCTCTCTCTCTCTCTCTCTCTCTCTCTCTCTCTCTCTCTCTCTCTCTCTCTCTCTCTCTATCACACACACATATATATATATATATATATATATATATATATATATATATATATATATATATATATATATATATATATAAAATCATACATAAAACCACACACATATACACACATTTCTTCACAATAGCTCAAACTAATATACACAAACTCCCATACTTTCAGAAACATACATTGACAACTGTCACGAGCATCCACACAAAAATGGAAAAATATATTATACATATACATTGTGTAACATAAAGAATGCTAATTTAGTTCAGTAAGATATTACCTAAAATTGATCTAAACATGGTGAAGTAGGCAGTGCAAAAGTTTTCCTATTGTATATGTGAAAATCAAGCGGAAGGGGGTGACCAAGAGGGAAGATGCTAGACAGTTTGGCATCATGGCATGGAGAAACATCAGTGCTAATGAACAGAACAGAAGGCTGAGGATAGACATATGATGGCCACGTCACACAGTATGGACTTTAAGAAGTAGCACTTCTTCCATCCTTTTCAGGTGCTGTGCTATTTCAACTGATGTGCTAATCCACTTGCTTAACTCTTTCTTATTCATAGTTGTATTGTTCAAACTGCTTTTTAGTTCCAAACATTGCTTTACAATACAACTTTCTGAGAGATCAACTGCTTGGGACAAGAGAAATAAAAGTGAAAGTCAAAGGGAAAAAGAAACAGTTGTGCCAGCAGAGATGAAATACTGCTGCTTGTAACAGGATAGGTTACATAAGAAAACAAGCTGATGCAATAGCATTGTTTTAATGTTAAATCATGACTGCTGTATGGATCAGAAACATGGATAACAAGTAAAACATGTTGTGATGAAATTACTAAACATTCACTAACTGGTGGCCATGCAGAATAAGAGGACTAACATATGAGAGAATCACTAATGCCGAGATTAGAGAGCACTAGAGGAATTCCACGAATCAAGAGATGAAGAAAAGTTGTTAGCCTCTGAATAGGAAACTATTTAGAAAACTAGATAGTAGTCATTTTGTCATTTACTGCCAATATAGTACCTTGTGGTCAGAAAGTCGTGGCGTGCTGATGAGCGTAATCTAGCCTAGGAATCAACATACAGCTGAAAGATGCTGGTGTTGACCGCAATATCCTGAAACAGAATGGAAACACGGAAGAAAAAAAAAAAAAAGTACCTTGTGGTGTGTGTCTTGAGCCTGAGGAATTAAGGCCGCCTGGCTAGTGCAGTTGCCGCACACTGTGCAGGTTAGAGTTTTCTTTCTAGCCCCAACAGAAAAAAACTCCACACCTTACTAAGGATTCGAACCCGGGATAATATAGCTAGAAAATACTACTATGGAACCTACAGGGTAAATTAAATAGAGAAATGCCTGAAACACACAGAGAAGATAATTTGAGACAGAGGTCAATAACTTTGGGAGTGCCATGACTCTGTATATGCTGTCATGAGTATAGAATGTCTTGCTGAACAGATTTGATATTAGTATGACTAAGATTGACTGACTGGTTATCACATTATATTTTAACTCTCTTCAACTTCCTCCATCTATAATTCAGGAATGATAAATAATACACTTCGCACATAATTATTACAAATGAACACTGATGCTGTTTTAAACGGTATATTGTAATTCTGACTCACAATTATAACCATGAAACTATAAATAAAATATATACAGATGGCGGCAATATAAATGTTGCCATTGCCCACGAGTCTGAGCCCTGTCTCTGACCATGGTCTCCACTCGAGTGTCTTATTTAGGAGAGACCTTTGTCTCCTGGACGCGGTTGAAAGCATGCTTCTCGCACGAGGCAATCTGCACTTTCAACCGTGATGATGAGAGTGTGAGTTTTAGTCACACTCCCCTTCATGACTGCGGATACGGTGGGAGGTGCAGGATATAGCAAAAGATAGTTTGGCTTGGCATCAGTTCTTCGAGAGCCTGTTTCAATTGGGATAAAGGGCAGCAGAAGAGTTGCTGGGCATGTAAAGAGTTGAGCTTTTAGAAATATGTCATTGGACAAAGAATGTAATTAAACCAGTGACACTATGCATGTAGATTGACAATAATAAAATTGTGAGTAGTTTTAAGTAGAATTTATCTGTACTTGATTGGATTTTTCTGATTTCAAGGAGAGCCAGAAAAGGCGCCTGGCGTTGAGGTTGATAATGAGGACACAATGCCCCTCCCGGCAGCCACAGCTGGGGTCTCTGCTGTGTCCAGCACCATTGGTGAACAGACGACCCTGGTGCACAATGAGGAGGAAGCCTTTGCCCTAGAACCTCTAGACATCACTACTGTTCCTGGTAAGTCAACTTACTGCAAGACTCAGTCCCTTTCTCTTTGATATTGACAATGTTGTATCAGGTAGGTCATCAAGAAACTGGTATAAGTATTCTTTATCTTGTCACTTCACCATAAAAGTTAGTTTTATGACTGTCCATAACCTTATTCTTGGGAAGTTGAAGGGTCGGTTTCTCCTTGTCTTCCACAAATTATGGGTATGCTGGTTATTTCTAGTACCATCTCCCTTGATTGGAGATTAAAGTCAAACTGCAGTTTAACACTTTTGCAGTCTTGTCTCCCAGGTACAAGAATTTCCATGTGGAACTGGTATTCAGAAACCTGAACAAGCCCGCTAGGAGCGACATTCTGAACAAAGACCTGAAGCTAATGGGGTTCCCGCATTAACAGGGTGGTGATGGACTTTATCCTAGTATCATGCCAATAGATATATAGCTTAAACAATGAATGCTAAGTAGTGCAGAAGTGTGTCCACTACTCATGCTACCACTATTGTTTGGTAGGGAATTGATGTCTGAAATTCACTCATAGCCTGCATCATAGATCATCTACCTCCTAATGTAAACTACTGTGATGGAAAATAAGTTGCAGCACACACAGGAAAACATGAGAAACAATTAGGTATAAAAGGAAATATTTTACAAGGGCAATATGATTGTTGCAGCTGAACAGTGTTGACAATTTAAAAAAAATATTGGTATTAGTAAATGTGTTTAAGTAGTGCTGACTGCATTATTTTCTCTTTTCCATAGTTATGCTTATTTCATTTTATACATTGTGTGTCGCGGGAGTCTCCGCGGCGAAGTGTCAAGCCGTTTGACTCGGGCTCCGAAGGTTGTGGGTTCGATTCCGGGCTGCGTCCTTCGGTTCATGAGTGAAATATTTCGGAGACTCCTGTTGGTTGTGGCTAGAGCTACGGAGTTAGTGCTTTATGCAACGCTTTCCCCGCTGTGGAAAGAGACTGAGCCATATTGGATAAAATCCGGTGCAATGAAGTCGACCCTGTCGACATTTTTTTTCTTTCTATACATTGTGTGTGTAGTGTGTAATGCACCATTTTATTTTGATGCATTGGTTTCTTTAAAAATATATTGTAAGTCATTTTTATGATTGTCTGCTATATCAATGTAAATTTGTCTGTTTCATTGTACAGTGTAAGTAAATCGGGGCATACAAAAATGTTCCCTCTGTCTTTCATCGTCCAATGCAGCTTAGGTTCGCAACCAATGCCAACCTCTTTGTAGACTTGTTTATGATTGGTTGAACTTTACAGCCAACCCTCCTTATTTGTCTCTTATGACATGCATGGTAGGTTATGCTTACTGTTCTTTACTTCCCTTATGGCAACAACATGTTAGTAGAAGCTTTATTTTCAAGTTGTTGCTTGTTTGCATATTCCAGGCACAGAGAGGAAAGGCAAAAGGAAGAGAAAACTCATTGTGGATGAGCAGAAAGGCATACCCAGTGAAACCATGAAGCTGCAGCTGTCGGACACCTCTGACATTGTGACCTCGCTGGACCTGGCTCCCCCGACCAAGAAACTGATGCTGTGGAAAGAGACGGGAGGGGTGGAGAAGATATTTGTGCTGCCAGGAAGGCCAATTATCTCCAAGGTTACAGCCAAGGTATGTTGTCGTCCCCAATGTTTCTGCCTGTTTACTTTTGGTTCTTTGAACATAAAAAAATTGTTTGCATATCCTTTACAGGACATTGCTGTCAACATTAGCGTCTTTCAGCTGATTGTTGATTTCTTGGTAAGATTACGCTCAGTAGTTTGCCATTGCTTTCTGAGCGGCCGGCTCACATACCCCGTAAGTTACCAACGCGATTCGAACCACTGCTGATTCTCACCGTCGTCACGTTACTTACGAGATTACGGAGAAAATCTTTGAACATACACATTGGAATTATAAGTGGTGATGGCTAGTGCTCTTGAATTAATACATGTCTAAGTGAAAGAGACAGACAGTGTTGGAGATCCATTGCAGCCAACCTTCATTGCGGAGACGGCACCTGATTAATTGATTGAAGTGGTGACTTGTTTACAATGAGGTAGATATAATATTTGAAAGGATATGGATAGCATAAGATAACAGATTCAGTATACAGGATTTAAAAGACACTTTAAAAGAAGAACCCTGTTAATGTAACTGAAAGTGAAGAGAGAAAGGCACCACCTTTGTTAGAGGAAGTACGATCAACCGTACAAAGTCTGAAGAAAAGGAAGTCACTGGGCTCTTACACACCAACAGAAATGATCTAAGCAGGAGGAAAAGCCATTGTCTGTGTATATTATGCAGTATTAGGCTGCAGAAATGCGGTTTCTGAGGAAAATGCAAAGAATACCATGGACAGACAGAAAAAACCAATGACCAAGTACTACAGGAGACAAATGAAAATCGTAAATTGATTAGAGAAATTAGACGTAGACAGTCAAAATTTTTTGGACATGTTAGAAGAAGAAATGGGTTGGAGAACTTAGTGACAACTGGCAAGATAGAGGGGAACAGACCAAGAGGAAGACCGAGAGGAAAATACCTGGATGGCTTGGCCTCATGGCATGGACGAGACAGGAACACTGAGCTGATCCACGACACTGGTGATCGAGTGAAATGGCGAGTCATGACCGCCCACGCTTTCCGGCATGGCACATGATTGATTATGCACTGGGTGTGAAGATCAGAAACATCGCTGTTTTGGTCCAAAAGGAAGTCTACATTCCTAGCCAAAAACAGGAAATTTAACTTTATGCCCCAGCTGTCGTGTTCATTGCAGTAAATCATGCCAGCAAAATCCTCTTGTAAACCATTGTACATGTAGAAAAGAAGTTAGAATATGAAGTACAAGCCGTGCAGGAAAGTTTCAAAGAAGACAGAGGATCCAGGAACTATTATCTTCAACTTGAGAACCATCTTTCAGAAATGCAGAGAGTACAGTTTAGATCTTCATACTCCATACAGCAGTAAGGCTCTTGTCTACACTATTCATCGTCAGAAATTGTGGAACATCACTGGAGCTATGAGTTTTCTAGCACATTGGTAGATCTGGATAGAGATGGACTGAGAAAACAATGGATAGAAATCATCAGGGGTACACTGAACAGTTTTTAAAACAATCCACTCTTGATGGGGATTGGAACACATGGCCACGAGACAAGCATGCTAGCCACTGTGACAACGGGGCTCCCTAGCGCCTGGACAGTGTGCTTTGAAATGACAATACCAGCATGCTAAAGGGACAAGGGTGCTTTGACCAGATACATGCCTTTAAAAGAGTATACACTTTCTAGCTGTATCATCCCTCAATACCAACTTGAATGAGACACAATTTTCATCATCTCATCATTAAAACGTGTTATTTTGTTGATTACCTGGAGGATAGCCACAGTGCCCTACATTTTCTTGAGTATTTTGATGGTTGCAGGAATCAGTCATCACTTTGTGAGCCCTTTCTTTTCCTTCTTTGTCATCATTCTTTCTTCATGTCCAGTTTTGATTATAGATTTGTATGTTGTTTGGGCGCATTGAGATCTTCATAGTTTGATGTTGCCTTTTACGTGGGTTGTGAGTCTTTGATTTCAAACAGTAGAAAGTTAGCTCAGTAATACACAAAGTAACAGTCTGACTGCTGAATAGGAATATATAGTTATGTTTTGTATCTAATTTTTTATTACTTGCTAATTTAGTCTTGGTATTTTCTTTCAGTTTTTCACAAGAAATCTGACGTGCAAGCCAGTGTCAGATGATTACGAGCCTGGCACTTCTAGGATAGATCTGGACATGGCACCCGAGGCAGCGAGAGAAAACGAACGCAACAGCACTTTGATGGATGCAACACGACAATCAGAAATGAGCACAATTATAGAAGAGCCATCGAATGTGGCCGAAACATCCAGGCGATCAAATGTCTCTAAAATTGACAAGGATTTGGCAGATGCCACATTGAGGTAAGTTAGACTGCCATTGAGTTGCTGTTTTGAGTTTCATTTTAGGCTGGTTTAGATTCTATTTTATCTGTTTTAGATTCTAATGTGCGTTTTTAGGTTGCAGATTTAGATTCCATTTAAGGTCTTTTTTGTTACAATTGGAAGGGAAAATGTATATGTGCATGTGTGTGTATGAAAGGTAACAAGAAAGAGTAAAAAAAGACCTCATTACAAGAATGTGACAATTTTTAACTTAGTTTTCCAGTATGTAAACTTAGTGGATTTCATTTTGTAACAAGGCTCCATTGTGGGCTGTTGGTACACAGGTAAGAACACTCCCAGAGGGAATAGGGATGATTAATTCACTGAAGTGTGCAAGACAACCACAAATTCAGGCAAGAACACTCCCAGAGGGAACGGGGACGATTAATTCACTGAAGTGTGCAAGACAGAACCACAAAGTCTAGGAGCTCCCAAAGTCTATATCGCTTCTGTGAGTTCTGTTCACTCTGTGAAGAAGATAGACACCAGATTCTGGCTGCAAAGAGCCACATTGGAAACTACATTAAGGCACACAGCAGGATGTGCAACAGTCAGCAGAATTTATCCAAAGCCTAGATGTTGAGTCTGAAGCTACAAGCTGTGAATTGAGGAAGAAGTACTAAGATGTGGTGAAGGATGCATCTGCTGATGACGTTAGTCATGGAAATGTGACAAGCTGCAGAATTTATATAACTGGCACCTTGCCATCTTGATAGACAGTAGTTTGTGAAGACGGAGTTATACCTTTCCACAGCACCTAGGTCTGGGCTGAATTTAGAAACCATGTATTGCCCATGCAACATAATCTTTCTCTGCCTGCCTGGTTTACTCCAGAGGAAAGATAGCGTCAATATGTCTGGAACAATACATGCTGCAGAAGCTACTGGATCAGCAAAGCAATGCTCTAACTGTCCGCCTGTCGGAGCTTCCATTCTACACCAGTTACTGACCTTGTCTGGTCTGCCCTGCCATGACATTTAGTCTTTAGGTTGCGTTTTCTCGCATTAGGGTAAGGCTTGTACCCTCCTAATGGCACTCCTCTGCCTGATGCCGATGACACAATGTGAGTTGTTGAGTTTGGTGAGAATTTAAAAGCACACTAGAAAACCAGTGGTTTGGGACGACTCAATTGCCTATGTGACTGCAGACAGTGGATGGTTTCCATTTGGAAAGGAAAATTAATAGCATGTTTGATTCTGGTATACACCCATTTTGATCCTGGCATGTGCTATAGAGTTCATGCCCTGTGCTTACGGGACTATCTGGGTAAAGTGACTTTACATTCATTAATTGGTGCCTGCACTGAATATGAGGACTAAAATGATTTGACAGATTCATATATAAAAACTTGGAGAGAGAGCACTAGATGGATTCTGTGGATTCAAGAGATAAGGAACAGACGACAGCATTGGATAGGACACCTGAGAATAGTATAACTAGATAGTTCTGAATCTGGAATCCACAAGGCAAACAAAACAGAGAGAGACGTGCATACACACAGAGAAGAGATTTGGAGACCAATGAATAGTATTGAGGGTGCAGCAGGAGATAGCAAAAGGTAGGGTGGCTTGGCAATAAGTCTGCTCCAATGGAGGAATATTAACTGCTATGTGTACAGTTTGTCTTTGCTGGTTGGACATTGTAAAATATTGATTGAATAAATTGTCCTGGCCAGACTATAACATAAATCAGGAGCCAGCCCAGTTTTCTCAGAAGCCAGCATGTGTATTTTGCAAATACGGGCTAAGGAGGTTATTTAAATGTTAGGCGTCGTATAAACATTTTCAGAGTGCCATGGTGATTGGGCTCCCTGTATTCTAAATGTGAAAACCAACCCACTGGCAAGTGTTAAGAAATATGCATTTATATGTTTTTGCTTTAAACTTCTGTTTCTGTTACAAATAAAACAGTGCAGTGAATTCAATGCTTGTATTATCTGCAGGTCTGAGCAAATTTCCTTGCTGGAGCCATCAATACCAAACAATCAGACGCTGTGGGACCAGTTAACAGACAATGTTGACCGAATTCCGGACAATATAACCATGCAACCAGCAGAGGTGCCTCCTGAACCCGTGGACATTGTCCCTGCCATGAACCCTCTGCTGGACGATGGCCCAGCATCAGTTGCTCCTTTCTCCGTGCCACCAGCATCAGTAGCACCTCCATCTGTGCCTCCTGCCATGGTAAAATCTACAGCCATTATTATTTTAATCGCTAACATACATCTTCCATCCACCGCCTTACCTCCCAGAAAAAAGTTCCTGTTCTTATTATTGAGGCTGGATCTACCCCAGAGCCATGTAATCCAGGGCCACGTACGAACGAACGAACGATCTTTTTCAAAGGGTAACAAATTGGGCAAGCAGGCCCGTCTTACATTCGGCCCTTCCAATCACTCATCTCTCATTCATCAGTTATGCATGTTACATTCACATAGAAAAAAAAAACATTGTCAAATGGATTTTGTAAACATAAACAATGCATATTACCTTGTTATGAGATGGGCAGACACATGTACACAAGCACATTCATAAACACATGCACTCATACATACCTGCATACATACTTACATCATTTGCACAAACTCTGACAGTTATGCACACACTCAATAACGTACAAATACACACTCTCTCGCATACATTGCATGCATGCACACATACCCACACAAACATATACCCACACAAACATACACACATATTGCACACATACACGCAAACACGTGTATATACACATGCATATGTACGCTCTCATGCACACACATATATACACATACAAGAGCAAACAAAACCACCAAACAATCTGAGTCTTGTATTACGTCCCAATGTCAGACGGGCTTGTGTGTCCACATACCCACACAAACATACACACACATCACACACATACATGTATACACATACATACCACATACATACCACACACATACATGTATACACATACATACCACACACATACATGTATACACATACATACCACACACATACATGTATACACATACATACCACACCTTACATGTATACACATACATACACACACACAAACATACGTATGCTCTCAGTGGCAACTACTACTAGTAGTAGCATGCATATGGACTGCGCTTGAGTTGAAAATCCGGGAGGGTTAACCCGGTCAACAAATGCCCGCAGAAGTCGGATGTGTCGGCCTAACGGCGCAAGAACGCAGCTCTGCTGTAAACAGGCACAACGCAATCACATCCGAAAAAAAAAAAAAACTCCGGATGAACGCAGAAGAAGAAGAAGAGTTGAAAATGAGCAAACAAAACCAAATTAAACAATCCGAGTCTTGTTCGTACCAGTAGGCAAGTGCATTATCCAGCAAGCTGTTGCAGCCTTGTGCAACCTGATGTACGCACCATGTTAATTAATTGTTGGCGTATTATCCTTGCACTGCAGACAAGCCTATAGGTGCTCAGTTCCTCCCCCCAACATATACATCAGCTTCCAGTGGCTAAAAGTACCAGTTCTGTGTTGGTTGACGAGGCCCCCACATTCTCCTCTTGTGACTCATGTCTGGCCTGGCTAATTCTTGCTTCTAAAATCTCTTTCTGAACAACAGTGGATTCATTGGCGTCCTCCTCCGCTTTGGACTTTTCTCTACGAGCATTTAATAACATAGGCATCATCCATGGAATGGCCATCTGCAGGGGATGCAGAGCCAGCGAGTTTATCCATGTTGGCGTTAAACTTTCAGTGTGCTGATGATGAGATAGTGGGTTCAACCCCTACACTGGTCAGCTGGACTAAAATGTTGACTTCTCGCCCTTGATTTGGGGACGAATGAACAAACTTTACTTTCAAAGGGTTAAGAATTGGGTACACAGGCCTTTCTGACATTGCGACGTTAATTATGAGTACCTCAGAAGTCGGAGTGGGTTCGCCTGATGACGAGTGACACTGGTAATAGGGAAAGCTAATCCACACGCAAAAATCAGTCCAGTGCACGCCTCAGTAGTGGCAACTAATACTAGTATTAGCATGCATTTGGACTGCTCTTGAGTTGAATATGAGCAAACAAGACAAAATTAAACAGTCTGAGTCTTGTGTGAACAAAGGTTTATTGAACAATCTGAATGAATGGTAAAGGTTAGAGAAGTCCAGTAGTCCACAGAGCACATGATACAAAGGGGACCTAAAGACACAGAGAAAACTAGGGATGGATGAGTGGGGGGGGGGTGGGGCTGAGTGATCTCGAGGTATGGTGTCCCCTTGAGTGCTGGAGGCCCCGGTGAGGACCGGGATTTATTTTAAAAATCCACCTGGACTTCCAGTAATAAAATTTCCCCTGGTCTCTGGGTAGTGAGATCGGACGCCTGTGTGTATTGTTGCGTACGTAAAAAATCCCTTGGCCGTTAGAAATTGAAAAAGAGTAGCCTAATGGCGCTGCCCAGGCAAAATTTCGAGTTAAAAATCTACCCAAAGTATTTCAGGATCCTCGCCGATGCAACGGAGTTCGTGCATTGAGCTGAGTTTCTCCAGACTTATGTTTGAGTTAGGAGGAAAACGGAGCACTTATGGGTTAAACCATGTGCCGTGATGTTGATCAAACGACAACTAAACTAAACTAGGGATGGATAAATAACTTTGGAGGACATGGAGTGCCTTATGACATCTGTCCCAATTTCAACACAAACGGCAAATGAAGCTCGTAACCAATAAAGAAACTGTGAATGCTCTCACCTTCATGAAATTGACGCAAAAACCAGCAGACGGCAATAATGGCATTTATTACATGCTCTACAGAATCCCACAGGATACTCTTTCAGATCACGACTATGCCCTTTACCACAGGGACGGGTAGTCGCCTAGCTATCTAGAAAATGAGATCCGAACTCCGCCATTGCGTCGCGAAGGTCGATCATTCCAAAAGGAGCTGAGTCGCTTTCAAAAACTCGTCTAGAGGGTTTCGTGTCCTGCGGTCCCTTCACTGAATGAACATCCGACAACAGATGATTCCTCTCCCTTCTTCACTCAGGCCTCAGAAGATTGCGCCGACCAGATCATGTCCTCTCCAACACGGAGCCCGCAGAAACGCAGCCGTCCTGATGTCGCCGTCCCAAGCGTGTCCGGTTGCCGTCCTCTGACGCTTTCTCTGTTCCTATTGGTTTCTCTTATTGTGGTCCACTTTCGTGTCCTTCTGGGAAAATCCTATTTTTCCCTTATCTCTGTTTAGTGGCGCGTGCCGTCTTATGGCATGGAGCAAGCCACCGAAAGATAGCACAAGATAAAATGGTTTGGTGTGAGTTGGCTGAGAACCTCTGCTCCAGTAAGGAATAAAGGACAGAAGAAATGTCCCATGACAGACATTGTTCTAGGGGCATGATAGGATTGTGCATATACTAGGTAGTGTATTTGTTGTGGGATATTCAGCACCCTTTCTTACCAGTTTTCTCTCTCCAGAGAAACAACTGGCGCCCATTTTACCTAGCTGGGTCTGATCCTTCAGCCACGTACACCAGGGGATGGAACTCTGGCCAGTGTGATTGCAGGCTGTTGTATCACTCATTGAACTATTGTGGCCGCAAGTTGACAGTTCTGAAACATCTGATGTGCTTTGTGTACCCACACATTTCATGTTTTATTTTTCTTCACATGTGTGTTTTGTGGCGCAGGTGTTGGCAATTATGGCCCTCTAGTCTTCCCTGTTTTCTGATATTCAATTCAGATGGATGGCCCTTATACTATTATTATTTGTTGCCCACTTGTAGGATCATTCTACATGCATCTTCCTGCCTGCTTCTTTGTGTTGTCTCATATTAGACCAATATTTCTATTCCTCACGTTCTGTTCACACATCCCATGTATGGAGATCAATATGGCTGATTGGATAAGAGCACTCGCTCTTAAACATCCAGTGTGCTGTTGCCAAGGAAGCAGGTTCAGATGGACTAAAATATTGAATTCTCATCCTTGACTTGGGGACGTAAATTACAAGTACCCCTGAAGTTGGAGTGGGTTCGCCTGATAGTGAGGGACATTGGTTACAGGGAAAGCTAATCCACACGCTACCATCAGTCCGGTAGAAACAGTAGCACGTATACGGGCTACGCTTGAGTTAAGAGAGTGGTTCTTTCCTAACAACCATGCTGCTAATACCATGGGATATATGGTCTTCTCAGTCCAGGATGTTCTCATCATTCTTTTAAAACCGTATCTTCAATTCCCCCAGTTTTAGGAACATGATCTAAGTTATATTATTGATTTTCAGACATTCGATGACCTGGAACAAGAGCTGGAAGCTGAACAGATGCCAGAGAATGCAGAGCAGGAAGAGAAACGATGGAGCAAGCGCACACAGCAGATGCAACACATTTTTGAACAGGCATTCACGTTCTCGGAGACACTCAGCTTCAAGGACATGGCTCGCAACCACAACCGCAAGCAGGCAGCATCCAGGTTCTACACTCTGCTGGTCTTGAAGAAGCACCAGGCAGTCTGTACAGAACAGAACGAGCCTTATGGGGATATTCTCATCACAAAAGGGCCCAACTTTGGTATTGCTTGTTGATTGATTGGTAGTTCTGTTACGTATGTTTCGTCATGTGTGTTTTAATAATTTGTTTGTCTGGACTTTACTTAGACATTGAATGGTGTGTGTGTGTGCATTGATAGTTACAACCGGACAGTGAGTTATTTTAAACTGCCGAGAGAATTTGTGCCAGGTGTCACATTCTAGTAATGTTAATACCAGAGAGGGTGGGTAAGGAGTATGATACCAGTTTTCCCACATCATGGGACATAGAGTCTTGTTCTAAGTAGGGCAAAGGATATATATCTGCCTGGGGTGAAGTAACAATCCCAGCCTGGTGACTCTGGAGAAGTGACCTTTACACCTCAGCCTGGAGTTGACATCTCCAGGCAGGCATCTAAATATACTGAAATGACCGTGTTATTTTGTTTTTGTGCTTTTATGTTTAAACTCTGTCAATATCAATACTGGCATGTTAAATTATATGTTTTCCTGCAGGCCATGTAAAAATATGTGTACAGCGATAACAGATTTGGAGCCATCTTAAGAAAAGATTTAAGTCTTTTTTGGTGGTGGTTCAAGGAAGACGGTGATTAATGGGGATATGTTGTTCGGTTTGTGACTCTGGCAACCCTTTTTTTTTTTTTGCATTAGAAGAAACTTGAGGCATTTAGCTTGTGAATAATTAGCTTGTGTTCTTGCATGTTTTTATTTTGCAGGAGTTTTCAATCAACCCCAACTCCAGGTTAATTAACTAGGTAATTTTACGTTCAGTAGTTTGCCATTACTTTCTGAAAGTTTAATGTCATCCAACAGATGTAGTTAGATATTTGAAAGCCAGCAAGCATGCTGATACTGCTGTTGAGGTATTTCACTTCGGGGTCAGTCATAAATGTGTACAGATGTGTTAGTAAATAAGTGGAAAGTAGACATGGTAGAGTAAGATGAACAGATGATGGAATGAATGCAAAACTAACCAAAATATTGAATATATACAAGATTAGCAGAAGGGTGGATAAGTGCAATACTAATAGAATGGTAAAGGGTAAGAACATATAACAGTTAGTTGCATACCTTTGTCCTTTACCTGACATAGCAGTCAATTCCAGCATTTTATTGGCTCTTCGTGAATCCTGGGCAAGTTTGCCATTGCTTTCTGAATGACCGGCACTCAAATCATTGTACGGAAACCAATGCAAGGCAGCCTACTTCCAAATCGCCCGCACACAAGGTTGAAAATATAATGTATGTGAGAGTAACAGACTATGTAGAAACTATAATATACACAGGACTAATGGACAAAGTAAATGTGCATTTAGGGTTAACTGAATGGAAAGTTGAGGACATCGGAGATTGGAAATCTGACAGAAAACAACATAAATTGATGGTTGAATTCTGTGTGTTAAATGTTTCAAGTGATGGATTGAAATCACTCTTTCCTGTGCCCATAACATTTTTTTTGTTTTTGTTTGTTGCTGTCTAGTGTCCTATGTACTTCTTTCTCATTCTATAAATACTTATATCTATTACTGGCATGACTTTGGGGGTTTTCTTGTCAGTCCTGGCTGCCTTGTAAAAATCAATCGCATTGGCACTTACAGGAAACCTGCTCATTCAGTTTGTCTCTAGGTATCAGCTTCTTGTATATAAGTAATGTCCGGTTATTCAGTCACAAAATGAATATGAAAGTTTTCGACTACATTCTCCATTAATCTAGCTTTGTGCCTGCCTACCCATGAACATAATATTCAGAAATAGTGTGATTTTTTTTTTCTCTTCTGCCTTCCACATAAATATTCTGTTATGTATAGTATTTCCAGTTTGAAACTACTGAGGGATCTGCGGTGTACATGTGGGATTTGTGTAAAAGTGACATGGTTCACCTCAGCTTCAGGGCCAGTCAATGCATACTGATAAGTTTCCTGACCAATCTGTTAAAAGAAGATCAATAAAGCCAGTTTTGAAAACCTCAGAATTGTCAGAATGTAGTTTGCTTCTTCATATCTCTACCGCAGTATATCTCCAATATCTCTGACTGTTACCTCCAACTATAACAGTAGATTTCTGAGGTTTTGTTTGCAGCTGACAAATTGTACTATCAAATATTGCATGTGCAGCTTTTAAAATGATTTAGTGTTTGTACTGTTTGTTTATTTTTAAATAACTTATTTAAACTTTCTTAAATCGTGTTAATTTTTATAATATAAATCAAATTAATTAAAATGTCATGTTATATTAAGTTAAATCTGTCTTCTTGTTCATTTTTAACATTGGGCCTTGCATTCGAATTTACCAGTATGTAATGTACAGGTTTTAATATCTGCACTCTAGAGTATTTTACATTTTCCTTCGTGGTCTAGATTGCAGGATAGGAAACTCCACGTGTGTAATAACATTAGTGTTTGAGAGAATCTGGCGGCTTCGCTAGAACAGATAGAATTAGAAATTATGACGTTAGAAATATCTTAGGTACCACTCGCTGTAGTTTGATTAGTAGAGAGGTAACAGATTAAGTGGTTTGGACATCTTGTGAGGAAAAAACCCAATCTGTTGTCCCTACAACCAACGAAGCTGTGGCTGGCTGTATGCTTGAGAGGAAAGCCTAGATTCGGATGGATAGATTCTATCATGGGTATACTAGATAAACTCAGTTCTATGTGACAACCTGCTAGTGCTATTGTAGTCTACAAGTCAAAGTCCATATGGGGTAGAAAATAGATATAAATCTTCAAGTACATCTTTGGTTTAATTAAGTTACTGCATGTGAGGTTGGACATAGCTCTAGTGTTTGTGAACTTTGGAATGAGAGAGTACTGAAATATTATATTGAACCTATTCTGCTGTGTTTTGGGAAATAGACAAATTACGACGTGCTTGGAGGCAGCGGAGATGTGGTATCTGAAATAGACAAATTAGGATGTGTTTGGAAGCAGCGGAGATGTGGTATCTGAAAGACATTTGAGAATACCTTGGACTGGCAAAGTTCGAGGGGGCTTCAATTGAAAATCTTAAATGTTTGTTTGTTAGAGTAAATATATTCTGCAAAAGTAAAGAACAAATGTATCATTTTTCGATGTAGTCATTCACCACTGTTCAATGCAAGTCCTCCAGTGCAGATAAAGTGCCTGGATTCCTGTAGAAAAAAAATTTATCTTGATCATGTAACCACTCTAGGGTCACTACTTGGTGTACCTGTCATGGTCTGAACGGTCTCTCACACCGTTTTGAAATTTCCTACTCCACTCATACATACACTTGCTGGACTGACAGGCATGCATCATCAACCCTATTTACAAATTAACAGATAACAGAACGCTGCTCCTCTTTGGCGCATATCAAAAGTGGGTTGGCCATCTTTAAACTGTCCTTATAATGTCATCGTGATGTCATTGCTTAACGCCCTTAACAACAATATTGACAGGTTACAAGACAATGACATGGTTATGGTAATTTCTATCACACTTTTAAGGTTTTAATTTGAAGCCCCCTCGTAACAAACAATAATTACCCAGAAGAGGCTAATGAAAGCAGAATATTATACACTACTATTTGAAAGAGGCTGTGTTCTTTGGTCATATAATGAGAAGAGAGGCATTGGAATACATTGTGGCGAGGGGAAAGGTCGGTAGTAGTAGAAGCACAACAAGAGAAGTAAGACAGTGGCATGGAGTATCATCAACAGAAAGGATTTAGAACACCAAGGGCCAAATTCAGTGCAGATACATGAACACACACACACAATTTGGCAATGCATATAGTGATGATGATGAACTTTGGAGTTGAGATATACCGTTGGGACATCATGGTCCGATGAGATTTATTTACATGACCAGCCAGGCCAAAGGTACGTGGAAGATATTATAAATGTATGTTGTTTTATTACTGTTTTGTCATTGACTTTCAGAACTATCATTTCTCTAGGCAGCAGACACTTGCGAGTGCTTGTACCTGACTTGGCTGGTGTTGTGTTTCGATGTCTAAGTGAAGTTATTGTTTTGTTTTTAGTGAGGTATGACTGGTATCAAATTAAAAGTTATTTTATTTGAATCTTGATTTGTGTACTCATTTTTGATGTGGTGAGATTGCTTTTAACTGAGGGACCTGTCAGGGTGCCTCCTCCTCTGTCGTTATCCCTTCTTGATGCATTAGGCCCTCAACCAACTGATGCAGAGCCTCCTATCTTTTGCTGCAGTTCCTACCATGTCTTCTTCATATTCCACTGTCTTTAGTTTTCTTCTTGTGTTTTTGGGTCTCCCTCTTTTCCTGGTTTGTGGGTTCTAGTTAAAGAAGTTTCTAGTTTCACTATTAGCAGGCCTTCTAGTGTGTGCCAGCCTGTTTTCCTCAACTCTTGATTCATTGAAATCTGTTTAGTTCTGTCCCTCAGCTCGGAAAGTCTGAATCAAAAGCTCATTGTGTGGGTGTCATCAACGGTGGAAAAAGCGTCTCAGTGGCATGAAATGGAATGTTAGTTGGATAGCAAATCTTTTACGTGGAAAGTTGAAATCAAAAGCTCATTGTGTGGGCGTCATAAAAGATGGAAAAAGCATCCTAGTGGCACGAAATGGAATATTGCAAGGATAGTAAATCCATTACGTGGAAAATCCGAAAGGAAAGCTCACTGTGTGGATGTCATCTGCAGACTGCATTCTTCTGGTTTCTGGAGGAACAGCCTATGGTGAACGGAAGGCCCAATATATGGAAGTGAGGCTAAGCAGCCATGTGCAGGACGTGATGATTCCTTGGGTGAGCCCAGTACCAGAGCGCTATGTAGTCGGCTCTGCAATTATGGAAGCCTCCTTGGATGGTGGGGAATGCCCATGTTCTGCCCCTGCCGTCCTTTGAGGGCTGACCGGGATGTCTTCGGCTGTTCTAAATGGGCCAGCTGGGATGGGGGATAACACCACAACAGTGAGAGTCAAAAGGTTAACCCGGTCAACAAATGCCCGCAGAAGTCGGCCTAACGGTGCAAGAACGCAACTCTGCTGTAAACAGGCACAATGCTATTATGTCCGAAAAAACTCCGGATGAATGCAGACGAAGAAGAAGTCCCTCGGTTCCACATTAGTGGTTCTGTCCTGTTAGTCCTACTCCGCACATGCACCAGTTACTTGCATGGCCGAATGGGTGCAAGCTCTCGCTCTGAAACTTTAGTTTGCTGGTGGCAAGGTAGTGGATTCAACTCCTTTGCCGGTCACTTGGACTAAAATGGTGACTTCTCTTTGACTTGGGGACGTAAATTACAAGTACCTCCGAAGTCAGAGTGAGTGCATCTGATGGCAAGGGTGATGGGGAAAGCTAATCCATTCGCAAAAATAAATCCAATGAACCAGAAGTAGTTGCAGTGTATGGACAATGCTTGAGTTCAAAGCGAGCAAATCACAAATGAAGTAATGGACATTTTAGAACAAATATTACTATAAGGTGGGCATGGCTGTAAAAGGTGATTGGCTGTTTCTACACATTCACAAATCTGATGTACCACGCCATACAGTGCAGGTTGTGTCATGTGCAGTGTCGAGCAGAATAGGTGATCATATTACTTCACAAACATCTGTGTTCTTGATAAGTTCACGTCTTAATTCATTGGAATCCATCCAGTTATGTGCCACAGCTGCACATTAATGGTTGTCATATGTTACACTGTTGTACTACTCCACACAGGCACCTGTGACTCTGGTGATCGTGTAAGATGGCAAAATATGACCGCTCACGCTTATCGGTATGGCACATGGTAATAATGTTAGGATGATACCCGTGAACATGAATTGTTATTTGAGTATTACTGGATGCTTAAATAATTTACTGTATGGATAAGGGAGGGATGGTCAGGCACCTGTGGGACCAGGTAGAGAAGGTGGTGGAACAGATTGAGCACCCAAAGTGGAGAGAATGATATTGTAGGGGCTCTGGACAAATCTCAAATCTGAGGGAAGACCAGAACTTTCAATCAAATGGCAGTTGGAACCATTAGTAGTATGACTCTTCGCTGGCTGTTGAATGAGGAGATGGAGCACGTGTGGGAATGTCCTGAGGGCAGTGATAACACTGGAAGATGCACCGGGTGCCTTATGTTCGCCCACCTCTGAGGGTGGAATGGCTTCTGGGCAGACACACAGACGATGTCAACATGGGATAAGTACGATAAACCTTCATTCACTGATCAAAAATCGCTGCTCCTGTTTTGGTGCATGTCAAAAGTGGGTTGGCTATCTTTAAGCTGTCCTAATGTCCTCACCGTGTTCATTTGCGTAACACTCTTGACATCCTGAACAATATTGACAATGGCATGGTTATTAAAAGTTCAAGCACATAGTAATGCATTTACAACGTACAATATAATGTTCTTCACTACAGAAATTCCCCACGTCCGAGATCGCGTTAAGCGGTTTGTACTGTAACTCTCAACACAATGTTTCTCACTACCAATGACAGCTTAGTCCAAGAACATGTTTTTCTTTTAATAAAGTTAAATCTGCAATTTCAATTCTCACACTAATCTTTAAAAAGCATCTTCCATCATCATCATCATCTTTTTCCAATTTTGCTTCAAGCCTCATGAGGAATAGTTTATGTTCATGCGCCTGATAGTTGGTACTGGATAGTGCCATTCCGTAAGGTTGTACAACGTCTTTGATGTTGTAAATCCACTTTATTTTAGGATGTCCTCTTGCTCTCATATCAGATCTTCTTTGATGTAGTGTCAGTGCTGGTAACTGATGATATTGCATTCTAACAAGATGGCCAAACCATTTAATCTTCTCTTTTGATATATGTGGTTAAAGGTGTTGATCCCACTGTCTGATAACATCATTTCTTATTCAGTCTCAGATAGTTAATTTGGTAGTTCTCCCCAACAACATATCTCGTAGGTGTCGATTTTATGTAAGTATGATTTGGAACAAATTAATCCATATGACAAGACGGTTGGCTACTAAAGGCGCTAAATCAGAAAATTGAAATAGTTTGAGTCACTTCAAATGTCATAAAAGTTTGGAGAGAACCATCATGGAGGAGTATATGCCCAGGAAGATTTTAAATGGAAGGCCAAAGAGAAGATGGGTGCAGGATTTGGCAGATAATCTCCAGATGGGTGTATCGGATGCGGGACATATTCCTTATGACCGAGAAGTTTTCGGGACAGTTATTATAGGAGCGAAGTTCTGTAAAGGACATGCTACTGAATGAATGAATGGTTTGGATAATGTCCAAGTTTCACATTGGTAGCATAGGGTTGAGTGAATATACTATTTATTATCTATCGGTTTGTGTAAATATATAATTTTTTTTTCACCAAAAGAATATAAGAAATATTCGGGAGTTCCCAAAGTCCATATCAATGCCACCCTTATCTGTACAGCTAGTTGTATTTCCCGCAAGCCCCCTCCAACAGTGTAAAGTAAGACGTAAGTTCGAGAGTTAAAGATAACATGGGCTAAATTTGATATCGCAGTTATCGTACTACTACTGGTCGATAAGATAAATCTTGACCTACATATTATACGAGTAGTTCATAAAAGTCGTGTGTAGTTTCAAACTTTAATATGACAGTTAAACATTTGTCGTAGGCATGTCTATCATATGCAGAATAAAAATAATTATTTTGTCCTTGGACATTCTCCAAAATATGCAACAACTATGGCACTTGCATCATCATCTTCGTGGCATCAATCCACAACCCTAGAAGAAAGTAATCCAATAAATATAAAACAGAAATAACTCTTATTGACCAATCGGCAAATAATCCATTGAATACAAAAAGAAAAGGGCTTGTGATAGTATTGCTAAATACCATTATCCCCTGTGGACAACAATCACCTTCAAATTAATAAGCTTGTGAGGGTAAAACCGTGGGCAGCTGCTATTTGCGGCTGACTCAGTCACAGAATTATTAATCTGAGACAGGGATGGACCCTAATATAACTTCTCCTTGAAGTTGAACAGGGTAGGGGTAATAATGGTAGAATTGAAATCAATAGTATTTAAGATTTTCCGGGCTATGTTGTTCGGTTCACGAGTGCAATGCTCTCGGAGACTCCTGGGGGTCGTCACTGGAGCTAAGGATTTTGTGCATGGAAGAGCATGGACTGCATGGGCTAGCTAGAGATGGGGGGGGGGGGGTGTGTGCATGCAGTGGGTAGGTTAAAGGCCTATGCCCCAATGAGGGATATAAAGTGCAAACGAAGACAAAGAAAAAAAAAGAAGAAAGTTTGCATATCACAATATATGAACATCATTTTAAAAAAAAACTTGCATGTCCTTTTCAGGACATTTAGATGAATTCCAGCCTCAGGTTGATTTTTCTAGAGGATTTAACGTTCAGTAGTTTGCCTTTGCTTTCTGAAATCAACATTGAAGTCCAACTGACTGTTGCAGGAGTTGATCAGAACTCTGGAGTCCTTTCGGCTACCTCGACTGCTTAAACATTATAAACAGTAGATACAATGTTAGCACTTATCATTACCCACAACAGAAAATGTAAGAACTGTGTTAATTAACATTTACACATATAGGGGTCTTTGCTGGTGACACAGAATTCACCCACTGAGCTGAGATGATCCTAATGTCACCTGATATAGCACTCATGGATAGTTGTATAGCGCAAGTTATGGCTGGGAAGGTCCTTGAATTCAATGAAATCAGTCATGTGAAAGACAGACCTGGCCTCTGATGTGACAACTTGTTTGGGGAATGCAGCTGCAGCCAAACAGCCAATGAATGATGGGGTTGACTGCAACGTCTTGTAAAGGACAAGAAACTAACTCTAAACTCCAAGAAGGGGCCAAGTGGACATATAATCAGACTGAGATTAGTACCATTAGTAATGGGACTCTTCGCTGGCTGTTGTAGATGGGGACAGAGCATGTGTGAAAGTATCCTGAGTGTTGTGATGACAGGTCTTGACTCATAACTACCAGGGGGCTCCAATGAAAACCTGAAAAGTGTGATAGAAATTACAATAACCATGCCATTGTCTTGTAACATGTCAATATTGTTGTTAAGGGTGTCAAGAGTGTTCAGCATGTGACAAGGGGCAGATGAGCACAGTGATGACATAGGGACAGTTTATTTATGGCCACCCCGCTTTTGACATGCACCAAAGAGGAGCAGTGTTCTATTATCCATTTATTTTATCAGTGAAGGGCTGAAACCTATAGAAATTCATCGGCGAATGTAGGTCTAGTATGGTGATACATGCCTGTCAGTCCATCAAGTGTATGAATGGAGTAGGAAGTTTCAAAACAGCATGACTTCTGTGACAGACTGTTCACGAACTGGTCCGGCACACAGAGTAGTGACCCCGGAGTCGATTTTTCCTACAGGAATCCACGCACTTTATCGGAGCTCGAGGACCTGCATTGAACGCAGTGGTGACTACGTCGAAAAATGATATATTTGTTCTTTAACCTTTCAGCATACTCACTCACTCACACACACACACAAACACACACACACACACACACCCCCCCCCCCCCCCCCCCCCCCAAAAAAAATTTTTTTTTTTTTTTAAAGGTTTTCATTTGAAGATCCGCTCATATATTAGTTACATTTACAGTTAATTTGACTTCTTTTGTCAAATTTGTATAACAATTTCAGAACTCAGTTTGCTGCCTGAACTTGTATGCACCCTGGATGTCTGGTCTCCCTTACTTGTCTTAGTTGTTAATTTCCAAGGTCTTTGTTGATATTTCTTTTCTCACAGTTATTTCTGTTTAATTAAACAGCAAGAGGATAAAATAAAATATTGAAAACAACAGCATGACAGAGATGGTAAGCAAAAGTATTAAAAATATACAAACAAAAAACAAACTAGGCCCATACAACAAACAACTGTATTAATTCTTGGCCAGTAATGTATTAAAAATATACAAACAAAAATCAAACTAGGCTCATACATCAAACAACTGTATTAATTCTTGGCCAGTTACAAAGCTGGATAGGAAGATACATTTCTGTGACACAGTAATGTCCATTCTACTACATATTATAAAACACAGCTATCTTTTTTGAATGCCTTCACAGTTCAATGTGTCATCTTTTATTTCATTGTGTCTATTGTCTATCATGTACTTCATTCAGCATGGAACCAGGATAGTGCAGTGGCTAGCATGCTTGACTGGTGGTCATAGGTTTGAATCCACATTGAGGTGGGGTTTTTAAAAAAAAATAATTGACCTGTGCTCCCAGGTCGACCCAAACTAAAATGGGTATGTAGGTCAGCAACAAGTGTTCTTAAACTACCGGTGTGCTGATGCCAGGGTAAGGGGTTCAACCCCTACACCGGCAGTTGGACTAAAATGTTGACCTGTCGTCCTTGATTTGGGGATGTAAATTACAAGTACCTCTGAAGTTAGGGTGGGTTCGCCTGATGGCAAGCAACACGGGTAATAGGGAAAGCTAATCCACATGCAAAATTCAGGTCCAGTACTACTAGAAGTAGTGTGTATAGACTACGTTAGAGTTCAAAGCGCGCGAGCAAAAAAAAGGGTACCGGAAAATATTCTGAAAAGTAAAAGTGCCAATGTGATACTGACCACATGACTCACCGAATGCTGATTGGTCTATAAAATGATTGGGTTAGCATCATGTACTCAGTATGCCTCAAGAAATGGACAGGGTCCTTCTTCTCTTCTTCTTTCATTCGCTAGAAATTTGTTGTCTATGTTTGCAATGTTGTGTCTGGTACCAACTTCACTGTCTTGTTTAGTTCATTCAGTGGTCCATAGAGTTTTATCTTCCACTGTTGTTTCTCTAGGCCAGGAGGTTTGTTTAGATATACTGTATTCCGGGCAGTCATAGAGTATGTGATTGGCTGCAATACTTTTATCTTACATCATGCAGAATTTTATAAAATTAACTTACATATCCACTAATGGAAGAGAAGAAACAAAACATTCAAATATTACATTAATAAATAAATCACCTGAGAAAACAGTTCTCTGAATAAATAACAAAAAATGAATGTGCTGTCTTCACAACGAAGGTTGGCTGCAATGCATCTCCAACACTCTGACAAATTAATACATAATGTAAAATGTAAACTACACGTCAGATTTGCTGGGAGGGGATCAAGCCTTTGACGAATGTCGATGCACGAGATCTGTCGACTAACTAACTAACTAACTAACTATAAACTGGAGGTAATCCCATGGCAGATCTGGTATAGGGTGTCTAGTTATTCTGCATCGAAGCACACTTCTTCCTTCAGTCAGATTCTGCCATCATTACCATGTGCCCTGCTTAAAACATACATGTTCATTATCTCCACAGATCTTGGTGTTCGGATCAGTTGTTATGTTGATATTCCTCCATCTTAGACCATCCAGAATCATTTCTCTCATGTCTTCCTTCGGTTGATCTTACCAGTTGTCACGATATTTCCCAAAGCTTCTCTTCTTAGAACACAACTAAAGAACATTGTCTCTATCTTACAATTGTTTATAATGTTCTACTTTCAATTGCCTTTTTCATACATTTATTGTTAGTTACTCTGGCAGTCCAAGGTTTTTACAACATTCATCTCAGAAATTTAACCTCCAAGTTCTTCTTAATATGTTCGTTAACATTCCAAATTTATATTTTGAAATGCAGATTTTACTTGGCCTGTTCTGATTTTATTTTCTGTCAGACATCTTACCATGTGATGTTAAGAAGAAATCAGCAAGTTCAAACCCTGATGTGCCTATAGCTTTACATTATCTGGTGTATATGTTCCCAACTTCATTCCTGTACTTTAATGAGTGCCAAGCAATATTAGTCAATATATGTATCCATGCTATTTCAAGGATTCCCCAGCATCTGATTACTGCAGTAAGGATGTGAAATGCTGGGTCTTCACTTATATTGAGCTAGAATAACAAACTCTGTTTTGCTGCTTTCATCATCAGATAATTCTATAAATCACCTAGGATCTATTTTTTACGGCTGGGTTGACCATAGAGACCTAATCAATCGATCAGTCATGTGCCATGCCGGAAAGCATGGGCGGTCATGACTCGCCATTTCACTCGATTACCAGAGTCGTGGATCAGCTCAGTGTTCCTGTCCTCGAAGAGGCCTAATGGTTTGGAGAAAGTCCAGATCTTGCAACCACTTGGAACTGAACAGATAGCAGTGTGAAAACTAACCCTATCCCGCTTTTATGTGCTGTTTCAGCATCATCATTATCCCATGCCATACTTAGCAGCACAAGCTATTATATTCATTCATAAATTCCTGTCAAAGCTGAGGTAATGTAATGGCTAGATCTATGCTGGTTGGCCATGGGTTCAAATCTACACTGAACTGAATTTTTTAAATTGACCTGGGCTCCCAGGTCGACCCAGCCTTAATTTTCTCCATCTGTCAACCTCTGTCTTGAACACTCTTAATCATCCCAGTTGTCACAACATTCTTCAGACCTTCTCATTTCATAGCTTGGCCAAATTGGATATTGGTCTACTTAGTCATCTATGGAAGTCTTAGCATTACTATAAATATACCAAATTTCTGTGCCAGTTGGTCACCATAATTGTGGGCCTATTACCATAACCAGAATATAACTGGATTTTGTTGTTATTGGCATTTCACATTTACATCATCATCCACCTACAATACTGGGGCCTGCAACTAACCCCAAAATTTCATTAATAAATTACGTAGCAGATAACCTCAGATTAGCCAATCTGAGGGAAAATACATTAAAAAGTATGTTGTAAGTAACATCAGATTAGCCAGCCTGAGAGAAAGAAATAAAATACATTAAAAATTATGTAGCAAATGTCAGACTAACTAATCTGATGGAAATTAAATTAAATGCATTATAAATTAGGTAGCTAGCAACATAAGATTAGCCAATCTGAGAAAAATGAAGTGAAAGGAAGCTTACAACTGTACAAAACAATAAGAGAAATATAGTTTTCCTTAAATCAAAACAATGTTTTCCCGTAGTGAATTTCAATAACGAAGACACAAACCATATATAGTACGATTTACTGCCTGGCACATTTCGCTGCATCTCGTCAAGTACTTACTGCAGATGTCACACAACATAGAGTAATATAATTAGAATCATTACTGTGGGAACATGTGTATATTTCAGCTTGAACGATGATTCTAATTATTTTACTCTACGTTGTGTGACATCTGCAGTAAGTACCTGACGAGATGCAGCGTAAATGTGCCAGGCAATAAATCATACTATATATGGTTTGTGTCTTCGTTATTCAAATAGTTTTCCTTGACAATGCAACAGAAACAAAACAATAAAGTCAACAGCTATGAAATTATAAAGGTGTGAATAAAAATGAGAAAAACTAAACAGGCAACTCTTGGAATGATACTAGATTGGTTTATAACAATCAGTTCCAAAATGGGAACATTCTGTCACGTTACACTCTTGAAGAATTAGTAACAAAGGCATTGTGCTTGGAACAACTTTGTAAACAACAATACTTCATGGACACTCAGCTGCTGGATCCTAACTCTTTGGCTCGAAGTGTAGCAACTTCCACCGCGTCAATCAATGCTCCACGGAAGCCATTCTTCTCCAGAGCATGCACTGCTGCAATTGTAGTTCCCCCTGGAGAACACACCTCATCTTTCAGTAGGCCTGGATGTCTCCCTGTCTCGAGAACCATCTTTGCTGCACCCTGAAGCCAAGAATATAATTATTTAACAAACACTGAAGCCAAGAAATATAATGATCTAACAGACACTGAAGGGAACAATACAAATATCTAACAGACACTGAAACAAAACCAAAAAAAATATATTATCTAACAAACATTGAAGCAATCAGCGAAAGTATCTTCTAATACAGTGGTTCTCAACCGGTGGGGAATTCCCACCCCCCACCCCCCGGGAATTTTAGGGTTTCCAGGGGGGGGGGGAGAATTAAGATTATTTCAAGATCGCATTAATACAAGAACCGATTACTTAATATTATTTTTCCCTTCATACTTTACGGTTCTGTACATCTCACCATTTTAAAATTCATTTTACAAAGTAAGTAGCCACACATTTTATGTGGACGTCTAGACTTGTTTTAGTATGTGCTATTAAATTTAGCTTCCATTATTACATACACTGTGTGTGTGGTGGGTGGGATTTTTAGTGTAGGAAGGGGGGGGGGGGAATGACATACTGAAAATATGGTGAAGGGAGAACGGGCCAAATTTTTAGGTAGGAATATGAAAGGGGGTGGGGGGAGGGGGGGGAGGGGGGGGGGGGGGGGGGGGGGAGGGAGAGAGAATGGACGTTCTGAAAATATGTTGAAGGGGGATACTGGCCAAAAAAAAAAGGTTGAGAACCACTGTTCTAATAGATGCTGAAGCCAAGAATATAATTATCTAACAGACACTGAAGGAAACAACACAGATATCTAACAAACACTGAAGCCAAGAATATATATTGTCTAAGAACTGAAACAAATAACAAGAGTATCTTACAGACAATGGAGACACAAATATAATTATCTAACAGATAATGAAGACACAAATATAATTATCTAACAGATAATGAAGACAAGAATATAATTATCTAACAGATAATGAAGACACAAATATAATTATCTAACAGACAATGAAGACAAGAATATAATTATCTAACAGATAATGAAGACACAAATATAATTATCTAACAGAAAATGAAGACAAGAATATAATTATCTAACAGATAATGAAGACACAAATATAATTATCTAACAGACAATGGAGACACAAATATAATTATCTAACAGACAATGGAGACACGAATATAATTATCTAACAGACAATGGAGACACGAATATAATTATCTAACAGACAATGGAGACACGAATATAATTATCTAACAGACAATGGAGACACGAATATAATTATCTAACAGATAATGAAGACACAAATATAATTATCTAACAGATAATGAAGACACAAATATAATTATCTAACAGACAATGGAGACACAAATATAATTATCTAACAGACAATGGAGACACAAATATAATTATCTAACAGACAATGGAGACACAAATATAATTATCTAACAGACATTGGAGACACAAATATAATTATCTAACAGATAATGAAGACACGAATATAATTATCTAACAGATAATGAAGACACAAATATAATTATCTAACAGACAATGAAGACAAGAATATAATTATCTAACAGATAATGAAGACAAGAATATAATTATCTAACAGACAATGGAGACACAAATATAATTATCTAACAGATAATGGAGACACAAATATAATTATCTAACAGACAATGGAGACACAAATATAATTATCTAACAGATAATGAAGACACAAATATAATTATCTAACAGACAATGAAGACAAGAATATAATTATCTAACGGATAATGGAGACACAAATATAATTATCTAACAGACAATGAAGACAAGAATATAATTATCTAACAGATAATGAAGACAAGAATATAATTATCTAACAGATAATGGAGACACAAATATAATTATCTAACAGACAATGAAGACACGAATATAATTATCTAACAGACAATGGAGACACAAATATAATTATCTAACAGACAATGGAGACACGAATATAATTATCTAACAGACAATGGAGACACGAATATAATTATCTAACAGACAATGAAGACACGAATATAATTATCTAACAGACAATGAAGACACGAATATAATTATCTAACAGACAATGGAGACACAAATATAATTATCTAACAGACAATGGAGACACGAATATAATTATCTAACAGACAATGGAGACACGAATATAATTATCTAACAGACAATGAAAGAAACAACACAAGTATCTAACAGACACTGAAGCCAACAACATAAATTATCTAACAGACACTGAAGCCAACAACATAAACTATCTAACAGACACTGAAGCCAAGCATATAAATTACCCAACAGACATAAAGAAAAGCATATAATTATCTAATAGAACTAAAGCTAATAAACTAAATATCTAACAGATAATGAACCAAGAAAAATTAAATTATCTGTCAGACACAGGCACTAAGAATATAATTATCTAACTGATGCTGAAGCTAACAATAGAAATATTTAACAGATACTGAAGCCAGGAACATAAATTATATATAATGACACTGAAATCAAACATGTAAATTATTTATTAAACACTGAAATCATAAACATAAATTATCCAACAGACACTGCAGCTAAGACCATTAAATTATCCAACAGACACTGAAGTAAAGAAAATAATTTAGATACCAAAGTAAAGAACATAATTTAACAGACAATGAAGCCAAGAAAAAATTATTCAAAAGACCATGAAGCAATTAACAGACTGCAAGTAAAGTAAAGGACCCTGTTTCACACCATGAGGCGCATTGGGTATATGATGTAAGCCCCATATTTTCATAACTGATAATAGAGATCACAAAAGTTGCCAACCAGCACCCAATGGATGATGTGATCAGTATCCTTCCAGCTGCCTTTAGTTCCTAAAACATGTCTTTAGGCTAGGCCGGCCTGTGAGCGCAGGTCAGTCTTACAATATCCTTCAGTTGAGGTTCTAACTGAAATCATGAGTAAATGATGTCCATGGACTCCATTAATTACACCCTGATGTGCTAATGTCCTGTGTTCATATTCGTGCTGGGTGACCCCTGCCACTTCTTCCAGAAACCATGCCTTCCATAACAGTTCTTCCCAAACCACTGCCACATTTAATTTGGCCAAAGTATTTCAGTGAGTCTTGATTCTGTTAATTAGCCAAATTTCTTCGATGTTCAGATCTTATTCTGGATATTGATGATTATGTCTATCTTGTTGATTTCTTTGCCAGTTTGTCTCCTGTGGCATTGATAGGCAACATGACTACTGATTTCTATAATACTTTTTGTTGAAATATGAAGAAGAAACTAGAGGAACATAATCCACTCTCTGATATTCAGAATTTTAAAATGCTGAATGAAAAATGGCCTACCAATAATGTCTGAGCCGCAAGTTTTATCGCCAGGTCTCTTGGCAATCCCATTTTCACACCACCATCAGCCAGGGATTCAATAGCCACAAATGCCTAAGAAGAAAGATTTAATACATTTCTAATGTGCAATCACTAAACTAATAAATCTCACCTTTTCCCACCCCGGTCAGTTCCCCCCCCCCCCCCCCCCCCCCCCCCCCCCCCCCCCCCCCCCCCCTCTCTATCTCCCTCCCTCCCTCTCTCACATACACACACACAGTTTACTACTCTTTACTATTCTCCTACACTTTACTTTCTCTCACACACACACTTTACTTTCTCCCACACACACACAATTTATGACTCTTTACTATTCTCCCACACTTTACTTTCTCCCACACACACTTTACTACTCTCCCCCACTCACACTTTACCATTTCCCCCCACACACACACTTTACTACTCTTTACGATTCTCCCACACTTTACTTTTTTCCATACACATACTTTACTACTCTCCCACACACACACACTTTACTACTCTTTTTTATTCTCCCACTTTACTTTCTCCCACACACATACACTTTACTACTTTTTACTATTCTCCCACACTTTACTTTCTCCCGCACACTTTACTACTCTCCCACACTTTACTTTCTCCCACACACACTTTACTACTCTCCCACACTTTACTTTCTCCCACACACATACACTTCACTATTCTCCCACACTTTACTTTCTCCCACACACACTTTACTACTCTTTAATATTCTCCCACACTTTACTTTCTTCCCCCCCCCCCACTTTTCACACACACACACACACACACACACTTTACTACTCTTTACTATTCTCCCACACACATACACTTTACAACTCTTTACTATTCTCCCACACTTTACTTTCTTCCACACATACACTTTACTAGTCTTTACTATTCTCCCACACTTTACTTTCTCCCACATATACACACACTTTCTACTCTTTACTATTCACACATACACTTTACAACTCTTTACTATTCTCCCACACTTTACTTTCTTCCACACATACACTTTACTAGTCTTTACTATTCTCCCACACTTTACTTTCTCCCACATATACACACACTTTCTACTCTTTACTATTCACACATACACTTTACAACTCTTTACTATTCTCCCACACTTTACTTTCTTCCACACATACACTTTACTAGTCTTTACTATTCTCCCGCACTTTACTTTTTCCCACACACACTTTACTACTCTTTATTATTCTCCCACACACACACACTTGACTACTCATTATTCTCCCACATTTGACTTTTAACCCACACACACACACACAATTTACTACTCTTTATTATTCTCCCACACACAAACTTTACTACTCTTTATTATTCTCCCACCCACACTCTCCCATACACACACTTTACTACTCTTCTTTCTTCTTCTGCCAGTGATCTCTCATTGGATCCCAGACCTTCAACCACCAACTCCTGCTAAACCGTCCTATCTCTTGATACTCCTGCAACTCCCTCGACGTCCTCCCTTAATTATTCATCCGTCTCTAATTCTTGTCTTCGTGGTTTTTTAGGTCTCCCTCAATTTCATTTTTGCTGTGGGTTGCAGAGAAAGGACTTTCTCATGATACTATTGTTATCAGTTATCAATGTTTGTCCTATCCTGTGCCAGCATCTTTTCTTCAGTTCCTGCTTTGCTGGTATTTGTCTAATTCTCTCGACAAGTGATTTTGTAATACCATGTTAGTCCTCTTACTCTGAACAGGTACCAGTCAATGAATGTTTGTAGTTTATTAGTCATTGGTTTAGTCGCTCTCCATGATTCTGATCTATTCTGAAGTATTGGCTTTACTCATCATCATCATGTGCCATGCCAATAAGCATGAGTAGTCATGTAACGCCATCTAACATGATCACCAGAGTCATGGATCAGCTCTGTGTTCCTGTCTCAGCCATGCTACATGGTCAAGCCTTTCAGATATTTACTTCTCTGTATTCCCCTTGTTCTTTTCCCCTTAATCTTGCCAGTTGTCACCAAGTTCTCTAGTTTATTTCTTCTTATTACATACTAAAAAAATGTTAACTGTCTATGTCTAATTTATTTTATCAATTTACGGTTTTCATGAAGAGAATTAAAGACATAGATGAGTAATATGAGAATGACAAGGTAGAAGCTGCAAAAGACAGCAAACAATAGGATGGCTTGGCATGTGTTGATTGTGGGCCTATGCCCCAAAGAGGATGAAGGCCATGTGAAGAAGATGGTATCATCATCATCATCATCATCATCTTCCACTTCTGCCATCAAGCGTCGTGGGGAGGAATAATTTGCGTTCCAGCGCCCGGTGGACGGCACTGGATAGTGTGAAGATGATATACGCTCACATAATAGGAAGGGGTTCAAATTAAAACCTTAAAAATGTGACAGAAATTACAATAACCATGCCATTGTCTTGTAACCTGTTAGTATTGTTGTTAAGGATGTCAAGAGTGTTAAGCATGTGACATCATGGTGCAGACAAACACAGTGACGTTATAGGCACTGGAGGACTTGCATTGAATGCAGTGGTGACTACATAAAAAAATACATTTGTTCTTTACTTTTTCAGAATATATTCACAAAAACAACAAAAAAGCATTTAGGTTTTCACTTAAAGCCCCCTCGTATCTACTCACATAAGCAGGGCCACTGCCACTAAGCCCGGTTACGGCATCCAGCAAAGCTTCTGAACTCTCCTCACAGATGCCTATGGTGCTCAACAATTTCCGGACCACCTCCACATCACTCTTCAAGGCATGACTTCCCGGGGCCATAACTGATGCGCCAGCTTGGACTAGTGCTGGAGTGTTGGGCATAACCCGAACAACATGGGTACCTAGTGGCAAAGACTGGGGCAGAGAAAAACACATCAAAGGTAAAATGAAGATAAACCCATTACATATGCTTGGGTAACTAAGAAACTAGTAGGTTTTCATATACATAATATGTCTAACTTCTGCATTGCCATGTCCAGTCTCTTTCTGACTTCTTTGAAGTCCCTACTGTTATTAATTATGGAGCCAAGGTTTTACAACTTTGTGATACCTCAGAAACTAGAGTGGGTTCCCCTGATGGTGAGGGACACTGGTAATAGGGAAAGCTAATCCACACGCAAAAATCACTCCAGTTCACTAGACGTAGTAGCATTCGTATGGACATAAAATTGAGTTCAAAGCGAGCAAATGCAAAAAACAAAAAAAATTTGACATTTCCATTTCTTCATTGTTGATTGTAATTTCTGGTTGACATGTAGCTGACATGTGGTTGACATGTAGTTGACATGTAGTTCTGTCTGTGGACATTGTTTTTTATTTCTTGTATGTTCCAAACAAGATTTTGATAATCACTGCATCTTTTGACATACACTGTAGTGGCGCAGTAGCTAGCATACTTACCTGATGGCCTGGTGGTCAAGGGTTTGAATGTGCCTTATGGCCGGGGTTATCTTAAAAATTGACCTGGGCTCCCAGGTCGACAGTTTTAAATGGAACCAAGGAAATGTCTATGAAGTAAAGTTGGCCAGTGTTTATACGGACTATATCATTCAACGAGTGCCAATTCATCATCATCATCTCAACCATCATCATCATCTCAATCATCATCTATGTCATCATCATCAATATAATCATCATCAACATTACCATTTATATCATCATTATCATCTATGTCATCATTATCATCATCATTTATATAATCATCATCAACATCATTGTCATCTATATCATCATCTATATAATCATCATTATTATCATCTATATCATTATCATTTATCCTTATCACCATCTATATCATCATTATTATCTATATCCTCATCATCACCTATATAATTATCATCATTATCTGTATCATTATCACATCTACATCATCATCAGCACATATCTCATCATCAACATTATCTATATCATCATCATCATTATCATCTATATCATTATTATCATCTATATCCTCATCATCATCATCTATATCATCTACACCATCTCATTATCAACTACATTATCATCAGCATCATCTGTCTTGCCAAGTGACCTTCATAGTCACCGATGTCTCTCCACAGATATGGGCCCTTGGTGTTCCGGATGAACTGTATTGATGATATTCCTCCACACTATCATCTTAAACTATCAAGCATCATTTCTCTTGGTCTTCATCTACTGCAGATCTATCCAGTCTTCACAATCTCCTCCAACGCCTCCTTTCACATTATACAACCAAAGAACATTCTATCTTCCTTATAGATGTGCATAATGTTCTACTCTCATTAGCCTAGCCAATTGTTCCTAGGTACTCTGGCTGTCTAAGATATTCACAGCATTCATCTTAGAAACCAGATCTTTGCTGCCTCCAAGCTCTTCCTAATGTATTCGTTCACAGATCATGATTCACAGCCACACTAATAGAACAGGTTTGATGTAGCAGTGCCAACTGGTCTATATACAATATGGGTTTAGCACCATATACCCAGCATGTCTCAAGCCATGTAAAAGGGATCTGTTACTTTTATTTTTACTTTTACTGAAAATGTAGCCACAATGCCCCAAGATGTGGACAAGGGCCCTAAACTACCATTCCATTCTACCATGACCCCTATCCTGTTCAACCTCAGAAGAGAAGTTATATTAGGGTCCATCCCTGGTTCAGATTAATCATCCTGTAGCTGAGTCGGCCACAATTCGGATATTAATTTGAAGGTGATGTTGTCCAGGAGGGTAATGACACTGTTACCATAACTACCTTTTTCTTTATATATGCAATATGCTGCAATATGCCTCATGGTGTAAAAAGAGATTATTTTTAATTTTTATGGTTTTAGCTTTGGTAGAGGATCATTTTCAATGTTCATGGATACCCCCATAAGTGCCCCAGTCTGTTCATGGATTCCCCATAAGTGCCCCAGTCTGTTCATGGATTCCCACATAAGTGCCCCAGTCTGTTCGTGGATACCCCCATAAGTGCCCCAGTCTGCTCCCGTACATCACACAAGGCGAATCACAGCACAGTGCATGAACTCTCAAGCATTTACCCAAATCCAAATGTATGTATTACCAGAATCACACATGCTATAAATAGTATTTTGTGGGTAGCTCTTTCAAATATAACAATTTAGCATAAGGATGAAGTGACCGGTTCTTCTTCTTCTTCTTCTTCTTCTGCGTTCATCTGGAGCTTTTTTTCGGACGTGATTGCGTTGTGCCTGTTTACAGCAGAGCTGCGTTCTTGCGCCGTTAGACCGACACATCCGACTTCTGCGGGCATTTGTTGACCGGGTTAACCTTCCCGGGGGAAGTGAACGGTTCAAAACAATAAACAGCATTGACTTAATGTTTGTTTCCCTTCACTCTGTTTGAACTCAAGCATAGTCCATATATATGCTGCTGCATATAGTGTACTGGACTTATGTTTGCGTGTGGATTAGCTTTCTCTATTACCAGTGTCCCTTGCCATCAGGCGAACCCACTCTGACTTCGGAAGTACTTGTAATTTACGTCCCCAATTCAAGGACATTTTAGTCCACCTGTCCGGTGTAGAGGTTGAACCCGCTACCTCGGGTACCTAATGGCGAAGACGGGTGGAGAAAAAAATATCAAAGCTTAAATGAAGATAAACCCATTACAGATGCTTTGGTAACCTACGAAACTATCAGATTTTCATATATATACACATATAAAACATGCTATATATACACTCACATTTTTACACACATCAAAACTTTATGATTGAGTGTTCTTATTCATTCTGCTATGCTGATCTCTCCTGGATAATCTGACATGGGATGTCTTTCATGTTCACAAGAAGAAAGTAGTGCTGACCACCCCTTAATAATCTGACATGGGATGTCTCTCAGGTTCGCTAGAAGAAAGTAGTGCTGACCTCCCCTTAATAATCTGACATGGGATGTCTCTCAGGTTCGCTAGAAGAAAGTAGTGCTGACCTCCCCTTAATAATCTGACATGGGATGTCTCTCAGGTTCGCAAGAAGAAAGTAGTGCTGACCTCCCCTAAATAATCTGACATGGGATGTCTCTCAGGTTCACAAAAAGAAAGTAGTGCTGACCTCCCCTGAATAATCTGACATGGGATGTCTTTCAGGGTCACAAGGAAGAAAGTAGTGCTGACCTCCCCTGAATAATCTGACATGGGATGTCACTCAGGATCACAAGAAGAAAGTAATGCCAATCACCCATGTCAACACATGAAAGATGAATACAGATATTTACCTCTTCAATTGCTCGGATAGTCACACCAGCAGCAATAGAGACAAACAGATGTCTCCCTGTGTCAACCACTGGCGTAACCTCTTGCAGAATGACTTTGACGATGTTTGGCTTCACTGCAATCACCACAATATCGCTCTTTGACACCAGCTCCTGGTTGTCTTTTGTCGTCCTCACTCCAATCTCCTTTAGACAAAATATCAGGAATAAAAGTTTAATATTATAGACAGCTACAATATGTAAATATTGAATTTTACAAGGTAAAGGAAATCCTAAACTTAGGATGGTAATGTAGGAGGTGCCACTTTTCATCTCTAAGGGAAAATCAATAAAATAAAATAACTGAAAAGCACTGCATTATCACTGTTTGTTACTGTAAGTTATGATAATTGTTATGTGTCATACTGGCTCCGTGGTGAAGGGGTTTACTGGACACAGTTCAGTAATATTCACATACAGCATTCATAACACAGGCTGTGGAGAATTTGGCAGCTTTGCATTTGTTTTTTACCAAAATGGTATGTGTGCCGGTCGCTCAGAAAGCAATGACAAACTACTGAATGTAAACTTGCCCAGGAATCACCAACTGCCACAAAATGCTCTGGGTTGACTGCTACATCATGTAAAGGATATGCAACTAACTTGTGTCATGCTGATAAGTGTGGACGATCATGGTTCATCATCTCACACAATCATCACTCTTGGATTAGGTCTGTGGTGTTATTCCAGCTGTGCTTGTGGGAAGCCATCTGAGTATTTATCTTTTCATCTTTCCCTTGCTCTGTTCCTTTCCAGTTTTCCAGGAGTCATTTAGGATTCAAGTTTATTTCTATTAATTAAATGCTCACAAAGTCTTGATTGATAACTATAATTTCTCTAATTAATCTGCCGTTTTCAACTGCATATTGAAGAACCACCTCATTCATTTTTCTGTCTGTCCATGATATTCACAGGTTATATCTGTCTTGATTATCTCTTTCAATTCCAGGCAGTGTGTGATATGTGATTGACTTTTACCCATAAAACTCAATTATCATGTAATGTGTTTTCATAGGTTAACATCTTCTGTTTCTTGTTCTTCTTTTTCTAGTCCATGTTTTGTGGCATTGGTCATGATGTCTCTGTCCACAGCCTTCTGTCTTGTGTACTGCCAATTATTTCTGATCAGATGTTCTTCTGTAATGAATTTTAATAACGAAGACACAAACAATACATTGCACGATTTATTGCCTGGCATATTTCGCTGCATCTCGTCAGGTACATACTGCAGAAATCACATAACATATACTAAAGCAATTAGATAAATCCTTCAAGCAGAAATATGTAACACACATATTCACTTAGTAACTTGATGTTCCTCCAGGCCATCATGCCAAAACTATCTAGATTCTTCTCTCTTGCTGTCACCCAGTCTGTCATCCTTGACCTCTTTCCCATTATGTTGACCTCTCCAACTTTCCCATTATGTTGACCTCTCCAACTTTCCCATTATGTTGACCTCTCCAACTTTCCCATTATGTTGACCTCTCCAACTTTCCCATTCTCATGATCTGCCCAAAGAATATGGATAGGCTATTTCAGTTGTGAGTAACCAGTTCTCTTTGTGAGTGAAATTTCTTAAAGATTTGCTTGCTTGCGCTCGCTGGCTGTGAACTCCAGCTGTGAAGTCCTGTTTGTCAGGATGAAGACATCCTCTTGTCCAACATCAGTGTGATGTCATACCGGACTGAGGTTTGCGTGAGTATCGGTTGTCCCATGTCTGGCTTATTGGTGTGCAGACTGGTGGTTCCTCACCGTGCAGGTAGATACTCTCCGACTTCGGAAGAATCAGCGATCCTACTACATTAGCCAGGACCCCGAAGGGACATGTTGCCCAGGACACACGACTAGAACGTGTTAGTAGGTCTTGGCCAGTGTAGAATCTGACTCTAGCTGCCTTGGAAACACCTCTGCATCCCTTAAAGATTTCATTATGCTTTCATCTTTCAAAGTGTTCTTACTATTCTTCTAAAAAAAAACCCACATCTCTGCAGCTTCTGCATAATTCCTCACTAATCTTATGATTATCCATGATTCACTTCCGTACATCATTAATGACTCGATATAGCTCTTGGGAACTTTCTCACTGTGATTGAAAAGATATATTGAAAGACTATTCTTCATATTGTTACTTGCTACTTTTGTTAGGCTATTCCGTTTTTAATTAATTTAATTCTTTAGTACATCTTCCCGGTTAACATTGTGCAGAAGAAATCTGGCTTTCCATTTGATCACTTTCACTCATCTCTTTGAAAGTCACCACTTATTTATTTTTCAATGTGGTTATGCCCCCCTGTTCTACGTCTGCTGTTTTATATGGAACTGGTTGGTTTATCATCATCGTGTAGCAGGGTTATTTGCAGAGCATTGCTCAAATCATGGCCTGCCGGACAGATTCTCGGTCCTCTACCAGTTCCCCTGTCTTATGTGTTCCTCTATCTCATGCATTCCCATGTCTCATGGTTTCCCCTGCCTAATGCGTTCCTCTATCTTATGCATTCTCATGCATTCTGTCTTGTGTGTTCCCCTGTCTCATGCGTTCCCTTGTCTCATGCTTTTTTATGTCTAAGAAGGTGTCTCCAATATCCTGTGTCCATCTCCATGTAAATTGACTCCTGCTTTTGTTCCAAGAACTACACCTTCCATCACCGTTCTTTCCAAGCCACCATGACATTTAATATGACCAAATCATTTCAGTTTCTGAGACACGGTTTTTTAAAATTAAGAGTCAGTTTTGTGTGATAATATCTTGTAATAAATGTTACTATTTTTCTTCTTCATAGCTCACAATATTCTAAGAATTTTTTTTTTGGTAGAAAGAGTACAGAGTGAGTGTGTGTGTGTGTGTGTGTGTGTGTGTGTGATTGAGAGACAGAAAGAGTATGTGTGTGTGTGTGAGTGAGAAAGAGAGAGTGTGTGTGTGAATGAGAGAGAGTGTGTGTGTGTGTGTGTGTGTGAGTGAGAGACAGAGAGTGTGTGTGTGAGTGAGAGAGAAAAAGTGTGTGTGAGTGAGAGACAGAGAGAGTGTATGAGTGAGTGAGAGAGAGAGAGAAAGAGAGAGAGAGAAAGTTCAAAGTGTACTTCGCGCATGATCAACTAGACACCTTAAAAAAAGGTGTCTTCATTAGCCAGGTCTATTATACACATGAACCTACAACTATGGAATACAGAGGTGCCAGGTTCAATTCCCAGTCGGTAACTATAGCTTTAAATTTTTATGTTGTCCATCACGTCCTCAAGTCTCTACTTCCTTCTTCCTATGAGCATCAAAAAATACTATGTGTGTTTATGAACTGTTTTCTTTAGTGGTTGTAAAATGTTTGATGACTAACATCTGTATGGATCTTGCCACAGAAAAGATGCATGTTCTAAAAATATGCTTCATTTGTTTGCTGGTGTTAAGCCGTAGTCGCCAACACTGTTTAACTCCTGCATTGCTGTGACTAGTGTTAAGCCATAGACTCTAACACTTTAACTCCTGCACTGCTGTGACTAGTGTTAAGCCATAGACTCTAACATTGTTTAACTCCTGCACTGCTGTGACTAGTGTTAAGCCATAGACTCTAACACTGTTTAACTCCTGCATTGCTGTGACTAGTGTTAAGCCATAGAATCTAACATTGTTTAACTCATGCATTGCTGTGACTAGTGTTAAACCATAGACTCTAACACTGTTTAACTCCTGCATTGCTGTGACTAGTGATAAACCATAGACTCTAACACTGTTTAACTCCTGCATTGCTGTGACTAGTGTTAAGCCATAGACTCTAACATTATTTAACTCATGCATTGCTGTGACTAGTGTTAAACCATAGACTCTAACACTGTTTAACTCCTGCATTGCTGTGGCTAGTGTTATGCTATAGACTCTAACACTGTTTAACTCCTGCATTGCTGTGGCTAGTGTTAAACCATAGACTCTAACACTGTTTAACTCCTGCATTGCTGTGGCTAGTGTTAAGCCATAGACTCTAACACTGTTTAACTCCTGCATTGCTGTGACTAGTGTTAAACCATAGACTCCCCCTCTGCCGTGCGTCCACCTTGACGAGGTAGAGGGGCTTGAGCGTTCCAATGACCCCAAGAGCTATGCCGACGGTAGCACAGCTACTGGTAGGGTCACCCATGTCGGACAGGTCAAGGGAGAGGGACCAGACGAAGTGACACACAAACCTGCTGCCTTGTAGGTAGACTGGGGACAGTCAAAGGCTAGGGAAAGCATCCCGAACAAATGCTTGTCGAAATCGGATGTACTGAGCCACAGGCTTGACAAAGAAGTGCAACGTAACTTTATCATTTCATCATGCCACAGATGAAAATTAATCGTTATGGTGCTAATCCCGTGAAGTCCCATCAGGCGGTGATAGTGCCGGGCCCCCTGCCTCGAGGGGGTCCACCCATGACTACTGGTGGTCACCTTCCCCTGTGCTGTGGAGTCAAGGCACAGAGGAGTAGGTTAAGAGCTATTGACCAAACACCCCGGACACTCAACATACTACAATGGAATGCAGAAGGAGTTTATAACAAGAAAGCCTCCCTAACACAGCGTCTTCATAAAGATAGAATAGATGTGGCATGCATTCAAGAGACACACCTCAACGCCAATCGCACATTTTCAGTCGAGGGATATCAGGCCACACGTTTCGACCGCGAAGGACACAAAGGAGGAGTTGTAATACTTACACGAAATACAATACCTTGCAGCGAAGTATCTGTGATCTCTGACAACCAAACGGAAATTATAGGTGTTGATATAATGATAAAGGACGTGAAAATAAGAATTTACAATCTATATAGCCCGGCAGATAAGGATCTTACACTCTCAAACATGGAAATAACTGACACAAATTGCATTGTTGTCGGAGACTTTAATAGCCGTTCAGAAAGATGGGGATACCCAGATACTGACAAAAGAGGAGATGAAGTGGAGGACTGGGAAATAGACTCAAATCTCCATCTACTTAACAAAGCGGATGACACACCGAGCTTCTACTCCAGAAGATGGATTACCACTTCTACTCCAGACTTAGCTTTCTGCACAGGAGACATCCTCCACAAAATCGATCGCCATGTGCTGGACCAATTAGCAGGTAGTGACCACAGACCAATCAAGCTTGTAATAAATATGGAGTATGTTCCACAGGAGCAAAAGCCTTTGCCCCGTTGGAATTACAAACGAGCAGATTGGGACAGATTTGCCATACTAACAGACAAATATTGTGAAAACGTAAATACACGATATGGCAACATGAAGCAAATGGTGGAAAGTCTAAACAGAGCAATAATACAGGCGGCCACTGAGTCTATTCCAAGAGGAGCAAGGAAAAATTACAAACCATACTGGACTGAAGAACTACAATTTTTGGAGGACAAAGTTGAAGATGCTAGGAAGACCGCAGAGAGAGAACAAACAACTGAAGCGAACATCTCTCTCAAAGCCATCTCAGCAAAATATAAAAGAACAGTAAATCAAACAACAAGAGATTGTTGGAGGAAAAAAACAGAAAACCTGAATTTTGACAGGGATGGAAACAAACTATGGAAACTAGTGAAAGCCATGAACAATGAAGGACCTAGAAACAAACAAATAACAATTAAACAAGGAAATGCCTTGCTTACAGGAAAAAAGGCTGCAAATGCACTAATGGAACACTATGCCAGTGCAAACCACATTGATATTACAGCCGAACAGAAGAAAGCAATCAAAGATAAACAGATACATCATACATATACAGAGACAGCAGCAGAATATATGATGGCAAATCTAACAATGGAAGAAATGGAACAGGCAATGAATACCCTAAAAAAGAAGACATCACCAGGAAAGGATGGAATCACAAATGAAATGCTAATAGGACTAGGCACTAAGGCAAAAAAGAAACTACTAGCAGTCCTAAATTACAGCTGGAAGAGGGGAATAGTCCCACAGGCATGGAAGGAAGCTATACTAATACCAGTCCCAAAGAAAGGAAAAGACCTGGAAGAACCAAATGGCTATCGACCTATCAGTCTTCTTAGCTGTGTAGGAAAATTAATGGAACGCATTATCAATGGCAGGCTAACATGGCATCTGGAAGAAAACCAACTCTTAACACCTCACCAAGCAGGATTCAGAAAGTACAGATCTACTGAAGATCAAATAACCTATATAGCTCAGGAAATAGAGGATGCCTTCCAAGAGAAAAAGCACACACTAGCAGTCTGGATAGATTTAGAAAAAGCATTTGATAAAGTATGGAAGGAAGGACTGAAAGTAAAACTGCAAAAAATGCATGTTTGCGGGAAAATGTACAAATGGATCAGCCACTACCTTGAGAACAGAACTGCCAGGACAAAAGTACAAGGACAAACCAGCAAAATGATGCTGTTGGAGCAAGGTGTCCCCCAAGGAGGAGTTCTTTCACCAACATTATTCCTAGCATATATAAACGACATCACGGAAAATTTTCCAGCCAGAGTACACACATCATCCTTTGCAGATGACCTAGCCATATGGACATCTGAAGAATATATTAGTACAGCTAACAGCAGAATACAGCAAGCCCTATTAGCGCTAGAGGACTGGTCAAAATCATGGCTAGTGAAGATAAGTGAGGAGAAAACAACATGCACAGTGTTCTCCCTCTCAACTAAAACTCAGCAACCTAAGCTGGTATTGAATGGAAAAATATTGCGCCATGAAGAAAATCCAAACTATCTAGGAGTCACCTTTGATCGTCGCCTGACATGGAAGACACAGGTTGAGAAAAATCGAACAAGAGCAAGGCAAAGAATGGCAATCATGAAAAAGCTTGCTGGTACAACATGGGGAGCAGATGAGAAAGTTCTCAAGAAGTTATATACTGGACGGGTGAGGCCAGTACTGGAATATGGCATTGCAGCTTGGGCAACAGCAGCTAAGTCAAACTTTAACAAAATAAGTAGAGTCCAAAATCAAGGAATGCGAATCATAACTGGAAGCCTGAAGACAACGCCTATTAATGAATTAGAAAAGATCACTTGTTTACAACCAATGCAGGATAGAAGAGATAGCAGAGCCCAGCAACAAGCAGAAAAATTTAGAAGATTGACAGACCACCCTATGTACAACAGATTTAATGGTTTTGGAAAGGGAAGACTGAAGCGTAGCAACTTTGTAGAAACTGCAAAACGAAGGATTAGGTCAGATCCTATTCTTAACATATCAACAGTCAAGCCCATACACAATGCACACAAGTTCCCAGCTTGGAGACAGCAGCAACTGCCTGAGATGATAGAAAACATTCCTGGTATTGAGAAAAAGAACACTCAGCATGAAACCGAAAGAAGAGAAATAACCCTAAACTACATAAAAGAACATTACCCAAGCAGGAATTGGACCCATGCATATACAGATGGATCAGCCAAAAATTCAATAGAGAATGGAGGAGGAGGAATTCTCCTAAATTTAAAAAATGGAGCGAAAAAAACACATTCAATGGCAACTGGAAAATTTTCAAGTAACTTCAAAGCGGAGGTAGAGGCTCTGAAAACTGCAGCAGAAATGCTCCTGATGGAGGAAAATAAAGAGAAGCAAATAGCTATCTTCACAGATGCAAAGTCAGCTGTCTCAATACTGAAGAGCAATAACAGCACAGAACTAACTGACCTAAGAGCAGCACTCCATGGTCTATGCCAGAAATCCAAAAAAGTTGTAATACAGTGGATCCCATCACATTGCAGTATACCTGGAAACGAAGAGGCTGATAGACTGGCAAAAGAGGGCGGACGACTACCACAGCCTGACATAGACATAACCTATAATGAGGCAAAGAGGTTGATAAAAAGCACTTATAGAACCAAATGGGAATCAGAGCATCCAGGCCATCAGAAGGATGATGCATATTACAAACTCGACCGAAGAGAACAAGTAGCAATCTTCAGACTCCGCACAGGACATAACAGGCTGAAATACCACTTGTTCAATAAACTAAAGATAGGAGATACCGATGAATGTAATTGTAGAACTGGAAAAATGACAGCAAAACATTTGCTGCAGGATTGCCCAACGTATGCAGAACAGAGAAAGATATTTTGGCCCACACCTGCTTCATTTGAGGACAAGCTCTATGGAGATATCAACAAGCTAAAGTTGACCGCAGATTACTTTAACTATATACAGGTTGACATTTAAAGGTGCATGAAGACCCAGAGGCATGAAATGGAATATTGCTTGGATAGCAAATCCATTACGTGGAAAGTCCGAATCAAAAGCCCATTGTGTGGGCTTCATAAAAGGTGGAAAAGTGTCCTAGTGGCACGAAATGGAATATTGCTTGGATAGCAAATCCATTACGTGGAAAGTCTGAATCAAAAGCCCACTGTGTGGGCTTCATAAAAGGTGGAAAAGTGTCCTAGTGGCACGAAATGGAATATTGCTTGGCTAGCAAATCCATTACATGGAAAGTCCGAATCGAAAGCTCACTGTGTGGATGTCATCTGCAGACTGCATACTTCTGGTTTCCGGAAGAACAGCCTATGGTGAACGGAAGGCCCAATATACGGAAGTGAGGCTAAGCAGCCATGTGCAGGACGTGACGATTCCTTGGGTGAGCCCAGTACCAGAGCGCTATGTATCGGCTCTGCAAGTATGGAAGCCTCCTTGGATGGCGGGGAATGCCCATGGTCTGCCCCTGCCTTCCCTTGAGGGCTGACCAGGATCTTTGGCTGTTCTATATGGACCAGCTGGGATGGGGGATAACACCACAACAGTGAGAGTCAAACGTCCTAAGAAACCCCCGGGAAGGTTAACCCGGTCAACAAATGCCCGCAGAAGTCGGATGTGTCGGCCTAACGGCGCAAGAACGCAGCTCTGCTGTAAACAGGCACAACGCAATCACATCCGGAAAAAAAACTCCGGATGAACGAAGAAGAAGAAGAAGAAACCATAGACTCTAACACTGTGTAACTCCTGCATTGCTGTGGCTAGTGTTAAGCCATAGACTCTAACACTGTTTAACTCCTGCATTGCTGTGGCTAGTGTTAAACCATAGACTCTAACACTGTTTAACTCCTGCATTGCTGTGGCTAGTGTTAAGCCATAGACTCTAACACTGTTTAACTCCTGCATTGCTGTGGCTAGTGTTAAGCCATAGACTCTAACACTGTTTAACTCCTGCATTGCTGTGACTAGTGTTAAACCATAGACTCTAACACTGTTTAACTCCTGCATTGCTGTGGCTAGTGTTATGCTATAGACTCTAACACTGTTTAACTCCTGCATTGCTGTGGCTAGTGTTATGCTATAGACTCTAACACTGTTTAACTCCTGCATTGCTGTGGCTAGTGTTAAGCCATAGACTCTAACACTGTTTAACTCCTGCATTGCTGTGGCTAGTGTTATGCTATAGACTCTAACACTGTTTAACTCCTGCATAGCTGTGGCTAGTGTTAAACCATAGACTCTAACACTGTTTAACTCCTGCATTGCTGTGACTAGTGTTAAGCCATAGACTCTAACACTGTTTAACTCCTGCATTGCTGTGACTAGTGTTAAACCATAGACTCTAACACTGTTTAACTCCTGCATTGCTGTGGCTAGTGTTAAGCCATAGACTCTAACACTGTTTAACTCCTGCATTGCTGTGACTAGTGTTAAACCATAGACTCTAACACTGTTTAACTCCTGCATTGCTGTGGCTAGTGTTAAGCCATAGACTCTAACACTGTTTAACTCCTGCATTGCTGTGGCTAGTGTTAAACCATAGACTCTAACACTGTTTAACTCCTGCATTGCTGTGGCTAGTGTTAAGCCATAGACTCTAACACTGTTTAACTCCTGCATTGCTGTGGCTAGTGTTAAGCCATAGACTCTAACACTGTTTAACTTCCTGCATTGCTGTGACTAGTGTTAAACCATAGACTCTAACACTGTTTAACTCCTGCATTGCTGTGGCTAGTGTTAAGCCATAGACTCTAACACTGTTTAACTCCTGCATTGCTGTGGCTAGTGTTATGCTATAGACTCCAACATTGTTTAACTCCTGCATTGCTGTGGCCAGCCTAAGTCTGATACCTCTTGAACAGTCCCAGTTGATGTTAATTTGTCGAGCTGTTCAAAGTTTGTGGCATTTCTGAAATTGCTAATGGGTTTTATCACTGACATCTTTATCCCGAGGCCCCCTCTCAATATTCTGTGGACAAAACTCACCAGTAGCTGGTCCAACATCACATCCGCCTTGTCACTGGCAATGATCTGTCCTGCAGTCACCAGACCTGCCAGAAAAACGTGAAACCAGATAGTAAAAGTAAATGACCCTTTATTTACGCATTGAGTCTATTAGGCACATGGTGCTATTCCCAAAAGACTGGCTATTAAGACAAAGAAAATGAAGAAATGAAATAAATATTTTGACATGTAAACAGTCATGTTGGTTGCATATTCTTTATAGGTCGCCACAGTCAACAACAGAATGGGGAGGGGAAGATGTTTGAAATTTCTTGGCAAGTTTACGTTCAGTAGTTTGCCATTGATTTCTGACCGACCGGAACTCATACCATTGTATGAAAACCAGAGCTGTGTGGGATAACGTGGCACGGTGGTAGCCCTTTCGCCAGTGCCGGCTAACAGATAAAAGAAATTAAAGTCCAGAAAAGAAATTTGGGGGTGGGGAGTTTATCAGATAGGCGGAGAAAAGAAAGGCCATAACCTTGATTAATTCAAGATACAATCAATCAATCAAGTGCCATGCCGGAAAGCGTAGGCGGTCATGACTCGCCATTTCACTCGATCACCAGTGTCGTGGATCAGCTCAGTGTTCCTGTCTCGTTCATGCCATGTGGCCAAGCCATCCAGATATTTTCCTCTCGGTCTTCCTCTTGGTCTGTTCCCTTCGATCTTGCCAGTTGTCACTAAGTTCTCCAATCCATTTCTTCTCATAACATGTCCAAAAAATTTTGACTGTCTACGTCTAATTTCTCTAATCAGTTTACGATGTTCATTTGTCTCCTGTAGTACTTGGTCATTGGTTTTTCTGTCTGTCCATGGTATTCTTTGCATTTTCCTCAGAAACCACATTTCTGCAGCCATCAGATATTTTTCAGCTTGACTGCTCATTGTCCAAGTTTCACATCCATACAAAAGAACAGGCTCTATGTATCCTCTCAACACTCTTTTTCTCATTTCAACTGACATCTTTTTATTGGTCAGAATGTTTTTCATCTTGCTAAAGGCTACTTTCGCCATGGCGATTCTTGTTCTAATCTCTTCAAGGCATCTCCCATCAGATGTTATGACTGTTCCAAGATAATTGTACTGATTCACTTGTTGAAGAATATTTCCATTTACTTGTATATTACATTGTGGCACTTCTTCCTTCCTAGTGACGACCATAACCTGAGTCTTTTTACAATTTAATTCTAACCCCAGTTGCTCACTGTGTACAACAACCACATCTACTAATTGTTGCAGGTCCTGCGCATTGTCTGCAATTAATACTGCATATCTAATGTTATTGATGTTTCGTCCTCCAATGCTGATTCCATTTATATCCTCTACATATCTGAAAATATTTTCACTGTATAGGGAAAAAAGATCTGGAGACATCACACATCCCTGCCTAACACCTCTCTTAATTGGCTGATACTGTCCCACTTCATTATCAATCCTTATTGCAGCTTGTTTCCAATATATGTTTTTTATAAGTCTAGTGTCTTTCCCATCAATTTGTAGATCTGCAAGCATATCCACCATGCTGACATGTCTAACTCTATCTATCAAGATACAGGGTGACCACACACACACACACACACAAACAGAACCCATAACAAGATAAACAAAGGTCAAACAAATTTCTTGAAATTTGGTGAACGTAAACTACAGTCTGTGTACAATAATTTCTAAAAGTTTCAGTTATCTCGGTCGCTTTGCATAAAAGTTATGCTCCAAATGGCCCCCGCAGCGTTGGATGCACACTTGCACACGTTGAGGCAAATAGTCAATTACTCGGCTGCATTCCTCTGTGAGGATTTCCCCAATCTTTGCTGTGATTACTGCCTTCAGTTCACCAATCGTTTGAGGGCTGTTCTTGTACATATTATCCTTGAGATACCCCCATAGATAAAAATCGAGAGGGTTCAAGTCAGGTAAATGCGGTTCCCACTCCAAGTCACACTTCTTGCTGATCAGTCTTCCCTGAAATCGCTCTCTCAGCTAGAATAATAGAGTCATTTTGATGTGTGTGAGGTGGTCCCGTCTCGCTGGAACCACTGTTGATCTCGATCCAATCCTCTGCGTCGTCCCAATGAAGCCCAAAACTTTAAAAGATTTGTTGTTTCCGGAGGGGGGGGGACCTTGTATGATAGATAATTTAACACGTGACAGCAACAGAGATGGAGCTTATGATATCAAGAAATTGTGAAAGACTGTTAAGGGGGAAAAGCTCAACCGTGACAGTCCACTGGATGATGATGATATGATGGTGATGATGCCACATAAACGGACTATGAGATAGATGAAGGGCCCGCCTCAGTAAGGCGTCATTGGACTGAGCAAAATGAACAGCTGTTACAGGTGAACACGCTGCTAGGTCAGCAAAACGGAAATGATGTGATAAGTATCGTGGTCTGAACAGGATTCCAGATGCCCTGTTAAGAGGGCAGGGGCGTAGCCATGTTCTAAAGGTAGGGGAAGCGAATATGTACATGTGAATACATGGTGACTGTTATCACACAACGGGAAATAGGCAATACCGCATGTCAACAATAGGGCACACGGGCAGCGGTGACTAATCTATACCCTCCTTGTTGCGCCGCTGCTGGTGGCGGACACAGAACTTGCAATGTCAGCAAATATTGTGGGCATGGCTTCGAGGCACCTCGTCGTGGTACGCCTTATCTACAGGCGGTGTTCTCAGTCTAGCTGACTCGCCTTGTTTTCCCGCAGATGTCAAGCTCTGATGCCGGCCTCGCGGACCACTGCTGATGTCTGAGCATGGAGAGGGGAAGTAGATTTCAGCAACACATTTCCCGTAGAGGTGATACTTCGGTAACGAATCGGGAGGACAGACAAACAGACAGATAGATTAGATAGATAGACAAGACAGAAAGTAAAAGAGAGATACCGACAGTAACAGGGAGATACAGACACAGACAGACAGAGCTGGTCAGACACAGAGCTACTGCATTAGTCTTAAGGGTTTTCATCGACTGATGTTATCACAGTACACTATTATTGAAATATTTTCTGGCGCAAAGACGTGTAGCTTGTGCATACGTGAAATGTCCACGACAATGTTTCTGATCGATTTCAAATGTCACATTAAGTGAAACTCTGCGACAGCTGTTGAGTGAAGACAAGAGACATTGTTATACATGTGTCATGGGTGAGTCAAACTGGTGGTGACGGGGCGGAAGGGGGCAGAGAGAGAGAGAGAGAGAGAGAGAGAGAGAGAGAGAGAGAGAGAGAGAGAGAGAGAGAGAGAGAGAGAGAGAGAGAGAGAGAGAGACAGTTGCTGCGAAGTTGGAACACTACTACTACTACTACTACTACTACTACTACCACCACCATTACTGCTACTACTACTACTATTACGACTACTACTACTACTACAGCAACAACAACTACTACTACTACTACTACTACTAGTAATAGTACTACTACTACCACTACTACTACCACCACCACCAGTACTACTTAACTACTACATTACTACTACTACTACTTAACTACTACTACTACTGCCACTACTACTACTACTACTACTACTATTACTTAACTACTACTACTATTATTACTTAACTACTACTACTACTGCCACTACTACTACTACTACTACTACTACTACTACTATTACTTAACTACTACTACTACTAGTACTACTACTAAAAGACTACTACTACTCAACTACTACTACTACTAATTAACTACTATTACTACTACTTTACTACTACTACCACCACCACTACTACTACTACTACTACTGCTACCACGTCTACTACTTAACTAATATTACCTACAACTACTACCACTAAACTACTACTATTTAAATACTACTACCAGTACTCCTTGACTACTACTAGTACAACAACAACTACTACTACTACTACTACTACTACTACTACTACTACTACTACTACTACTACTACTACTACTACTACTAGATTGTAATACTCTTAAGTTTGGAAACGGCGTATATGAGTGAACCAAGCAGACGCAGTACTAGGATATCGGAGACCCATTACAGCCGACCTTCAATACGGAGATGGCACTTGATAGATTGATTCGACATCGTGTGATTATATTGGTTAACGCAACAGCTGGCTTAGGCTTAGACGCAAAGAATGGAAAATACTGTCACAAACGATAATCCCTAACCTAAATATTTGTCTTGTGACGAGGCAGGAAATGTATATGATAATCATCTCCCCCGCGAAGGGTTAGTAGTTGAGGAATGAAAGAAATCGTACACGAGATCAACTGAGTGTTTGTGTCTGATGGTGGTGGTGGTGGTGTATTTGCTCTAATAGTCTCCTTCTGCTGTGTGTCCACCTTGTCGCGGTGGGGGCTTGTGTGTTTCAATAACCCCCAAGAGCTATGCTGACTCTACATTACAGCTACTGACAGGGCCTCCCATATCGGACAGGTCAAGGGGTAGGGACCAGACGAAGTTATACACAAACCTGCTGTCTTGTAGCTAGACTGTCGACAGTGAAGGCTAGGGACAGTAGGATGTACTGAGTCACAGGCTTGATGAATCCTCTAATGAATGCAGCTGACCTTGAGGGAACTCCCGAAACGAGTATTTGTCCAACAACACAGTTTGAATGAAGACAACTATGAGGTTAGTCTGTACGGAACATTGTTCACAGTGGAAAGGAAAAGTTTTACAGTAAAAGTCTGGGCAGACCAAATTTAGATCAGCTTATTTCGCATCCCACTCGCTTCGCGTATCACTTTCTCTACGTCCCAGTGACCAACTTACGTGCATCTAATTCATATACAAGTATCACTCTATTTATAAATAAGATTATAAACACAACATCTAGGTTTATTACCAACCCTTACCTCACTTTTCCCTCACCTCCTTTTGAATATCAAGCGAAGCGACAACCGGACAGACAGGTAGGCGAGTGGGGTTAGGTGGATTGAAGGCAGCAGGAATGGATGAAGAGACGAAGACAGACAGATCGATACATTAGTGGAAACTGGACGGATAGATGGACTGGACAGACGTACGGATAGACAGACAAGCAGACCGACTGACCTTTGAAGGGAGGGAAGGACAGACCGATTAGACTGGTTAGACAGACAGGAAGGCAGGCAGGCAGACAGACAGTAGACAGATAGATAGATATATTATATATCTATATATTATATAGAAAGATAGATAGATATATAGATATAGATAGATAGATAGATAGATAGATAGATAGATAGATAGATAGATAGATAGATAGATAGATAGATAGATAGATGGATGGATATAGATAGATAGATAGATGGATAGATGGATGGATGGATGGATGGATAGATATCGGTGGACAGCTGATAGGTAGCTAACAAACCACAACAACAACACACAGACACACAAACAAATGGAAATGGTCCAACAGAAAACAAGAAGACACAACAAAGCCAGCACAAAATTTAAACTTACCAGACGAGAGAAACCCCTTGGCCATGGCTTGGGCCATGCGCCCGCCGCCTATAAATCCAATCGTCGTCTGCGAATTAAGCAATATCTTGCCAGCATCTTCATTACTCCTAGCAGTTCCTTCCGTGGCCATTGTTGTGTAGAATACAGAATTCTGTTATATTTTGTTCAGTAAGCAATGTTCATTGACAGTTCGTGGTGAACAAGCCAGCGGTTTCCAGCGCAAGGGAAATCAGGCCAGGCAGATCGCATCCACGTTTCATTGGTTGATTGATTTGACCTTCCTTAGAGGCCACGCCTTGCTCGGGTTCAAAGGGCACGCTTAAGTTGTAGTTTTGTTGACACTACACTATTAACTTAACATCACATGTATTTGTATGTATGTGAGCTTATCAGTGGAAGTTACGACACCGGGAAAAGTCCAATTCTAGGGTAAAAATTGGTAGGATACTCGAAAGAAGAGATTGAGCGTGGTATAGAGAAAAGATCATATAATTTATGTTATGGCAAGAAACGAGTGTGCAAATTTATAATATTAATAATGTAATGAATGGAGAGCGTGGTTTATGATGGAAAGTGGAGAAATTATATTGATACTGCGTTCAAAACACTTTTGAGCTCGATTTGGCAGCAGACCTCCTTGCGTTGGTCATTTTATGAAATGGTATGGGTGCCGGTCGTTCAGAAAGCAATGGCAAACTACTGAGTGTCGTTTTCTTCTCCTTATTTCCGTTAACTCTCCTACGTCGTTCAGTTTCAGCTTCGAAAGTGCTTTCTGGACAAGTTGTATTCATTGTCTCTTCAATTCCTTAAATGAAATGGGGTGAAGTGTAGTAAAGTTGTAAAAAATAGAGTAAATCACGGAAAATGGAATTGATCAGCTTTACAAGAACACAACCACCAGTGAGACAATGGACGTTGCGACTAGAAAGCTTTCTTCAGCACACACAAACACAATGACACTTATATATAATTATATTAAACGAAGAACTACACAAAAAAGGCACATAGCTGAAGTCTTCGGGGCATCAGGGTTCTAGGGCAGTTTGATTTTTGTACCCTAGGATTCATACTTCTCCAGGATCTCAACTAAATGTCATTTTGTTTTATTTCAACATAATAATAATAATAATAATAATAATAATATTTTACAAAACGTAGTTATATTATTGTGGTTTTGTGTTTTATTGTTGTGAGCAGACGAAGGCTTTCTAGCAACAATATCCATTCTGTCACTAGTGGTTGTGTTCTTGCAATGCTGACAAGATTCGCTTCCTGTTTATGGTGACTTACTCTTCTATTTCCCTATTCTGCCGCTTGCTGTGTTTGCCTCTTGCTTATTCCGTTGCAACTGAATATCACTGCAGTTTGTGTATGCAACTTTTTCTTCTTTCGTTCTCTACTTTCGGGGTAGTCTTGTCGCGTGACCAACCCATCAAGTTTAGTGCCCCTCAATAAAACCGCACTATCTTGCACTCAGAAATCACGTGCCATCTATGTCCCAGAGTAAGCAAGGCCAGGACCAGCACTGCAACACAGAATCCGTGGAGATGGAGCTTTAGTACCGGGCAGGGAGTGAAGTCTCTAAGTAAGACACACCCCGACAGATGGAGCTTTAGTTACGGGTAGAGAGGGAAGTCTCAGGGTCAGACTCATCCCTGCAGATGGAGTTTTAGCTACGGGCAGAGAGTGAAGTCTCCGGGTCAGACTCACCCCAACAGTTAGATCTTTAGTTACGGGCAGAGAGGGAGTCTCTAAGTAAGACACACCCTGACATATGGAGCTTTAGTTACGGGCTGAGATGGAATTCTCTAGGTCAGATTCACCCCGACAGATGCAAGCTCTTTTCAGGACTCGGATGTTCAGACGTCAAAGCAACGAACTCAAGAGTTAGAACTTAAGCTCACAGATAAATTCCAAGCAACTAACCAATGACCCAAGCAACTAACCAATGACCCAAGCAACTAACCAATGACCCAAACAACTAACCAATGACCCTATCAACTAAATAAAGACCCAAGCAACTAACTAATGATCCAAGAAACTAACTAATGACTCAAACATTACCACTATCAACTAATCAATTACCCAAATCAATGACCATATCAACTAAGCAATGACCCAAGCAACTAACCAATAACCCAAGCAACTAAGCGATGACTCAACCTTCTTACTAACCAGTGACCCAACCAACTAACCAGTGACCCAACGAACTAACCAATGACCATTCCAGCCAACAAACCATCCCAAATGTGAGTGGCAACTTGCAGTCTTGACAGACTAAAGTATGTGAGTTGGAATGTGGCCAATATTCCATCACAATGCCTGGGCAGAGCTTCAGAGAAACAAGTGGTGTCCAAACGACATGTTCCCTCTCTCGGCCTAATCTTGTGTATTCCAGAGGAATGGGTAACCAATACGTCTGGCACAATGTAGGCTGCAGACGCTGGCGGCACAGCATCAAACCTCCAAGACCTCGTCACCACGAGCAGGTGGCGAGTGATGGCCAGACCCTGACACCCAAGGGACCCGGCTTAGAGGCGTTCAGCCAAGTCCCACAGGTGAGGGCCTCGTACGAACCCGGATCATAAGGGCGCGCACAACTGTCAATCAGCAATCACAAGTGTCTGGGCCTGTGTGAAGCGTGCACTATCGTCAGACTCTCCACCTGACTTTAGCGGACCCCGCGACCAGCGGGAATAGGTCCGCTAGAGCTACCGCAGAAGATATTGCTTGTCTATTGCGAGCAAATCTCCCATCCTTCCACTGTGCGGATCTCGCGACCGGCGAGAATAGGCCCGCCGGAGATCATGTTCGTCTTCTGCGAACAAATCTCTACCGAGACTGAATAAGTAAAGAAGAGATAAAAGTAGTGGTATTTCAATTGCGCTTGCGCTCCCACCTATGCTACACCCTTCATGTGTCTTCACAAAGTCGGACTAGAGTCAAGCTCAAATAGTAAATCATAAAAGGGGTAAAGTAAAGGAACCGTTTACACGCGCTGAGGAGAATTGGATATGCAGTGCTAGCTCCATGTTTATGTAGACTAATCGGCTCTCCATGTGGGGTGTGGTCAATATCACACTGGCCATCTTGACCTCCATAAACATTCCCTGGTACCTGTTTTAATTTGGGTCGACCACGGAGCCCAGGTCAGTTTTTAAAAGCCTGCCACAATATGGATTCGAACACATGAAACTGAGTCGGTAGGCAAGCTTGTTAGTCACCGCGCCACCCAAACACTGAGATTTGAACAATAAAGAACGCTTTTACACACGCTGTTGGGCATATGGTGCTAGCTCCATTTTGTAATAACTTAAATGGACACCCGACCAGTGATATGGTCAGTACCACGCGGGCCATCTATACTGTCCGGGATATTTGTAGTGGTGTGACCTCCTGGCCATCCGAGTTCTCGTGGATGGGCATAAGTGACGGATATCTGGTTATAGTGGGTCTCGTTGTTACAGTTTCTCCAAATGCTACAGTATTGATATAATTACAATAGAGAGTTCAGCGTTACAAGCCACACAAAATAAAATAAAGAATCAACTGGAACGGCTCACAGCAGATACGGTGGAACTTGAATTCTTCTTCATAAGATAAGATGCCACTTCTAAAGAATTTCCTCTGACGTAATAATTTGATTTGTTGCAACGGATTAGGAGGTTACGGTGACAATTGTTAGTTTTGGCAGAGCGCCACGCTCTGGGTGAACAATGTCCCTCCCCCGAGGAAGGGATAGCTTGTGGATAGGCACACATAGCGGTGTGTTGTCGAACAAGTGCGGGAAAAAAAACGATCACAACGTTTTGTGTGTGGTCAAGGCGCGACAGGAGAAAAACACCCGGAAGTCATGAATTCAGATGGGCCTACCTCAGAAGAATGTCAGGGAAGTAAAAGCGCCTAAACATTCGTCTAAAAGGGAGGAAGGGGGTGGGGTGGGGGGGGGGGGGGGACTATTTCTGACGACGGGAAGCCTCCCGTGGCGCTAGCTCTACTGTGGAGTGTATTCTTTGAATGAATGTAATGAGACATCATTAAAGGTACATAACTTAGTTAAGCTTATATTATATATAACATAGCACGCTAGTCGCCCTTGTAGGTCCATGGTTAGCAAAAAGAAACAGAAAATCGAATAAAAATGTTTTGCATATCCTTTACAAGGACATCGCTGGCAACATCAGCATCTTTCAGCTGATTGTTGATTTCTTGGCAAGATTACGCTCAGTAGTTTGCCATTGATTTCTGAGCGACCGGCTCCACATTCTCATAAGTCACTGGCTCGACTCGAACAGCTTCCAATTCTCGTGCGCTCACATCAACCACGAGAGTATTCGGGGTTATGGAGAAAGCTGCTAACCTCTCGGCGAGGGAGACCGAATATCGAATACATTTTAAAATATTGTCTGGCCGTACAGAGGATTGCAAGAACAGCATGGTAGGTAGAAGCATAGTTCTTCTTTTCCTGATTCGTTTCTATTTTCTACTATTACTACTTTGTTTGTGGGATGGTATCCACTGTATGGTGACCTTATGCTGACTGTTAAGTTCAGAAAGTAGTGTCCTTAGTACTGGCAATTTCCCAGACAGGAGCGCCTCGAGTACTGATTTTGCATCTGTCAGTAGCACCACAGGATGTGTACCATTGCTGGTATTTAGTAATTTCTCTGTTGCTATCTTGATTGCCTCAATTTCAGCATCATATTTATGGCAGTACTTTCCTGTCGGTACTCTGGCTGTGTCCCTAGTATTATTTTTGTATTCTATGTATACTCCCGCTCCTCCATTTCGAACAGCATTTTGTGCTGATCCATCTGTGTAGACTCGGATCCAGAGGTCCTGTGGGTATTCTTCATCAAGGAAGCTGAGAGTGGCTGTTCTGCGCTGCACACTGTTCTGTTCTTCCTTGTCAAATATTCCTCTCACTTTTGTCTGGATTTGTAATGACAGTCTATGCTCACCTTTCCATGGTTTTCGCTCTGGAATAGTTGTTAGGGGGATACCAACTGTGGGTAGATCAGTGGTTTCTCTGCAGAGTCGTTTGCCTGGTGGATAAAACTACTTCTTTTCAACCTCCCCATAGCTAGGTTTTCAAATATGTTCTTCATGGGGTGGCCTGGCAAGCTAAGGAACTTTCTGCTTGTATTAGCGTTTTCGTATCTCTGCGCTCACTCAGTGCTTGTGTCCTCCCCATCTTCTCCATTTCCACTATAGGGGTTGATCTCATCCCTCCTGTGGTGACTCTAAGTGCTTGATTCTGCACCTTGTACAGCTCTTGTAGTGTGGTTTTTGATGCTGAACACCACGCAGTTGACCCATATTCCAGGTGTGGTCGTATGCTCTGTTGATAAACGTTACTAAGTGTTTTCCCACTGGCTCCCCGTGTGGTTCCACTTAGCTTTCTCAGGATGGCTATTTTCCTTCTGGCTTTTGTTACTGCTTTGTTGATGTGCTTTCTCCATGTCAGCCTGCCATCAAATGTTACTCCAAGGTATGTTGGTTCTTTATCTTCTCTTAGGGGTGTTCCATTTATCTGGATGATCCCTGCCTTTTGTTTTGAAGAGAGGGTAAATAGAGTGGTGCTGCACTTGTCAGTGTTTATGCTGACACACCATCTATTTGCCCATGCAGCAAATGTATCTACAGCTCTTTGTAGCAATTTGGTGGCCACTGATGCATGTTCATTTGTGCTCCATAAAACCAGGTCATCGGCGTACATTGCCGCTTTAATTCCATGCGGTAGATTAGCAACAAGATCATTGATGAAGATTAGAAAAAGTGTGGGGGACAAGACTCCGCCCTGGGGAACACCGTGACGCAGTAGTACTTTCTTGCTCTTGAGTCCGCCTATCTGTACTTTGGCTCTTCTGTTGTGCAAGTATGCTTTCACCCATTTGTACATTCTTCCATTGACTTTGCAGTTTCTCAGTTTCTTCATCAGACCTTCTTTCCAGACTTTGTCAAAGGCTTTCTTCAGATCTATCCATGCCGCAAGCACCAGCTTCTTCTCTTGGAATGCATCCTCAATTTCTTGAGAGAGGTAGGTTGTCTGATCTTCCGTAGAGTAGCACTGCCTAAAGCCAGCCTGCTGTGGCACAAGGATGTTTTTACTTTCAATGTACCACTGCAGTCTGTGATTGATGATGCGCTCCAGTGTTTTGCAGAGACAGCTGGTGAGGCTAATTGGTCTGTAGCTAGAGGCAATGGAACCATCTTTCCCTGATTTTAGGAGGGGTATCATGATTGCTTCTCTCCAGGCTTGTGGAACACTGCCTAAGGTCCAGCTGTTATTGAAGATCTGCAACAGCTTTGCTTTGGCCTCTGTTCCTAGGTTCCTGATCATTTCATTGGAGATACCATCAGCTCCTGGTGACTCTCATTTTCAGTTTTGATATGGCTAGCTCCAGTTCGCTGATTGTGATGGGTGCCTCCAGAACCTCATGTACTATTTCCTTCTGTCCTGTATGTTGTCGTTTCTCTCGAATCTCTTGTTGTTTCTCTGGACTAATTTTGATATTGTTATCTTGTGCGAATGAGTCCGCAAAATGGTCAGCTGCTTGCTTTCTTGTTAAGATGTTTCCATCTTTATGTAGTGCAATTTTTGAGATTCTCCCTGTGCCCTCATCGTTAAGTTGTTTTATTAGCTTCCACAATTTCCTTGTGTCTCTTTCAAAGTTCAGAGACTCTGTTTTCTCCTGCCAGCTTTTCCGTCTAGCCTGCAGCTTGGCCCTTTGAAATTTGGCTTTTGCGTGCTGGAATTTATTGTGGTGCTCTTGGCTGGGTGTGGCCTCTGCTTGCTTTCTACACACTTCCACATCGTTATGCAACTGTTCCAGTTCACTACTCCAGTAGGGTTTATATTGTTTACGGGCTCCTCTTGGTACTGTTTCTCGCGCTGCCTGTAGTATGCATTTCCCAAACTCTTCAACTACTTTATTTATGTCTTTCTCAGTGTTCAGGTTTCTAACCAGTATGCTGGTGCGATGCTTGTACATTGCCCAGTCTGCTTTCTTGTAGTTCCACCTCGAGAGGGTGCTGCTTTCACTTACAAGCTCATTTTCTAAGGTTAGAAAGACTGGCCGATGGTCACTGCCACCAAGTTTTTTCCCAACAATTCGTGTAATGTTCCACTCCAGGTCTGGTGAATGAAAAGCCAGGTCAGGTGTAGTTGTAGTGTGCCATGATCTCGAGTAGAAAGTATGTGGGTCGGACGGCTTGTTAATCAAGATGAATCTATTCTCATCCTGCCAGTCTTCCAGTCTCTCTCCTCTCTGGTCCATGTGATCATAGCCCCAGCTCTGCGAGTGGCTGTTGAAATCGCCACACACAATCATTTTTTCTTTTAATGGTAGTGTGTCCAGTGCCTGTGGGCGGTCACTTGGACAGTAGTAATTGATCAGATGTAGGTCTGTATTACCTGTCTTAAGTTTAAGTGTCTGATACTCAGCCCCTTCCATGTAGACTTTGATTTGGGAAGCCATGATGTTATTTTTTACAAGGGTCAGTACCCCACCTTTTCGCCTGTCCTTTCGGTCAGACCAGTAACACCGGTAGCCTCTGATTTTGAAGGCTATATTTTCGTTGAGGTGGGTTTCTTGCAAGCAACATATGCTTACTTTTTCTTGGTCCAAGATGTTTTCTAATTCTATTTTTTTTTGTTGCTGACTCCCTCCGCATTCCAGTGCATTATTTTAAGTCTTTGTTTAGTATGGCCAGCCGTCCTATTCTCATGTCCCCTGGCTCCACAGGACATCTGAGAAGGACCTCCAGTAGTTGTGGTTGGACCCTTTCGAGACATAGGGCCCGGCACTGCACCTGCCTGGGGGTCCAAAGCAGGGCGAGCACCATAACATTTAGCAGTAGTCGACATATTCCAATTTGCGTGATTGCGTGGCATCCTTATTTCTGTGGTGCGCCTCCTGGCTGGTTGCCTCCGTCTTCAGCACCTTTCTTTGCTAGAGCAGACTGTGGTCTCACTCGAGTGTAGATGTGTACGCGCGCACACACGTGTCTGCGCATGCAAGTATGTGCATACACATCTAGAGCATACTGGTTATTTTTCGGCGCCAGAAACTCGCCGTCGCCCCTTCTCCTGTTAGTTAAAACAGTTCCGCCACGTGAAGGCCAGGGGTTGGACTTTTTCTGCAGAGATTATGTATTCACGAGCCATTGGGGTATTTAAGCAATGTTGGGCGCTCACCCCAACACTGCGCCCTGCTACATACAGCAACATTTGGAACCGCTCAGCACCTTACCTTCGGGCATCAGTGAGCGAGAGATGGCGAGGCCCTCTTATCCGGGGATCCCTCAAATCCCCCAGCTGAAAGCCTTCGAACAAGTATCTGAACTAAGCACGTAGCGTGCTCAGCATTTCACCTCCGTTTTGCAGTATGTGGATATTGGCCCGGCTCTCACATCTAGGAGTTAGTGGCTTAGAGACGTTCAGCCATATCCCTCAGATGGTAGCCTTAGGGTATGTGTCTGGACCAAGTATTAGTGGCTTCGTGCGCCTGATTTGAGCTTTTGATTGCTATCCCCAGTGCAGCAGGTTGTGTCTCTCTTAGTCTGGTTCCTGTCTCAAGAGCTGTCCGACATGTAGTTGTATATCCATCGGCATAGCTCTTGGGATCTGCATTCCTCCTACCATAAGTAGATTGCCTTCCGTAGATTTACCTGCCCACTTTTTCTATCGAGCTTTGTTACCCTAGCCTTCGTTCTTACTCATATTCTAAGAGTTAAGATTGGGCATTTAGTGTTAGGCCTATATATACGTCCTGAAGCCAAACAGAGACAATATCGCTAGTTTTATGTCAGGCGAATGTACATTCCCAGAGAAACCTCTAGACCAGTGATTCCCAGCGTGGGGCCCAAGCCCCACAGGGGGTAGGGGGCAATTCGATTGTTAAAGGGGGGGGGGGGATTCTAAAATGGAAGAAATCGGCTGGATATAAGACTGAAGTTAACAAAATTGGAACCTGACATAAAATCTCTTTGCAGCAAGCATCAAGCGCATGGATCTCACTGAATTTAAATAATAAATAATTACTAATAATTAAAATAATATAGAAAAATCTTTCATTAAAATAATTTTGTACTTGAATTTCAGTTCTCCATTATATGATTTGAAAATTTACTTACTGTTTTTGCTCAATAATTTCCTAGTGATTTTTTTTCCTAAAACCTATCATTCAAGTTTCTTTAGTGAACATTTCAATTTTTAGGGGGGGCATAAGAATTTTAGAAAGGCTTAGGTGGGACATAGCACAAAAAAGGTTGGGAAACACTGCTCTAGATTCAACTAACAATGCTGGGCCAATCCCATAGACACTGTAAAGGTAAAGGTAGTCCCATGCCATTGGGCTGTGAACTGTTAGGCTTATATGTGTTTTAGGGTACAGCATAACAATGTGAGGTGGTCATTTCCCTTCCTCACCATCCTGCCTTTTATAGAAAATTCCATCATACACGCAGATCCAATAAAAGTCGCGTCCAGCTCACAACAAAGATACAGATAGTTAATTTTATATTTATACTTTCATGTAGTGTTTTTCATATAGTTGTGTGGGGATGAGTTTCTTTTTCTGTGCTGATGAAGGCTTTAGTCGCAACTTCCAGTTTGTTACTTATGTTCTAGTAAAGATTACTGTCTACTTCTTATTGTTTGGTGATTCATTCATTAGATAATTCCTAGAAAACTTAAAATTGCCGGCAATCCATTATAGGATAGTGCAGTTCCTACAGGGCGAGAACTTGAAAACAATGCACTACTGACACCAGGGCAACTGTTTGATTAGCAAGAGCGCTAACTTTCACACCACGAAAGCTAATAACACTATAAACAAAATACAAGGACACAACTGCCAACAAAGAAAACATAAAAAAATAACAATCACAAGGTTGGTTTTCACAAGAAGCGTTCTTTTCTAAGATTTTGTTTTGATTTTGTTCTTCAGACTCCTCTTTGTTTCTGTGGTATCTTTTCTTGAAAACGTCACAGTTGGCGAGTAGTTAGTTCTTTCATGTTTCCATAAATGCACCACTTTAAGTTTATTAACCTGAAAAGAAAAGAAAAATCTATGTTGACATATACATAGTGGTTTAGGGCACACGATATTTTATTAAAGATATATAGTTATTCCAAGAAAGAATCATGAAACTTCTTAGAAAACAATAGACCAAACAGAAAACATATACTTTCATTTTAGAAGATCTGAGCATCAAAGAAAATTGGCTCATAAACAAGAAGTATGACTGAACTCCATTAAGTGAAGGAGGTTTATTAGGAAGTCTGTCTGAGCTCCATTAAGTGAAGGAGATTGACTGGGAAGTCTTTCTGAGCTCCATTAAGTGAAGGAGATTGACTGGGAAGTCTTTCTGAGCTTCATTAAGTGAAGGAGGTTGATTAGGAAGTCTTTCTGAGCTCCATTAAGTGTAGGAGGTTGATTAGGAAGTCTGTCTGAGCTCCATTAAGTGAAGGAGATTGACTGGGAAGTCTTTCTGAGCTTCATTCAGTATAGGAGGTTGATTAGGAAGTCTGTCTGAGCTCCATTCAGTGAAGGAAGTTGATTAGGAAGTCTGTCTGAGCTCCATTAAGTGAAGGAGGTTGATTAGGAAGTCTGTCTGAGCTCCATTAATTGAAGGAGGTTGATTAGGAAGTCTGTCTGAGCTCCATTCAGTGAAGGAGGTTGACTGGGAAGTCTTTCTGAGCTCCATTAAGTGAAGGAGGTTGATTAGGAAGTCTGTCTGAGCTCCATTAAGTGAAGGAGGATGATCAGGAAGTCTGTCTGAGCTTCATTAAGTGAAGGAGGTTGATTAGGAAGTCTGTCTGAGCTCCATTAAGTGAAGGAGGTTGACTGGGAAGTCTTTCTGAGCTTCATTAAGTGAAGGAGGTTGATTAGGAAGTCTGTCTGAGCTCCATTAAGTGAAGGAGGTTGATTAGGAAGTCTCTCTGAGCTCCATTCAGTGAAGGAGGTTGACTGGGAAGTCTTTCTGAGCTCCATTAAGTGAAGGAGGTTGATTAGGAAGTCTGTCTGAGCTTCATTAAGTGAAGGAGGATGATCAGGAAGTCTTTCTGAGCTTCATTAAGTGAAGGAGGTTGATTAGGAAGTCTTTCTGAGCTTCATTAAGTGAAGGAGGTTGATTAGGAAGTCTTTCTGAGCTTCATTAAGTGAAGGAGGTTGATTAGGAAGTCTTTCTGAGCTTCATTAAGTGAAGGAGGTTGATTAGGAAGTCTGTCTGAGCTCCATTAAGTGAAGGAGATTGACTGGGAAGTCTTTCTGAGCTCCATTAAGTGAAGGAGGATGATCAGGAAGTCTGTCTGAGCTTCATTAAGTGAAGGAGGTTGATTAGGAAGTCTGTCTGAGCTCCATTAAGTGAAGGAGGTTGATTAGGAAGTCTGTCTGAGCTCCATTAAGTGAAGGAGATTGATTAGGAAGTCTGTCTGAGCTCCATTAATTGAAGGAGGTTGATTAGGAAGTCTGTCTGAGCTGCATTAATTGAAGGAGGTTGATTAGGAAGTCTGTCTGAGCTCCATTAATTGAAGGAGGTTGATTAGGAAGTCTGTCTGAGCTGCATTAATTGAAGGAGGTTGATTAGGAAGTCTGTCTGAGCTCCATTAATTGAAGGAGGTTGATTAGGAAGTCTGTCTGAGCTCTATTAAGTGAAGGAGGTTGATTAGGAAGTCTGTCTGAGCTTCATTAAGTGAAGGAGGTTGATTAGGAAGTCTGTCTGAGCTCCATTAAGTGAAGGAGGTTGACTGGGAAGTCTTTCTGAGCTTCATTAAGTGAAGGAAGTTGATTAGGAAGTCTGTCTGAGCTCCATTCAGTGTAGGAGGTTGATTAGGAAGTCTGTCTGAGCTCCATTCAGTGAAGGAAGTTGATTAGGAAGTCTGTCTGAGCTCCATTCAGTGTAGGAGGTTGATTAGGAAGTCTGTCTGAGCTCCATTAAGTGAAGGAGGTTGATTAGGAAGTCTGTCTGAGCTCCATTCAGTGTAGGAGGTTGATTAGGAAGTCTGTCTGAGCTCCATTAAGTGAAGGAAGTTGATTAGGAAGTCTGTCTGAGCTCCATTAAGTGAAGGAGGTTGATTAGGAAGTCTGTCTGAGCTCCATTAAGTGAAGGAGGTTGATTAGGAAGTCTGTCTGAGCTCCATTCAGTGAAGGAGGTTGATTAGGAAGTCTCTCTGTGCTCCATTCAGTGAAGGAGGTTTATTAGGAAGTCTCTCTGAGCTCCATTAAGTGAAGGAGGTTGATTAGGAAGTCTTTCTGAGCTCCATTCAGTGAAGGAGGTTGATTAGGAAGTCTGTCTGAGCTCCATTCAGTGAAGGAGGTTGATTAGGAAGTCTGTCTAAGGTTGATTAGGAAGTCTGTCTGAGCTCCATTCAGTGAAGGAGGTTGATTAGGAAGTCTGTCTGAGCTCCATTAATTGAAGGAGGTTGAATAGGAAGTCTGTCTGAGCTCCATTAATTGAAGGAGGTTGATTAGGAAGTCTCTCTGAGCTCCATTCAGTGAAGGAGGTTGATTAGGAAGTCTCTCTGAGCTCCATTCAGTGAAGGAGGTTGATCAGGAAGTCTGTCTAATCTCACTCCTTCAGGTGCATTGTCTGAGGGAAGACATGATGATCAAGACCCTCCGATCATCTTTCATCTGATCTGTTGACAAAATTGGTGTTGCCTGGCTGTTTAAATTGCCCACGTGCACATTTTTTCTGCCTTTCTTTGTTTCCTTGTCCAAAATTGTCCTAGATAAGTCTAGTCTCTCTATTTTATTTTTTGCACGCTCATTTTAAACTCAAAAATAGTCCATACAAGCTACTTCAAGTAGCACTGGACTGATTTTTGTGTGTAGATTAGCTTTCCCTATTACTAGTGTCCCTCGCCATCAGGCAAACCCACATCAACTTCAGGGGTACTTGTAATTTATATCCGCAAATCAAGGATGAGAAGTCAACATTTTAGTCCAATTGACCGGTATACAGGTTGAAACCCACATCTCAGCATCAGCACACTGGATGTTTATGAACGAGCGCTCGTATCCATTCTGCCATGCTGATCTCCACATTTCTCTACTTCATTTCTTCTGTTGACATGTCCCAAAACTTCTATTTCTCTGTTATTTACCGTTTGAAAATAACCGTGTAACACCTGTATCTCTCAATACCTCAGTGTTTGTTTTCTTCCCTGTCCACAATATTTTCAACATGCTTCTAAAACACATCTCCAGCCTCTGCCTCCAGTTTCTTCATCATGTATGTCATTGCTCACTGTCCAGCATCCACATCTATACATAACAAAGGTCACACTCAAGTTGTTCAGTAAGCAGAATTTTGCACTTGTGATATTTCTGCTTTTCATTAGGTTGTTCATTTTTGTAAAAGAATCTTTAGATATGGAGATCCGCTCCTTGTATCACGTGTTCCGTCAAATGGCAGTGTGAAGCTTACATAATGAACATGACTGACCCTTTCTGATATTTACACCTTTACTATATATTGAGATCACTAATTTGGAGTGTGAGGAGACAACTAGTCAGATTCCAGTACTGGATTGGACACATATAAAAACCTCATAATAGCAGTCAGAAGTCATTTCACTGGAACTCATAGAACAAAAGAAATAAAGGGACACCTACAAACACTCGGAGAAGAAAACTAGAGACAGAGATGAGATGGACATGGAGCAAGCTGCAGGAGGTAGCAAAATATGGGATGACTTGATGAGAGTTGGTTTAGGTCTGTACTCCAATAGGGGATAAAGGGGAGTAACAGCAGCAGAAGAAAAAGACTATATATTCAACTCTCATCTTCTTCTTCTTCTTCTTCAGCGTTCCGAGCCATTGAGGTTCTTTGCTGCAGATACAATCCGTCTCCATTCAACTCTCATACAATGTTTATTACAAAATTAATGCATCTTCATGAAACTGTGTGTAATGTTAGTACGTTACCCTGGCAATGACATGAGCGGGGCTGGTAAAGGGTTTGGTGTCAGCTCCCACTGGTTGCTGTGGGAGGGAAACACTGGCCACCTATTTCTCTGCATTCAAGAACGTGATAATTCTAAAACTTCACATAGTCACCACAGCAAGTTCCTGCTAAATGGCTAGTTCTTATGTATTTGATTATGGTTGAAGCTGAATAGAATTTATGAATAGCCTACATAAATAAAACAAATTGAGTAAACCCGTTGGCATTCGCCTGACTTCTTTTGAACATTTTATGGGGCCAAGTTATTAAAAGTTTGAATAACGAAGACACAAACCATAGATTGTACGATTTATTGCCTGGCATATTTAGCTGCATCTCATAAGGTACATACTGCAGAAATCACACAAAATAAACTAAAGTACTTAGATAAATCCTTCAAGCTGAAATATACAGCAAACATATTCACACAGTAATTTGATTTGTCTAATTTTAAAATTCTTCTTCTGCGTTCACCTGGAGAATTGGTTTGGACGTGACTGCATTGTGCCTGTTTACAGCAGAGCTGTGTTCTTGCGCTGTTAGGCAGAAACATCTGACTTCTGCAGTCATTTGAGGGGATGGTGACCGGTCCAACGCTCCCGGGTATTTTAAATGACTATCATGTTTTTTCTGTTTGCATAAACTTTGGCTCCTGTAAATTACTGCGATTGCTGTCTCTGCAGCCTTTACATGCAACCATTTTGTATTCGTTCAAAGTTTTTAAATTTCAATTTCTTCATTGTTTGTGTGACTTTATGGTTGGCACATGATATGGCTGGGAGATGGGCTAGCGTAGTGGCTAGACATTCCCCTGCTGGCCGCATCGAGTGATTCGAGTTTTAAAATAACAGGTTGACCAGCCTAAATTGGCCACCAGGAAATGTCTTGAGAAGTAAAGGTGGCCACTGAGTGCCGATTGGTCTGTAACAACGTGGGTCTATCATTGTATGCTCAGTGTGCCTAAGGCATATAAAAGGGATCTGTAGTTTACTTACTTATGTGATAAAGCTGCAGATGTGTGAGATGTTAAGACTTAACATATACTAGGTATAATAATACGGGGTAACCAGTTCCTTTTTTCACCACCTTTTTTTCCCAGACAATTGATAGAAAATTTGAAAATCACCACAGACAGTTCACAGAAAATTTGAAAATCACCCCAGACAGTTCACAGAAAATTTGAAAATCACTCCATACAGTTCATAGAAAACATGAAAATCATTCCAGGCAGTTCATAGAAAATTTGAAAATCACTCCAGACAGTTCACATAAAATGTGAAAATCAAGACAGTTCACAGAAAATGTGAAAATCAAAGTTCAGAGAAAATCACCCCACACAGTTCATAGAAAATGTGAAAATCACTCCAGACAGTTCAAGGAAAATTAGAAAATCATTCCAGTACCCATTTTTATGAGGCACCTCATCCAAGAATCATGCCTTCCATAACTGTTCTTTTCAAACCACTGACGTTTAATACAGTCAAAATATAATATATACAGAGATGTAAACAAATTTACCAAATGGAAAATTTGAGACAGATGGTTGTGATCACGTTGACATCTTTAATAAGAATCTGGTTAACTTCAGGTTGGTATTATTGAGTTTGAAAGCTAAACTGGTATTTCTGAAATAAAGATATATACAATTGTCATACAACAGTTGAAATGGTATGTAGAAAATAGAAGTATATAAAATGTCCATCAATACAATTAAAATGGTGCCGCCACAATATCTCATCTCATCTTGTTCCTCTTGTACCTTGCGGTGTCAGGTGAAGCATAAACAGTATGGAGTGTGCCCGTTATGGCTTCATGTACGAGATTAACCAATGGACATCTGCGATTCCTCTGTCTCATACGATTTATGTGGCCGAGTCTCTTCTGCGTCCCATTTGGTCTGTACATCTTTGCTTCTTGTGGTATACTGTTAGTTTAATCTAGATATATGGCCAAAACATTTAATTTGCTGTTTTCTGAAGAAATCTAGCACGGCCATAATCTCCTTTTTAGTCCTGATTTCTTCATTTCTGAATTTATCTTTTCTTGATACACTGAGTAATCATCTCAGGAATCTCATTTCTGTTGATGTAATGTTCTCGTTTCTTTTTCTGTAATTGTCCAGGTTTGTCATTGGTAGCATTGAGTTGGTAGGAAGATTTGGTTGTAGAGGGCTTTCTTGGTATCTATTGATACATGTTTGTTCTTTAGTATTGGTGCCATTTGTCCATTGAGTTGGTTTGCCTTATTGCATCTATTTTTCATCTTGTTTTCTGATTTGCCATTTGATGATATTATACTTCGTAAATACTTGCAGCTGTTTATTTGTTTCAGTGGGTGTTATTTTAGATGAATCTTTGTTGTCTTTTATTCTTTGGTTATAGTCATTACCTCTCTTTTACTGATGCTAATTTTCATGTTATGTTCCTTACACACTTTTTAGACTATTCATGTGGACTTTTAATTCTGCTTCTGATTTTGCTATTAGTGCTCAATCGTCCGCAAATAGGAGTTCTGCAACGGTGTAGTTTGCAGATGGTTCTTCTTTTTAATATAACAATTAATATCGTACTTCTTGTAACAGGTTAAGTTAGTTTGGATTTTTAAAATCTTGTAGCAGGAATCTGCTATGGGTCTGAGAAGTATTAGGACCCTAACATTTTGTAGGCGTGAATGCATGGAGGCCAGACTTTCCCTCTCTTAGCAAACAATGAGCGCAGGCATAACTTCCTAACGATTACACCAACACACTCGCTAAGATGGTTTATAGAAAATAAAAATAACCTACAATAACTATTCTTACTTGATATTTTAACACTGGGTAGAAAAATCTTAACATATTTCAGTAACCAGCCTCTTTTTCCCCCTCAAAAGCCAGCATACTTTTTCTTGAAAATATGAGCTAAGAAAACAATTGAAAGTTAGAGGTCAGCATGGCCGAATAAATAAAAGTGCTTGCTCTTAAACTTCCTGTGTGCTGATGGTGAGGTTGTAAGTTCTAACCCTGCATCGGCCAATTGAACTAAAATTTTGACTTCTTGTCCTTGACTTGCAGACGTAAATTACAAGAACACCAGAAATCACATTAGGTTCGCTGATGGCGAGGGGCACTGGTAACAGGGAAAGCTAATCCACATGCAAAATCAGCCCAGTGCACTCCTCAGTAGTAGCACGTGTACGGACTACGCTTGAGTTCAACGTAAGCAAACGCAAAAACAAACATTGAAAATGTAGAAACCAGTTAAACATTTCCAGGTGTTATGGTGCCCTTGATGTTTCTACCTGTGGATTGTGTGCTCTCATTTTTGGGACCAAAGCACTGAAGTTCAGATTGCCTAAGCCCTGTAAAAGGCTTGCATAGACTGGGGTAAGGCTGGTGTAGAGGCTTTTAGCCTGACCAGGTACTCACGTACGATCTCCATGGGGTGGGGGCTGTGTTGCAGAGCTCTACTTTACCTCTCCAAGAGCAGTAATAAGTGAGGTGTGCATGTTAGGTACTGGCACTCTACATCTATGGAGAGGAATGGTGATCCTAGGAATATGGATTGGGGATGGGTCTCACTGCAAAGGGCTGTTTCAAGGTCTTGACCTGTTTGTGACTTGGTTGTTATTGCAAGGTACATTTTGTAAATCTACAATTAGAACTACTATTTGTAGCAGCTATTATAAGGAGAATTTTATAAATCTACAATTCCATCCATCATGTGCCATGCCGATAAGCGTGGGCGGTCATGTTTTGCCATCTCACTAGATCACCAGAGTTGTGGATCAGCTCCGTGTTCCTGTCTCAAACATGTCGATGAGTCTGCAATACATGATATTCTTGGCATCTGTAAAGAAGATAGTTTGCCATTGCTTTCCTTCCTAGCTGTGACCATACTGGTCGATGACTGTAGCCATTGTCTCTCCCCCCCCCCCCCCCCCCCCCCCCCCCTAAAAAAAAAGAGATCCTCTGCCTACCGTTGTAAAGCTGGAGACCATAACCTACAACTATCTGTTGGCTGTTCTTCAACTTCATCCACCATCTGCATCCATGGCATCAAGTAACCCTGATCGGGGGGCTAAACGGGTACTCTACCTTGCCCAAGGGTGTCCCGTAGGCTAGCGGAGGGTCTACAATAAATCTACAATTAGAACTACTGTTTGTAGCAGCTATTATAAGGAGAAGTTTATAAAAACAAAACTTAGAACTAATATTTGTAGCAATTATTATCAGGTAAATTTTATAAAACAATTAGAAATAATATGTGTGGCAATTATTATAAATTATAAGAATCATTTTAATAAACTGCTATTAAATCTGCTATTTATCGAGAAGTCAATGTAATGGCAAATCTGTGATCAAGCTGCATACAGATCTACTGTTTGTAGAGAATTGTTTAAACCTATGTATGGTTAGCACTACTGTTTGTACATAAATTATCGTTTATACTGTAAGACATTTTTAAAAACCCACAATTATCACTCTCATTTGTTCATAAGAAATATTAATATTAATTGAAATAAATAGCACAACATTTGTACAGAAGTTATTATTGTAAGCTAGATTTAAAAAACAAAACAAAAAACCCCAACTAAACACTACTATTTTTTTTTACAGAAATTGTAAGGTTAAAAAAAAAGCCAGCATCACTATTTCATTTGTAATGAAGATAGTGTTACTGTAAGTGTAAGCTATGCTATATTTTACACCTACAATTAGAACTACTATTCTTACTGAGATTATTGTAAGTTATATCTATGATACTAGTTAGTACCACTATTTTTACAAACGGTTATGGTATTTATATTAAATAACACTACAATTAGCACCAATATCTGTACAAAGGTTATGGTAATATATTGTTATAAATATTACAATTAGAACAAATATTCTTACTGAGATTATTGTAAGCTATATTTTATGATACTACAATTGGCATCACTATTTGTACAAAGGTGAAAGTAACAACTTTCTCATTATTATTTTTGATCAGTTCACTTAGTTGATTACATTTTCCTTGTGGTGCTATAAAGGTATCTGAGGTTTCTTTTTACTTTGGACTCTACTGCTAGACTGTCTAAATATTCCCTTTTGTCTGCCATTATTTTCTTTTTGACATCTTTATTAGTTACTGTGTTATTTTTCATGTGTTTTAACTTTAAGAGAGCACTGTTTTGGTTACTTTTAAAAGCAGTTATTTAATTTGTTCTTTCTTTTCTGTTTTAAGAGTTTTGGCATGTTCAAAATCTAGATCTCGGAGTAAGAACACTGTCATCTTATCTGATTTTGCTATTGTTTAATTCAGCTATTTTATGTGTCCTTTCTTCTATGCTCTAAGGGTTTTGGGCATAATTCATGGTTTATGTTTTGTTACCTTTGTCCATGAATTTCTAAACACAATTCGTAACAAATGCTTTTAATCTTCTGTCAGGAGATTTTTAAAAATACCCTCCTCATCTACTAACTATTGCAGGACCAGGTAGTATTTGTTTATTGACTGGACAACTTCTTGGATACCAAGATACATATTCTTTTGCTTTATCAATTCTTTTTTATTGATTTCTTTCAGGTTCCTTGATAAAGACTTTGGGTAAAACGTTCACTTGTATCTGAGGGTGTGTGTTTCAGTCATATTTGGTGTTTTTATTCCCACTCCTAGTTATTAGAGACTATGACAATACAGTTTCTTGACTTCCTTGACATCTTACATTGTACTGATTTTCTGTATTTATGCGACGTAATATATCTTTTGAGTTTCAAATGCATTTTAATTATCAGTAAATGATCATTTGGAACTACATTTTCACTTCTAAAACATTTAGACATGTAGAGATGAAATAAATTTCTTGTTAATTGAGATATGATCTGTTTGATTTCCTGTATAGTGATCTGATGATACCCACAATCCTTTATTTTTTTATGTAGAAAAATACTTCATTCTATGACATATTGATTCACCATGTAAAATTTATTGAATAATTCCCCATTTTTGTTAATTCCCCCAAGTCAGTGTTTCCTCATGGTCTCTTCATAATCCATGTTATCCAATCCTCTCTTGGCATTCATAATTTTTATATTGTCATATCTTTGATTACCTACAGTACTTTGAAGTTTCATGAAACAGAGAGGAGAGGGTGAAGGAGTGAGGTAAATAGAGTGATAAAATACAAAGCCACAGAGAGTGATAGAAGATAATATATATATATATATATATATATATATATATATATATATATATATATATATATATATATATATATATATATTATATATATATAATATATATATACACACACACACACATACATAGAGAGAGAGAGAGAGAGAGAGAGAGAGAGAGAGAGAGAGAGAGAGAGAGAGAGAGAGAGAGAGAGAGAGAGAGAGAGCCATTGTGCCAAAGCAGTTATTGTGCTTGCCTGCCAAAACAGTGTGTGAGGCAGGATGATTTCTTCTTATCAATACGGCTCGGGGGCCGACCCAGCATCATTAAAATGGGTAACAGACATTTCTAGAATTTTTTAAGAAGGAAAAGCGAAGAGGAAAGAAACTGGCTACCAAAACACATAATTTATTGTGTAGAATAAGTGAAGGCCTAAAAATTCACAACTCAAAGGCAGTTGTTGTTGTTTGTCCATCAAGAATGATGATGACTATTCACACCTCAAAGGCAGTATGTGCCTTAGGACTACATTATATAGAAAAAGAGAGCACCATTAAACCTAAGTTACACAGTTGGTAAGGGTACTCCATAACAGAAATAAATCATATATATATATATATATATATATATATATATATATAATATATATATATATATATATATATATATATATTATATATATATATATATATATATAATATATATATATATATATAGGTTAATGGCTAGCTGAAATGTCACATTCTTTCTTTTTACATTATTGTTTTTAATATCCTGTTCAATTCTCCTAGATTATAATTGGGATATACATTATACACAGTACATAGTTTGCCAATAATTTTGTATATAATTTTCATTTATATCGTTTTTAACATATGTTGTATAAATTTATGTGTGTGTAATGAGACTGTCTATCATATATAGTTGTGACTGTTTATACTGATTATCATATATTATGTATATTTAAGTATTAATTTTGTATATAATTTAACAAAGACATTTGTCTACTTATGTTATATTAATTTATAATGTATGTTGAATGAAGTTCTGTCTATCACAAAGTTGTGACTTTTAAATTTAATACTGATTGTCATATGTTAAATATTGTTAAGTATTCATAGCATTTATGTTTAACATATGGTATTGTTATATTACTTAAGATGTGTGTATAAGAGAGTTCTGTCTTGCGTTATGGTCACTCGTGTGTTTTTAAAAATGTATTACAGCTTTACTGAAGTTCCAGGCATAATGAAGTTTTGTTAATCATACAGTTGTGAAGAGATCATGATGGCCAAATAGATAAGAGAACTTGCTCTAGTGTACATATGCCGAGGTAGTAGTTTCAACCTCTACACCGGTCAGTTGGACTAAAATTTTGACTTCTCATCCTTGACTTAAGGACGTAAATTACAATTACCTCAGAAGTCGGAGTTGGTTTGCCTGATGGCGAGGGACACTGGTAACAGGGAAAGTTAATCCAGATGCAAAAATTAGTCCAGTGCAATTGAAGCAGTCCAGTAGCAGATGTATGGACTACTCTTGCGTTCAAATCAAAGTGAGCAAACCTAACCAAAGCAAATGCAGTTGTGAAAGTTCACATTGAACATTATATATATTTATTAATTTTTTAAATTCGCATATCCTTTACAGGACATCGCTGTCAACAGCACCAACTTTCAGCTGTCTGTTGATCTCTTGGCAAGATTACGCTCAGTAGTTTCAGATAATTCTTGGGTTGTTGCAAGGGTTAGACTGAGACCAAAGAGAATCTACACAGCTAAACATAAATCTAGCCCCAGGATTAATATTATTAACACTCACAATCCTGAAAAGTGCTTTCAGTTTTTCAACAGCAAATGAAGACGCTTTCACTGATACACCAGAAAATTGTACAGTAAATGAAAAGTGGGGTCAACTTAAGGAAACTCTTTATAAAACTGCCGTAGGGGATTTACGGCACTGTGGATCATAAGGGGCAGGACTGGTTTGCGGCAAACAGCGAGACTCTGCAGCCCTTGATTGATAAGAAGAAGATAGCTCTCTTAAGAAACAAGGAAAGACCAACGCTTAACACTCTGAGTGAGCTAAGGCAAGCTAGGAAGGATGTGCAAAAGGCTACCAAGCAGTGTGCAAATGATTATTGGATCAAGTTATGTGAGTCCATTCAAATCGCAAGTGATAAGGGAAACATAAGAAGCATGTATGAAGGAATAAAGAAAGCCTGTGGTCCAGTGATCAAAAGAAGTGCACCATTGAAAACCTTAACTGGAGAAATCATCACTGATAAGAAACAGCAGATGGACAGATGGGCAGAGCACTATTTGGAGCTTTACTCAAATGAGACCAAACTAGCGGATGATGCCCTCAACGCCATAGAGGCTCTACCAACTCTTGACCACCTGGACACACTTCCCACCATAACAGAAGTTAAGTGTGCTATAAATGAACTTGCATCTGGCAAGGCTCCAGGTAAGGATGGATTCCAATAGAGGTTATCAGGAGTGGGCAAGACACACTCACTCTACAGATCCACCAGCTAAGAGCTATGCTGGCGAGAAGGACAAGTCCCACAGGATTTCAAAGATTCAAGCATCATAACACTGTACAAGAACAAGGGCGATCGGAGCGACTGCAACAACTATAGGGGTATCTCACTTCTGTGTATTGTTGGAAAAGTATTTGCCAGAATTGTTCTGCGCAGACTTCAAGTCCTAGGAGATCAAGTCTACCCCGAATCACAGTGTGGCTTTCGACAGAACCGGTCTACCATTGATATGATATTCTCATTGCGACAAATGCAAGAAAAATGCCGTGAACAGAATCAACCACTGTTTATTGCCTTCATCGACCTCACAAAGGCATTTGATTTGGTCAGTCGTGAGGGTCTGTTCAAGGCACTAAAGAAGATTGGCTGCTCACCAACTCTTCTGTCCATTGTGGACAGGCATGAAGGGTATAATCAAGTTTGATGGTGCAACTTCTGAAGAGTTTGAAATCAAGAGTGGAGTTAAGCAAGGTTGTGTACTAGCTCCCACCCTCTTTGGAATATACTTTTCACTTCTACTGAAATATGCCTTTCGTGATCAGGATGGTGGTATATACATTCACTCACGCTCAGATGGCGGCCTCTACAATGCTCAGAGATTGAAGGCCAAGACCAAAATTAGGAGGGTACTGATCAGAGAGTTGCTTTTTGCAGATGATGCTGCAGTTACGACCCACTCTGAGGAAGAATTGCAATGTCTACTATCTGCATTCTCCAATGATTGTTCTGAATTTGGTTTAACAATTAGCAAAACGAAGACACAGATTATGTCACAAGGTGCACATGGGGTACCATCAATCTTTATTGACGACGCCGAACTAGAGATGGTAGACCATTTTACATATCTAGGATCAGTGGTAAATAGCAAATTTACCCTAGATCAGGAAATCAACATCCGGATTGGTAAGGCAGCAACAACAATGAACAGGTTAAGAAAAAGAGTCTGGGAGAACAGGAAGTTTACTGCCAAAACAAAAGTCCTTGTCTATCAAGCCTGTGTCCTTAGTACTCTTCTTTATGGCAGTGAAACCTGGACAACTTACTCACACCAAGAGAAACGTTTAAACAGCTTTCATATGCGGTGTCTGCGAAGAATTCTTGGTATTACGTGGCAAGACAAAATCACAAATACTGAAGTATTGGAAAGATCAGGTTGTGTGACGGTTTATTCCATGCTCAGTCTTCGTAGACTTAGATGGATAGGACATCTTAGGAGGATGGATGATGGTAGAATACCAAAGGACATCTTTTTTGGTGAATTATAGATGGGTAAGAGATCTCAGGGTCGACCTCTACTACGATACAAAGATGTGTGTAAGCGGGACATGATTGATACAGGCATTGATAATGCACATTGGGAGCAAGTCGCTGCTGAACGTGTTGCATGGAGGGCAAACATCAGAAATGGAATAAAAACAAAGGAGAAAATTATTGCAGATAAGTCACACACTGAGCGTGTGAGGCGTAAGATGGTGCATGATGGTGGAAATGACCACATGCACCCACTGTGAACGGACATTTACAGCGCGAATTGGCCTTATCAGTCACATTCGCTACCGCCATAGGTAAAAGTTATTATGCCTTTTTAAAGCACAAACTATCGTCTATCAAGACGGCAAGGTGCCGATGATTTGGGCAATCTTGAGCATAGCCTACGATGGGTAGCGTTTTGTGATATTCTGTTGTGATAATTTGGTGTGTCCAGTGTGTGCCGCGTGGTTACACACCCGCTTCACACGCGTGATCCGGGACTGTTTCCGGATCCGGTCAGGGATATGCACTACTGACGAGCTCAAACGAGGGCGAAACTCGAGTATAGTGCTTCCATATTGACGTGGATAGGCCTTAGGTTCATACCAGAATGCGATCGGCGTTGCCAGTAGTGGGTTGTGCTCAATATTTAAATTTCAAATCCCGAAACAACCACATAATCAATTGATTATTGCTCACTGGATTTAGGAGGCCTGGTGTTCCTTGCCAGTGAGAAGTCCTGATCGTTCGGGTCCCATCGATTGACGGACGTCGGTCGCGGTGATTGGGCAATCTTGAGCATAGCCTACGATGGGTAGCGTTGTGATATTCTGTTGTGATAATTTGGTGTGTCCAGTGTGTGCCGCGTGGTTACACACCCGCTTCACACGCGTGATCCGGGACTGTTTCCGGATCCGGTCAGGGATATGCACTACTGACGAGCTCAAACGAGGGCGAAACTCGAGTATAGTGCTTCCATATTGACGTGGATAGGCCTTAGGTTCATACCAGAATGCGATCGGCGTTGCCAGTAGTGGGTTGTGCTCAATATTTAAATATATATATATATATATATATATATATATATATATATATATATATATATATATATATATATAAAATAAATACTGAGTATATATTATAAATACTGAATACATTCAAAGATAACAATGTAAATAATATAAATCTTCTGTCTTTGATTCTCCGTGATATAAAACAATAACAAATTATACTACCTACCTGATTTCAAAAGACAATACTTTACTTCTTGTGAAAATTTTGTTATTTTTGTGTGTTGTACTTGGCAGAAGTAACCTTCTGCCACTACAATGCTCAGAGATTGAAAGCCAAGACCAAAATTAGGAGGGTACTGACGAGAGAGTTGCTTTTTGCAGATGATGCTGCAGTTACGACCCACTCTGAGGAAGAATTGCAATGTCTACTATCCGCATTCTCCAATGATTGTTCTGAATTTGGTTTAACAATTAGCAAAACGAAGACACAGATTATGTCACAAGGTGCACATGGGGTACCATCAATCTTTATTGACAATGCCGAACTAGAGATGGTAGACCATTTTACATATCTAGGATCAGTGGTAAATAGCAAATTATTCCTAGATCAGGAAATCAACATCCGGATTGGTAAGGCAGCAACAACAATGAACAGGTTAAGAAAAAGAGTCTGGGAGAACAGGAAGTTTACTGCCAAAACAAAAGTCCTTGTCTATCAAGCCTGTGTCCTTAGTACTCTTCTTTATGGCAGTGAAACCTGGACAACTTACTCACACCAAGAGAAACGTTTAAACAGCTTTCATATGCGGTGTCTGCGAAGAATTCTTGGTATTACGTGGCAAGACAAAATCACAAATACTGAAGTATTGGAAAGATCAGGTTGTGTGACGGTTTATTCCATGCTCAGTCTTCGTAGATTTAGATGGATAGGACATGTTAGGAGGATGGATGATGGTAGAATACCAAAGCACATCTTTTTTGGTGAATTATAGATGGGTAAGAGATCTCAGGGTCGACCTCTACTACGATACAAAGATGTGTGTAAGCGGGACATGATTGATACAGGCATTGATAATGCACATTGGGAGCAAGTCGCTGCTGAACGTGTTGCATGGAGGGCAAACATCAGAAATGGAATAAAAACAAAGGAGAAAATTATTGCAGATAAGTCACACACTGAGCGTGTGAGGCGTAAGATGGTGCATGATGGTGGAAATGACCACATGCTCACATGCACCCACTGTGAACGGACATTTACAGCGCGAATTGGCCTTATCAGTCACATTCGCTACCGCCATAGGTAAAAGTTATTATGCCTTTTTAAAGCACAAACTATCGTCTATCAAGACGGCAAGGTGCCGATGATTTGGGCAATCTTGAGCATAGCCTACGATGGGTAGCGTTTTGTGATATTCTGTTGTGATAATTTGGTGTGTCCAGTGTGTGCCGCGTGGTTACACACCCGCTTCACACGCGTGATCCGGGACTGTTTCCGGATCCGGTCAGGGATATGCACTACTGACGAGCTCAAACGAGGGCGAAACTCGAGTATAGTGCTTCCATATTGACGTGGATAGGCCTTAGGTTCATACCAGAATGCGATCGGCGTTGCCAGTAGTGGGTTGTGCTCAATATTTAAATATATATATATATATATAAAAAATAAATACTGAGTATATATTATAAATACTGAATACATTCAAAGATAACAATGTAAATAATATAAATCTTCTGTCTTTGATTCTCCGTGATATAAAACAATAACAAATTATACTACCTACCTGATTTCAAAAGACAATACTTTACTTCTTGTGAAAATTTTGTTATTTTTGTGTGTTGTACTTGGCAGAAGTAACCTTCTGCCACTGAGTACTTGCCAGAAAGAATAAACGCAACCTTCGCACTGTACAAGATGAAACGGCTTACTCATCGAAATCTTGAATTTTGAAATGGATTTGTATGACTGTGGCTCAAAACGATATTACTTTGAAAAGCAGAAACCATCCTTAGTTCCTGTCAATCAATAATGAGGAAAAGCCTGGCCTGTTAGACCTATTAAGAATGGCCCGACCGGGATTCGAACCCGGAAAATCTTCACTACATTCAAAGATGTCAGTCATCCTCTTGACTACCGAGCCTGACAGTCAGATGTTATATTCAAAATATTACACTAAACCCAATGTAGGCTAGTTTTTAACAGCCTTGAGATTTCTAGTACGTGATATTTGGAATAAGATACCCGACATTATTTTCCCCCCACTGTTTGTGGGTTTTTAAAATTTTTTATGGTACTTCAATTTTAATTCACCGCAAACAAAGAAGAATCCCTTCGAGCCTCATTTGCATCGGCTCCGGCAATCATTTTCCGGTTTAGTGTTCGGTGGACTGCTAGACCGATCGATGGATGTTTTTTTAGTTTTGGGCCCGTAGGGCCCTCACTGTCAACGACAGTGAGGGCCCTACGGGTCCAAAAACTTAAAAACATCCATCGATCGGTCTAGCAGTCCACCGAACACTAAACCGGAAAATGATTGCCGGACCGATGCAAATGAGGCTCGAAGGGATTCTTCTTTGTTGCGGTGAATTAAAATTGAATTACCAATTTTATATATACAAATAACCTTATAAGTTATATAGTGTTGATTTGTGATGTAGTTGTTGATGATGTTATTACGTGAGGTAAAAATTACTACAAAATCAATTCTTGTAGTTAAGTTAGTTCACCTAAATTGTTGTCAATGAAAAATGGGTACGCGGTTTCCACATAAAGATATTTGTTGGTCTTGTATTTAAATCTGGCATTTTATATGTTTTCATTTTCTTTTTAACCTTACTGGAAGTACTTACCCAGTGGGCATGTAATTTGATAGCATTACATTTAGGGCCACCAACCGTTTCACCGATGTATCTATCGAAACTACAAATTACCGGGAAAGTGCCATCTAAGTATGCTTTCCTATCTTTCAAATTCAGAGGCGCCAAAGCGTAATATATTAGTTTTTAATTTGGCTGGGATCATCTGAGTAAAAATAACTATTAATATCACGGTCACGAATTTTCTCAAACCTTTGCATCATTTTAGTTTTGTCATATAAACAATGCCGGTCCATAATGTGGTCTATATCGATATCTGTTCTAAATAACGGATGTCTTCTGTTTAAAGGTGAACTCGGGAGGGGCATGGTGTTGAACTGAATAATTTCCTTAGGGTGATTGTAGCAACAAAGGCCAACAAATATCTCTGCTAGCAATTTACGCCATGGATAACCTACATTAAAGTGAGTCGATGTAGCCTCATGTAAAGTCAGATTATACTTCCACTTATTATCATCTACCCGAACTAAACATAAGTCAAGTTGAATAGATAAAACCCCGCTTTCGGTAATACATACTTTTAGTCGCACATCAAAACACTGAAATGTTAATGAATTCATCAATGTCCAGGAGGATAGTAGGTCATGTGGAAACGTAGCGCACAACACGAATTCATCTGGTTCGTGTTTACGGTATTCATAATATGGTTTGTCTTTGCGACTTCTAATCTTGTTTAAGATTATTGGCTGCAAGTCAAACCATTTAAATGATGGGGAGTGTTCCAACTCTAGATCTCTGAGTAAGCACATTGTCATCTTATACGTACGAAGGTTGCGTTTTCTTTCTGAATTCTCTATTGAGTAAGCACTTACCTCAGTATATATAGGCAGAAACGAAAACTTAACCCAGCTCACGGATTGGGTACAAGCAGAATGCGTAATCAGCCTGCAGCAGGCATTGGATAAGACCAGTGGGCTGTTATGCAGATGGTATGCGTTCCTAGAATTGACAATGATTCCTGGTAAGAAGCAGCTACTTCTGCCATTTTTCCATAGCCTTTTTGTTTTTACCAGAGAGACGAAGACATAGGTCCCCTCTGCTGTGTGTCCACCGTGACGAGGTAGAGGGGCTTGTGCGTCCCAATGACCCCAAGAGCTATGCCGACGGTAGCACAGCTACTGGTAGGGTCCACCCATGTCGGACAGGTCAAGGGAGAGGGACCAGACGAAGAGACACACAAACCTGCTGCCTTGTAGGTAGACTGGGGACAGTCAAAGGCTAGGGAAAGCACCCCGAATACATGCTTGTCGAAATCGGATGTACTGAGCCACAGGCTTGACAAAGCAGTGCAACGTAAAACCTGCTGCCTTGTAGGTAGACTGGGGACAGTCAAAGGCTAGGGAAAGCATCCCTGAATAAATGCTTGTCGAAATCGGATGTACTGAGCCACAGGCTTGACAAAGCAGTGCAACGTAACTTAATTCATGATGTCACAAATCAAAATTAATCGTTATGGTGCTAATCCCGTGAAGTCCCATCAGGCGGCGATAGTGCCGGGCCCCCTGCCTCGAGGGGGTCCACCCATGATTACTGGTGGTCACCTTCCCCTGTGCTGTGGAGTCAAGGCACAGAGGAGTAGGTTAAGAGCTATTGACCAAATACCCCGGACACTCAACATACTACAGTGGAATGCCGAAGGAGTTTACAAGAAGAAAGACTCCCTAACACAGCGTCTTCATAAAGATAGAATAGATGTGGCATGCATTCAAGAGACACACCTCAACGCCAATCACAAATTCTCAGTCAGAGGATATCAGGCCACACGTTTCGACCGCGAAGGACACAAAGGAGGAGTTCTAATACTTACACGAAATACAATACCTTGCAGCGAAGTATCTGTGATCTCTGACAACCAAACGGAAATTATAGGTGTTGATATAATGATAAAGGACGTGAAAATAAGAATCTACAATCTGTATAGCCCAGCAGATAAGGACCTTACACTCTCAAACATGAAAATAACTGACACAAACTGCATTATTGTCGGAGACTTTAATAGCCGTTCAGAAAGATGGGGATACCCAGATACTGACAAAAGAGGAGATGAATTGGAGGACTGGGAAATAGACTCAAATCTCCATATACTCAACAAAGCGGATGACACACCGAGCTTCTACTCCAGAAGATGGCTTACCACTTCTACTCCAGACTTAGCTTTCTGCACAGGAGACATCCTCCACAAAATCGATCGCCATGTGCTGGACCAATTAGCAGGTAGTGACCACAGACCAATCAAGCTTGTAATGAATATGGAAGTATGTTCCACAGGAGCAAAAGCCCTTGCCCCGCTGGAATTACAAACGAGCAGATTGGGACAGATTTGCCATACTAACAGACAAATATTGTGAAAACATAAATACACGATATGGCAACATAAAGCAAATGGTGGAAAGTCTAAACAGAGCGATAATACAGGCAGCCACTGAGTCCATTCCAAGAGGAGCGAGGAAAAATTACATACCATACTGGACTGAAGAACTACAAAGTATGGAGGACAAAGTTGAAGATGCCAGGAAGACAGCAGAGAGAGAACAAACAATTGAAGCGAATATCTCTCTCAAAGCCATCTCAGCAAAATATAAAAGAACAGTAAATCAAACAACAAGAGATTGTTGGAGGGAAAAAACAGAAAACCAGAATTTTGACAGAGATGGAAACAAACTGTGGAAACTAGTGAAAGCCATGAACAATGAAGGACCTAGAAACACACAAATAACAATTAAACAAGGAAATGCCTTGCTTACAGGAAAAAAGGCTGCAAAAGCACTAATGGAACACTATGCAAATGCAAACCACATTGATATTACAACCGAACAGAAGAAAGCAATCAAAGACAAACAGATACATCACCCCGGGAAGGTTAACCCGGTCAACAAATGCCCGCAGAAGTCGGATGTGTCGGCCTGACGGCGCAAGAACACAGCTCTGCTGTAAACAGGCACAACGCAGTCACATCCGAAAAAAAATCCGGATGAACGAAGAAGAAGAAGAAGAAAACAAATACATCATAGAAATACAGAGACAGCAGCAGAATATATGATGGCAAATCTAACAATGGAAGAAATGGAACAGGCAATGAATACCCTAAAAAGAAGAAATCACCAGGAAAGGATGGAATCACAAATGAAATGCTAATAGGACTAGGCACCAAGGCAAAGAAGAAACTACTAGCAGTCCTAAATAACATCTGGAAGAGAGGAATAGTCCCACAGGCATGAAATGAAGCTATACTAATACCAGTCCCAAAGAAAGGAAAAGACCTGGAAGAACCAAATGGCTATCGACCTATCAGTCTACTTAGCTGTGTAGGAAAATTAATGGAACGCATTATCAATGGCAGGCTAACATGGCATCTGGAAGAAAATAAACTCTTAACACCACACCAAGCAGGATTCAGAAAGTACAGATCCACTGAAGATCAAATAACCTATATAGCTCAGGAAATAGAGGATGCCTTCCAAGAGAAAAAGCACACACTAGCAGTCTGGATAGATTTAGAAAAAGCATTTGATAAAGTATGGAAGGAAGGACTGAAAGTAAAACTGCAAAAATGCATGTTTGTGGAAAAATGTATAAATGGATCAGCCACTACCTTGAGAACAGAACTGCCAGGACAAAAGTACAAGGAAAAACAAGCAAAATGATGCTGTTGGAGCAGGGTGTCCCCCAAGGAGGAGTTCTTTCACCAACATTATTCCTAGCATATATAAATGACATCACAGCAAATTTTCCAGCCAGAGTACACACATCCTCCTTTGCAGATGACCTAGCCATATGGACATCTGAAGAATATATTAGTACAGCTAACAGCAGAATACAGCAAGCCTTATTAGCGCTAGAGGACTGGTCAAAATCATGGCTAGTGAAGATAAGTGAGGAGAAAACAACATGCACAGTGTTCTCCCTCTCAAATAAAACTCAGCAACCTAAGCTGGTATTGAATGGAAAAATATTGCGCCATGAAGAAAATCCAAACTATCTAGGAGTCACCTTTGATCGTCGCCTGACATGGAAGACACAGGTTGAGAAAAATCGAACAAGAGCAAGGCAGAGAATGGCAATCATGAAAAAGCTTGCTGGTACAACGTGGGGAGCAGATGAGAAAATTCTCAAGAAGTTATATACTGGACGGGTGAGGCCAGTACTGGAATATGGCATTGCAGCTTGGGCAACAGCAGCTAAGTCAAACTTTAACAAAATAAGTAGAGTCCAAAACCAAGGAATGCGAATCATAACTGGAAGCCTGAAGACAACGCCTATTAATGAACTAGAAAAGATCACTTGTTTACAACCAATGCAGGATAGAAGAGATAGCAGAGCCCAGCAACAAGCAGAAAAATTTAGAAGATTGACAGACCACCCTATGTACAACAGATTTAATGGTTTTGGAAAGGGAAGACTGAAGCGTAGCAACTTTGTAGAAACTGCAAAACGAAGGATTAGGGCAGATCCTATACTTAACATATCAACAGTCAAGCCCATTTACAATGCACACAACTTCCCAGCTTGGAGATAGCAGCAATTGCCTGAGATGATAGAAAACATTCCTGGTATTGAGAAAAAGAACACTCAGAATGAAACCGAAAGAAGAAAAATAACCCTCAACTACATAAAAGAACATTACCCAAGCAGCAATTGGACCCATGCATATACAGATGGATCAGCCAAAGATTCAATTAAAAATGGAGGAGGAATTCTCCTTAATTTAAAAAAATGGAGTGATAAAAAACACAGTCAGTGGCAACTGGAAAATTTTCAAGTAACTTCAAAGCGGAGGTAGAGGCTTTGAAAACTGCAGCAGAAATGCTCTTGATGGAGGAAAATAAAGAGAAGCAAATAGCTATCTTCACAGATGCAAAGTCAGCTGTCTCAATACTGAAGAGCAATAACAGCACAGAACTAGCTGACCTAAGAGCAGCACTCCATGGTCTATGCCAGAAATCCAAAAAAGTTGTAATACAGTGGATCCCATCACATTGCAGTATACCTGGAAATGAAGAGGCTGACAGACTAGCAAAAGAGGGTGGACGATTACCACAGCCTGACATAGACATAACTTATAATGAGGCAAAAAGGTTTATAAAAAGCACTTATAGAACCAAATGGGAATCAGAGCATCCAGGCCACCAGAAGGATGATGCATATTACAAACTCGACCGAAGAGAACAAGTAGCAATCTTCAGACTCCGCACAGGACATAACAGGCTGAAACACCACTTGTTCAATAAACTAAAGATAGGAGATACCGATGAATGTAATTGTGGAACTGGTAAAATGACAGCTAAACATTTGCTGCAGGAGTGCCCAATATATGCAGAACTGAGAAAGATATTTTGGCCCACGCCTGCTTCATTTGAAGACAAGCTCTATATAGATATCAACAAGCTCAAGTTGACTACAGCTTACTTTAACTACATTCAGGTTGACATCTAGAGGTGCATGAAGATGTATTTAGACTGCCACACATTGCTTGGATAGCAAATCCATTACGTGGAAAGTCCGAATCAAAAGCCCATTGTGTGGGCTTCATAAAAGGTGGAAAAGTGTCCTAATGGCTTGAAATGGAATATTGCTTGGATAGCAAATCCATTACGTGGAAAGTCCGAATCAAAAGCCCACTGTGTGGGGTGGGCTTCATAAAAGGTGGAAAAGTGTCCCAGTGGCACGAAATGGAATATTGCTTGGATAGCAAATCCATTACGTGGAAAGTCTGAATCAAAAGCCCACTGTGTGGGCTTCATAAAAGGTGGAAAAGTGTCCTAGTGGCACGAAATGGAATATTGCTTGGATAGCAAATCCATTACATGGAAAGTCCGAATCGAAAGCTCACTGTGTGGATGTCATCTGCAGACTGTGTGACTAATCGTCCCTGGAGGAAAGGGGACTCGACAAGCACATCTTTAATATCCTTCTACTATTGGGAGTATTGAATGACTTTTGTCTACACTCCTCCCTTCCGTCTTTCATACACTATATCTCTCTCTTTCTCTCTCTCTCTCTCTCCTTCATAACATACCCTGACAACAGTTTCCTCCAACAATTAATAACCTGTTTATTGTTGAAAACTATGTCAGTTGTATGTATTGAATGTGTATCTGTAGTTGTTAGTGTCTGCTAATGTGAGTGCAAGATAGGACTTTTAGACGTTAGTCTTCGTAGTTTCTCTAGCATATTCAAACGGCCAAAACATCGGACATTACACATAGAATTGGAACGGTCTCACCCTGGATGCTCCTTTCCGGCTTGAGTCTGGACTTAATCCAATTATGGAAAACAATTGTCAATGTTTTATCATCAGAAACATAATCCAATAAAGGTAAGTCACTGAAGTTCAGATATGTCCTGTTTTGGAAGGTAGTATAGTCCACCACTGAATACACATCATCACTGTATATAAATGTCTATTTCTATGTTAAATGTTCTCGTGTTCTTCAATGTTTCTTTTAGGTGATTACCTAATTGCACTATATTTTAGCCTATTTGCTCTGCTTGAATAAAGGTCTTTCACTGAAGTTCACCAAAACATATTTCTTGCCATTCGTTATGTCACCCCCTCTTATTGACTGTTTAGGTTGAATTTGCTATAGTGACATATTTTCACTGCACCTGTGAAGTGACTGATTAAAGTGACAGTTCTTTCCTTTATTATCAACACGGCTTTCTCTGTACAAGAGACGTACTGGTTTATCTTCTTTGATATGTCAGGCTGTGTAGTGGAACCTGGGTAATAAACATTAAATCAGATGATTTAAGTCTGCTTCATATTACTGTTTATGTGATTGTCTTTCTCCAGCCGTAATGAAAAGCTTCCGAAAGAATACTCTGACATAAACAGCAGAATTCACTAAAGTCTAAACTATTCACTAAATAGAAAGCAATAGTAAACCCTAAGCACAAACACATATTTCCCTATGCTAATATTACTCTAATATTAGTGTTACCTTATATATATAGAATTAATGTAAGTCCCCGAATCGAAATTTATCCGCACATAAGCACTCTATCCCATTATAAGGGAGGATATTTCTTTTCATTTACAGGACACATAAATCCAGCTTTCCGTCCAGTTTGGTAGCACACTAAATATAAAACCACTTTTCTACTATTTATATTGAGTGTCCAATCCTCCGTTGATTGTTTGATCTACAATCAAATTTGCCGTAAGTCCCCACATCAAACGTCTGTGAATTCACGTATTGTTAATTGCTCGTTTCCTTTCCGTTGTTACGCTGTTTCCCTGAGTTCCCCTTACGCTAATACTTCAAAGCCTCCGACCCCGTTGATCGCTTTCTTCGTTCATTGCTCGTCGCACTTCAAAGAGATTACACCGTCTTTCTGTTCCCCGTTCCGATGTATTCGTGTCTCCCTCCCGTCGGCCGATACGAGCGGCAGCCACTGACCTCTGCGAGCACCTGTCCCTGATAATCGGTCAATAACCTTCCATTTATCCTTCTCTCAGATTGAACGACTCGATTGTTAACCCTTCTCCTATATTGCCATTAATGGTACATCCAATTCTATCTGGGAATCACTAAACTATCATCATTCTGTGACATAGGCCCCCTCTTAAGAGAGTTGACCGCGTCGACTCTTCTTCAATGTAGTTTTGATTCCTATGATCCACCATCCTATTCCTCTTCCCCTGAAGTTGGATGTCTAGATAAGAAATCCGCTCCTACATTATCCTTACCCGAGATGTATTCCACTGTGAAGTTGTCCTGTTGCAGCAACAACGTCCATCACATCCACCGTGCGTTGAGCTTCTGCGAAGTAGCTATGAACATCACGTGTTGATGATATGATTGGATCCTCACATGGATCAGCACCTCATCCAGTAGGCGACCTCATAGACACCCTACCATACTACTCATGATCACCATTAGTGTTGGCACATCGCCCCTGTACGTGCAGTCGACCTCCTTTCGACTGGCGTAAGCGATGGCTCACAATACAGACGGATCGTCCCATCCTTACTGTAACACTGTTTCCATATTCTCTTGGTTTCCCCCGGCTTTGCCTCTGGGGATGTTCCACCTCGTCCGCGTTGGACCGAGTCGTCTTTCCCAAACCTCCTGGACTTTTGCTTCCAGGACCATCTTGGGCGATATTGTATCTGGTCAGCCAATCTTCGGTTGGAGTCCTGGGTATTTCTCGCCTTTCCCGCCGTTACCCACCCCTTCTGAACTTGGTTACTATTGAAGGTTTCACTCTTGTCCTTTCCCTGACGTGTGATTTCCCTCCTCCTTTCGTTGGGTAAATCTGACCTATCACGTACTGTCCCATAGGCCCTCCTATGTTGTACTGGCGATCTCTGGTCTTCGTCTGGACTGGTAACCTTTGTCCCAATGGCTGCCATCACCATAAAGTGCGAAGCTTTGCTCCCGGATCTCTCCTCATATTTCCTAATGAGATGTCTAGGGAGATTTTTCTGCTCTTCCCCGATCCGGATTTTGTAGATGTTCTTGGACACAACCTTTTCCACAGGATAAGGTCCTTTCCATCCTACTTGTAGTATATTAGTCTCTTCTGGACCCCATACTTCCACTTTGTCTTCCACCTTAAGAGCTAGTTTCCTCTTAATTCGCTTGTTGGATGGTGCTTTCTGGCACTCTGAACAAGACTTCACTAACCGGCGTACATCTCCGGTCATTCCTGGCCAGCAATAATGGCCGGAAATTTTCTGTAATGTCTCTCTAACACCCATATGTCGATTCTCGGCTATGATGTGTCCACTCTGAAGAATGTGAGGACGGTGGGTCTCTGGAACCACCCACTGCTCGTGCAGATTGTCTCCCCTCCCAGCTCTCCGATAGAGTAGTCGATTCTTCAGAAAGTACTGTCCCCGTTCTGGTGGCTCAGCACTTCTTTGCAGCTTCCTGTAGCAAGGACGCAACGTAGTATCCTTCCTCTGGGCAGTATGCAATTCTCCTATCTCTGAGTTGTCGCATAGTGTCTCTGCCTCTTTTTCCTTCCCTTGAAATCCACTGGCTACTGTTCCCTGGTGGGCTGGCGGTTTGGGCATCCCCAAAAAGACATATTTCGTGCCAATGATCATGGGAAATAAGGAGTCAGATAATACAGCAGCTGGAATAATGCCCGTGACGTACCTGGATTTAATCTCCACCTTGGCGATTGGCAGCGTCATGGTAACAGCACTCCTCATTGCCGGCTGTATTTCTATGGTCTCCCCTGTAAGTTGGTCTGGGCTTACCAGGCTGGCGTCTATCACAGCTTCCCCATCCAAACCGGTATCGTAGAGACAAACAACCTGCTGGCCATTGACTTCAATCAGTTCGACCACAGGTGGCCTCTCTTGGTCCGGAGTGTCTTCCATCTCCTTGACCGTTTCCTTGCCTTCCTCTTTTGATTCCTCGAGGTTGGTTATGCAATTGGCGTCTTCTGCCTTGCATCTGCAGTCCACAGTATTATGTGTTTTCGACCGGCAGTGTGTGCACCATTTTCCCTTCCAAGGTTTCCGTGTGTCCTTTTTGTTCCTAGCTCCTTCGCCGACCTCAGCCTTGTCTGTGATCACCGTCGTAGGAGTCACTTTGCATGCTGCGAAGTAAGAACTTTTAGGTTTCGATCTGCAGTCCTTCGTGTTATGAGAGGGCGACTGGCATATCGAACACCACTTCTCGGACCACGGTTGTTTAGCTGGAGAATTCGAGGTGTTCTGGTTTCCTTCCTTCACCTTCTCTGAACTCTCCATTGACGTCTTTATATAAGGTTCCACTTTTTCTCCTTCCCAGTTTTTAGGTTTCTTTTTCTCTTGTTTCTCCTGACCTTTGGTTTGTGTACTTAGTTCTTTAGCTTCCCCATGGACTTCTACGAATCTTTCCGCCAGCTTATTCACAACATCCAGCCGTTCCGCCCCTTGTTCTCCTAAAAATGTCTTCAGTGGTTCTGACAATTGCTGTCGCATCTGATCGACCACCATCATTTCTTCCAGACTCTCATAGTCCCGCTTGAACTCTGCCAAGTCCATCCATTTTTGGAGATATGATTTAAGCCTTAAACTGTAGGCGGCGAATTGAAAGACAGCACACTGATGTTGGACAACAGGATGTCTTCATCCGACATACAGGACTTCGCGCTGGAGATCACAGCCAGCGAGCACAAGCAAGCAAGCAAGCATTCCTTGGTCTCATTCTTCATCAACTAGCCTTATCATTATACCACACAACAGTGGTCTTCAAGTGCCTAGTCAATAACAGGCATTAGAGATGACGACACTCCACTTCTCTCCGTCATGTGCTATTGAACAAAGTTGATGATACTTATATTATTATTTGTTGCCCATATATTTTGAACTCTCCACATACACCATTCTCCGCCGTCTTCTTCTTCTAACTCTCTTGCCTAGCATTTTCCCCACAACAGGCTAATTTCTCTATTCCACATGTTCTGGACTTGATTATAGTATGAGTTATGGAGATGGGGAGTGTCTTGACTTGGTTATAGTATGAGTTATGGAGATGGGGAGTGTCTTGACTTGGTTATAGTATGAGTTATGGAGATGGGGAGTGTCTTGACTTGATTATAGTATGAGTTATGGAGATGGGGAGTGTCTTGACTTGATTATAGTATGAGTTATGGAGATGGGGAGTGTCTTGACTTGATTATAGTATGAGTTATGGAGATGGGGAGTGTCTTGACTTGATTATAGTATGAGTTATGGAGATGGGGAGTGTCTTGACTTGGTTATAGTATGAGTTATGGAGATGGGGAGTGTCTTGACTTGATTATAGTATGAGTTATGGAGATGGGGAGTGTCTTGACTTGATTATAGTATGAGTTATGGAGATGGGGAGTGTCTTGACTTGATTATAGTATGAGTTATGGAGATGGGGAGTGTCTTGACTTGATTATAGTATGAGTTATGGAGATGGGGAGTGTCTTGACTTGATTATAGTATGAGTTATGGAGATGGGGAGTGTCTTGACTTGATTATAGTATGAGTTATGGAGATGGGGAGTGTCTTGACTTGATTATAGTATGAGTTATGGAGATGGGGAGTGTCTTGACTTGATTATAGTATGAGTTATGGAGATGGGGAGTGTCTTGACTTGATTATAGTATGAGTTATGGAGATGGGGAGTGTCTTGACTTGATTATAGTATGAGTTATGGAGATGGGGAGTGTCTTGACTTGGTTATAGTATGAGTTATGGAGATGGGGAGTGTCTTGACTTGGTTATAGTATGAGTTATGGAGATGGGGAGTGTCTTGACTTGATTATAGTATGAGCTATGGAGATGGGGAGTGTCTTGACTTGATTATAGTATGAGTTATGGAGATGGGGAGTGTCTGGACTTGATTATAGTATGAGTTATGGAGATGGGGAGTGTCTTGACTTGATTATAGTATGAGTTATGGAGATGGGGAGTGTCTTGACTTGATTATAGTATGAGTTATGGAGATGGGGAGTGTCTTGACTTGATTATAGTATGAGTTATGGAGATGGGGAGTGTCTTGACTTGGTTATAGTATGAGTTATGGAGTTGGGGAGTGTCTTGACTTGATTATAGTATGAGTTATGGAGATGGGGAGTGTCTTGACTTGATTATAGTATGAGTTATGGAGATGGGGAGTGTCTTGACTTGATTATAGTATGAGTTATGGAGATGGGGAGTGTCTTGACTTGATTATAGTATGAGTTATGGAGATGGGGAGTGTCTTGACTTGATTATAGTATGAGTTATGGAGATGGGGAGTGTCTTGACTTGGTTATAGTATGAGTTATGGAGATGGGGAGTGTCTTGACTTGATTATAGTATGGATTGTGGAGATGTTGAATGTGAGTGGCACCTTACAGTCTTGACAGACCAAAGTACGTGAGTTGGAATTTGGCCAAAATTCCCTCTCTCGATCTCGACCTAGCATTGTTTGATCCAGAGGAATGGGTAACCAATACGTCTGGAACAAGGTAGGCTGCAGAAGCTAGCGGTTCAGCGTCAAACCGCAGAGACCTCGCCCGCACGAGCAGGAGACGAGCGATGGCCAGACCCTAAACCCTTCGGATTTGACTTAGAGGCGTTCAGCCAATTCCCACAGGTAAGGGTCGTATACCCGCATATAGTAGATAGCGACAGTGCTGCTGACATTCAACAGCCAACTCAGAACTGGTACGGACCAGGGGAATCCGACTGTCTAATTAAAACAAAGCATTGCGACGGCCGTCACCCGGTGTTGACGCAATGTGATTTCTGCCCAGTGCTCTGAATTTCAAAGTGAAGAAATTCAACCAAGGCGCGGGTAAACGGCGGAAGTAACTATGACTCTCTTAAGGTAGCCAAATGCCTCGTCATCTAATTAGTGACGCGCATGAATGGATTAACGAGATTCCCACTGTTGAATGTATTGACTTGGTTATAGTATGAGTTGTAGAGATGTGGGATGTATTGACTCTTGGTTATAGTATGAGTTGTGGAGATGTGGAGTGTATTGATGTCGTGTCCTCCTTTAAAGTGTCGTCCCTGGAGTGAGGAGAGTCAACACCCACATTATAATATTTTTTCCCTTATCAATATCCTGGAGAATCCACCAGCTTCCGTCCAACACACTCCATCAGCCCGTGGACACCTTTTCCTATCACTCTCTCACTGTCGTACTATGCCCCCTCTCATACCTCCCCAACGCAACATACTCAACAACTCTTGCTTCTAAAAATTAATAAAGATTAATTTATTAAAAGAAAAGTGTAACGTATATGAGACGTGTATGCGAAGAAAATGTGTGTCGTGTATTTTAATGTAAATGTATAGGTCAGACCACAGAGTTCATGTTCAGAGTCCACTCATCATGGCAAGGATCACACGACATCACAAGACTCATCACAATGGACCTCACCGAAGTCGTATCCTTCTCTCCAGACATGTCCTCCTCCAGGAGCTCTGATGACCATGAGATCTGAATCCCATGTAAATATAATCCGTGAAAAATACTATTATTGTTCCTAACACAACTGTTCCTAATAGTTTATAGAAACTCAGGCTTCATAATTCCGGCGCAGTGAAACAAACATGGAACACTGTCCTATGAACATGACGTTTTCTTCTTGCGATAGGTTCTATAGTTTTCACTCTTACACAGTTATTGTATCTAGACTAAAATGGCTTGCTTTATTTACTAGATATTGTCTGACAGTTCTGATTTCCTTGATACGTGGAACAACTACACTTCAATGTTTGGTTTCATCTAATGTGACCATCAGTTCCTACTGATCTAGTTCCACGTGGGCTGAACATCCATCACTTCAGGTGTGTTAACGATTGGTATGCACTCATGTAGGATACTTATACCATTCAGCTCCACCGAGCAATGTTTATCAGCTTCTTCCGTTGCGAAAGTTGCTGGCCCATCTCTCTACATCATAATTTATCCGGGATCGGATTTTTCATTGGTTCCGGGTTCTTCATTCCAACCAGAGGGAACCTGTAAAATAGATCATACAACTGGTGATAGCCTCCCCGTCACTGATCTCTATTAGATGATCGTGGCCATTGGCCCTTGCTCAGTAAAATACAATGAACCTACTCTGTCAGGGACAGATGACTCAACCCATTGGTTATCATCAGGCCAAGACAAGAAAAAAAAATCAACAAACAGAATGCGGAACCCCGCCCACCAGGGACACCTACTGGAATATCCCAATTATCCCTCATTACTCAATTCTCAACTAGTAAAGCTTATCAACACTTCACTAATCTATTTTCAACTAACAGAGCCAAGTATCACTTCCCTACTCTAGCTAGTTTTCCACTAACAGTGCTAATCATCACACTCTAGTTTTAACAAGACTACTGCCTATATTAATTAGGCCTAAATAGACTATATTGACTACCTTATGCAAAACCGCCTCATTCCGGGATGGCTGCTACACTTTGCCATAACGACACATGCTAGTTAATATTAAATTAATCTAACACTGTAGAGCTCTCCCACAAACACGTCCATCATAATCCACGGTTTTGGTCAACACTGTTTCTCCCAATCATGGTTTATGGCAAAACCTAAAATTGGTCACGTGACGGTATTCATTATGTCCACACAGGTGTTATTTGGACATATCATCCATTGTCAAGAATCTATCCTCCCTGGCTTAGTCACTGTCAGAGTTGTCATCACTTGTTTTGACTCCCACAACAAACTAGCGAGTTACCGTATGGATACAACAACGGGTTTCCCCAACAAGCTGCCAATCTTCTGTCGAGGGGTGACAATCCCAGCCATCCTTCCGTTTTATGTCGGGAAATTCTAAATGACAGACGGACTGTTTTCTTCCGAGCTGAGTACTTCCGCTCTCAATCCAACCTGTTTATGAACTGTCAAAGCGATGTATGATTCAGCTCACTCACTTCCCCTACACATCTGCAGCTGTTAATTTTGCCCGACCTGTGATGGCTGACATCCGATTGCAACCAGGATCCGACGGGTTCCATCTGTATTCGAATGTTGACAAACTGTCAAAGCGATGCAGGGACCCGTCTCACTCACCACCGAGTGTTCCCAATCCGTCGACCAGATGTAAACACGTGCAGTTACATTTTCTGGATTTGTTGAAACAACCTTTGGCCTCGAACATGCCGCTAATTCAGAACGCCTTTTATTCTCATCACGGGTTAAATCACGTTGGTCTATTATGTGATAATTGACTTGGTTATAGTATGAGTTGTGGAGATGTGGGATGCATTGACTTGGTTATAGAATGGATTGTGGAGATGTGGGATGTATTGGCTTGGTTATAGCATGGGACACACAACCACCCACACAGACACCCATAAAATCAACTAACCAGCCAATCACCCAACCAACCAACCAATAAACCAACCAACCAACCAATTAACCAACAAAACGTCCAACCAAACAAACAACCAATTACCCAACCACCTAACAAACCAACCAAGCACCTAACACACCAACCAACCAGCCAAGCAACTAATAACCCAACCACCCAATAAACCACCAACTAGCTAACCACCCAACCACCCACACTCCCAACCAACCAACCAACCATCCAAACAATCAAACAACCAGCCATTCCATCACCCAACCAACCACTGAACCAGACAACCAAACAAGCACACACCCACACAACCAATGACTCTACCAACCAACCCACCCACACAACCACCCAACCAACCAACCAACCACTCACAAAGCCACCCACATAATCTCCCAAGCAACCACCCACACAAACACTAATACAATCACTCACACAACCACCCTCACAACCAACCACACACAACCACTCACACAACCACCCACACATCCTCCCTCCCTCACAACCACCCACACAACCTCCCATATAATCAACCAACAAACCACCCACACAACTATCCACACAAACCAACCAACCACCCAACCAACTAATCAACCACCCACACAGCAACCAACCAATTAACCACCACACAACCACCCACACAACCAAACACCCAAACAACCAATCACCAAGCCAACCACCGTCACAACCACCCACACAAACAACCAACCAACCACCTACACAATTACCCACACAACCAACCACCAAACAACCAACAACCCACACAACCACGCTCACAACCACCCACACAACCAACTAACCAACCACCAACCCAAGCAACCAATCACCCAACCAAACACCTTCATAACCACCCATAAAACCAACCAACCATCCACACAACCTCTCACACAAACAAACACAACCAACCAACCAAACAACCAACCAACCATCCACACAGCCACCAACACACACGCTCACACAACCCCCAAACAACCACGTACACAACCACCCATACACTCACCTACACATCCACCAACACAACCACAATCACAACCAGCCACACAATCTGCAACACAACCACGCACAAACCTCCCACACAAAAACCAGACAACCACCCAAATAAACATCCAAACAACCGCCCAAACAACCAATCACCCAAACAACCACCAAACCAAACAACCAACAACCCACACAACCACTCACACAACCAACCAACCAACCAGTCACACAACCAACCACATAACCAACCACACAACTATCAACACAACCACCCAAAGATTCACACACACAACCAATCAACCAACCAACCACCCAACCAATCAACCACCCACACAAACACCAAAAGAAACAATAAACCAGCCATCCACACAACCAACTACACAACCATCCACACTACCCACACAACCAACAACCAACCAACCAAAAAACAATTAATCAGTCACCCAACCAAGTACTCGCACAACGACCCACACAACCAACTAAGCAACCAACCAACACCCACATAACCAACCAACCACCTACACAACCACTGTGACATGTTGGGAGTTGGAAGCAGTACCCACCTCGACTTACCCCACAATGAAGTATAGCTATGAGGATGGGACTGATTTCATTTGGAGGGGATGGGTCTTGGAAGCCAAAGTGTCCCATAATAGCTCTGGAAATCTAGGGGTTTCCCCAGGAAAATTAATTTCTTCCCTCCAAAATCTTCCTTCCCGAAAAGAGAAACTTAGTTAGCTCGAGAGTCCCCCACCTATGATCATTTTCCCTTTTAGGTGAAATGGTCACAGGAATTAATAAAATTTAAAGTTCCCTTTTCTGAGTAAACTGGAACCTGGGAGATTACAATAGAACAGAATTTAGCTGTCTATTAGTGTTTACCCAGTCACCTGTAGTTCCAGATACTACCTTTATGTGAAGTAGTTTCACTAACTAAACACATAGATAATAAAATGTTTTGCTACACCACAATGGACTTGACAGAAGAATGCAGGAACAGTTAATTTGGTTTATTAATCAAAATAAAACCCTGTGGAAGTAACCAGTGATGCATTATGACATATATGAAATACATCAAGACATTGAGATAATGTTCATATTCAACATTAGAAATAAGAACTCTCATTAAGTTCAGAGATGATTTCAGTCATTTGGCCACTAAGCCTTCCCATCAGTTAGCCTGCTATTGGTTCTGTAATAAATACCCCAGATGGTACTGGAACATTTCTCAAGGATTTGTAAAACAAATAGTCTAAACAGTCTCTACACACTGTATGAATCAGAGGAGTTCATGACTACTCTCTGTTCCTGAAAGTTATTGATTGTTCTCACAAGTATAAAGTTTCACTGAGTAAAATCAAAGTATAGCAGTGATGAAATGTTGCCAAACTTCTGCCATATTTGTAAGTAATTTGCATTGAGGTATAAAATTGATCCTAATGATCTTAGAACTGTTTCTACACTTCAGATATAGTCAATCACCAGATCAATCATGAAACACAGATCAGGTTTGGGCACAGTTCAGTGGGGACTCATTGAATATTCTTGGTCCTGGCCACAGATTCCTGTTGCACCTTTATATTACAGATCTGCTCTAGGTTGACAGCCATTGTACATTATTGGGCAATGTTCTGCACCTCTGGATCATGACAATCTGCGAACACCGCCATCCTCACCTGACCCAGAAATAAACAAACTCAGGCATAATTTCATCTGAAGCTTTCCTTCTGAATCAGGATGAGGGACATACAGAGACCTAAACCACATCTGGATGCTTTGCCGGTCGCTCTGCATGTGCTTGAAATTTAGCGTCGCTGGACCCAAAACATTTCGCGGGCGACGCGATTATTCTAGGTTAACCAATGAATAGAACGGGCTTAGACCACATGATCTGTCCATCATTGGGTGTCACAGCTATTAATAATGTTGACGCCACATTCCTAGCATTCCAATTCTCCCTAGTGCAAACCCTTAGTGAGAAGTGTGTTTTGAAATTGTGATGTGCAGCAGTGAACAAGACGGAGTGCGCAATCATGCGACAGAGCCCCCCTCCAGATTGATCTCTGTGGAGAACTATCGTCTCAGTCGTTCACAGCTGACACGGTTCATTTTGTGATCCCTCTTGTTGGTTTTCCACTTCATCCGGAAGTTGATGGTTCATCAGGAACTGGACAACGACTCAAGAAGTTGGTGCCTACGTTCATTTTCCCAGGAACGTATTCGATTTGGAATGAGTATGGTTGCAACAGCAGCGACCATCGCATGAGTCTTGCGTTCAGATTCCGTGACGATGCCAGAAACATCAAGGGTTGGTGATCACATTGCACTGTAAAATGTTTACCATACAGGTATGCCTGAAACTTTTCCACAGCCCAGATTAAACCAAGGCACTCACGCTCGAATCACCGAGTAGTTCCGTTCAGAAGCATTCAGTTTCCTGCTTGCATAAGCTACAGGGAATAGCTCTGAGTGATCATCTCCTTTCCTCTGGAGTAAGGTGGCCCCTATTCCAATATTACTCGCATCTGTGCGGAGCACGAATGAGCGGTCGAGGTTGGGTAGATGTAGGATCGGTTTGGCTGTTAAAGCTTGTTTGAGAGCTGTAAAAGCCTTCTCACAATCAGCTGACCATATGACTTTCTCTGGATTCCCCTTTTTGGTAAGATCCGTTAAGGGTGCAGCCAGTGTGTTGAAGTCTTTGATGTATCTTTGATAGAATCCACATAAGGAGACGAATGATCGAACATCCTTTTTGGTCCTTGGGCGAGGTGCTCTCTGAAGTTTCTCCACATTTCCTTCTTGAGGTGTTATGAAGCCTTGAGATACCTTATGGCCTAGGAAGTCCAATTGTTGAAATCCTATTTGACACTTCTTGAGACTTGCTGTCAAACCTGTTTCCTTAAGTCGCTTGAACAAGAGATGCAATGTTTCGACATGCTCCTCAAATGTCTCAGTAGCAACTAAAATATCATCCATGAAGTGGCTGATGGCCGGATGATGTAATGGGTCAAGTAATCTTTCTCATCATGCGTGTAAATACACTTGGAGCGTTACTTAATCCAAATGGAAGAACATTGAACTCGTAAGTGTCCTTCCAGGAGTACTGAAAGCTAACCACGGTCTGACTTCCGGTTTCACAGGAATTTGGTAATATCCCTTACTGAGATCAATCCTGGTGAAGTATTGTGCTGTGTTGAGACGAGTGAACAGCTGATTCTGGTCGAGCATCTGCTGTATCTCTTCCTGCAAAGTATTTTGCTTGGCATAAGGAACTGGGTACGTCTTGACTCGCACAGGTGTATCATCGGTTAGCTTCATATCAAATTCCACTAAATTAGTAAGACCTGGTTTGTCAGTAAGTATTTCTGCATACATTGCCATAAGATCTCGAATTTGCTTCTGTTGATCTGGAGATAGGTTGGGATTGATATCCACATCCTGAAATGTCTCTTTGGCTTGCAGTGTACATTCTGTTCCCATGGTAATTCCTTGTTCTACTTCAGTCGCAACAGCCATTGCCATCAGGTGTGCAGTTTCGGAGGTTGCGGATCTTTCATTCCATTTCTTCAAAAGGTTTATGTGAAACACTTTCAACTTACCTTTGACAGAAATTTTGTAGTGAGTACGAGATATTTTCTCTGTCATCTCAAATGGTCCTTTCCATCCAATTTGCAACTTGTTCTGACTGGTTGGAAGTAGTAGCAGCACTTTTTCACCCACTGTCAGCTCTCTATCTTTTGCCTTCTTGTTGAAATTGCGAGTCATTCTTCGTCGAGCTTGATGCAGATTCACATTCGCTTGTCTCCAACCATGTTGTAGACGTTTCTTCAACTCAGCAACATAAACAGATGCAGTAACAACTGTATCATCTGCATGATCATCAGTCCATGTTCTCAGTAATACTTCCAAGGGTCCCTTGATTGGCCTCCCAAACAACAGTGTTGCGGGCGCAATCCCAACAGAGTGATGCGGCACTTCCCGGTATGCAAATAATGCAGCAGGAATATATGTGTCCCAATCCTCTGGTTTTTCATGAGCTAACCTTCTCAGAATACTGATGAGGGTACCGTTCCACCGTTCTACACTCCCGTTCGTTTGAGGCAAATGGGGAGATGAATAGATATGGCGAGCATGAAATAGCCGAAAGACTTCTTCCATGAGTTTACTGCGAAACTGTGATGCATTGTCGGTTAGGATTTTGAGGGGAAATCCAATCCGAGTAAATATCTCAAGTAAGGCTTCAGCAATGTGCTTGGAGTCAGTTGATGGCATTGGAATACTTTCTGCCCACATTGAACAGACGTCCACCAATGTTAATATGTATCGATTCCTCCTCCTCGTCCTGGGGAGTGGTCCGATAATGTCTACGGCAACTCTCTCGAAAGGAGATCCAGTTAGGGGCACCTCACCAAGCGGGACAGGGGGTGTCCTATGTCTTGGGGTCACTCTTTGGCATTCAGGGCATGACTTGACATATCTGGTGATGTCAGAATTCATTCTGGGCCAAAAATAGTGCATGGAAATTCTTTGCATAGTAGCATTTATTCCCATATGCCCACTGAAAGATAAGTTGTGGCCCATATCCAATAGTTGAGCACGATACGTAGACGGGACAATTAATTGAGAATATTCTTGTCCACTTTTACCTGCCTTGCGATATAGAAGTCCACCCTTCATATACATGTCGCCTCTCCTTGGAGGTGAATGTGCTTTAGGCAGTTTGTTGAAGCATGGCAACAAGGTGCTGTCAGCACTCTGTGCTTTCTTCAAATCCTCTGATCGAGGGTTGGTCGGAGTCGACGATGCTGGAGTCTTGTCTGTCTGAGAATTAGTCGTCAAAGCAGCGACTATCACAGGCTGTATAGGTTCTCCTAGAAAGACGTAACGACAACCGAGCAGGACGGGGTACAAGGGATTTTCCATCACCGCTGCCTTGATTGTTCCAGTAACATAACGCGAAGATATATGTACTCGAGCCACAGGTAGTGACATCTTGGCTGAACTTTTCAAGGGTCCCTGTATAATCACCATTTCCTCAGTCAACTGTTCTGGCTGAACTAAGGATGTTGCTACGACGCAGTCATAATTTAGACATGTATCATATAAGCAAATGGCGGAGTATCCATTTAGCAAGATGGATTCCACTACCGGAATTTTGGAATGGGTGTCTTCATGAGTTGTCACACTGGACGTTTCACTAGTGCTCACCTTACGTTCCTTCCGGCGAGTCAGACATGCAACTGTGTGAGGGGTAGGAGGTTTCTTCCGACAATCTTTTGTATGAACGAATAGCTTTAGCGTAAAAATAAGAACCCAATAATAGTTACAAAAATAAAAATACTAGAAATAAGTATTATTGCATGATCGTGAAATAAAAGCATTTCCTGTTGAATTAAGCTTGCACCTTCCTGCAATTGGTACAGTAGTCCTTCCCACTCTTCTTGGCCGCCTGAATATAAGTTAGACTGGTGTTCGCAGATTTCTTTAACTTCTTATTGGGGTTGGTGTGTTCTTTTTCTTTGGTCTTGAGTGATTTGTCTGAAGGAGAAGCTTTGGTCATCCGACTCTTACTTCCCACCTCCTTCTGAGATTTCTCCCATCTCTCTGCCAAAAGAATAATTTCCTCAAGTCTATCAGCTCCATTCTGTGTTAAGAACGCCCGAAGTTCTGATGACATTTTATCCCTTAATTGGTCAATCAATATCATCTCTCGGAGTCCTTCAAATGTTTCTTCAAACTTCCCCATCTCTGCCCATTTGTGCAGGTAGGATTTTAATCTTTCAACCCATTGGCCGTAACTCTCCCCAGGCTCCTTCTTAGCTGATCTGAATTTCCTTTTATAGTTATCAGAATCGACTTCGAAGCGAGTTAGTAAAGCTCTTTTGAGAACACCGTAATCCTGTCGTTCCTCATGACTAAGTCTAGAGAAAATTTCAAAAGCAGTAGTTCTCAAACCCTGGGATAGTTTCACCGACCATTTAGATTCATCAAGCCCACATGTAGAACACATAAGTTCGAACCTGGAAAGATAGTGATCAATCCCTTCAGCGTTCTCATTATATGGTTCCAAAGGAAATGCCATCGCTCCAGTGTGATGGTAGCTTTCCTCTGTCTGTATATCTGTAGTTGGCCTGCGTGTGGAAATGGAGGGGGTGGTAGGAACACCACTCTCCAGTCTCCTCCTCTCCAACTCAGTATCCATGCGCCTAATCTCCAACTGATGTTGTCTTTCCTTTCTCTATTATCCATCTCAGCCTGCAGCTTCCTATCCTCCAACTCTAAAGCTATCCGGCTTTCTCTCTCTTTCTGAATCATTTCAGCCTCTCTGTCTTTTTCCTTCTGAATTATTTCAGCCTCTCTGTCTTTTTCCTTCTGGGTTATCTCAGCCTGTAAACGCTCATGTCTATCGAATTCGTCAGAGACGTACTTCGCGAGCTCAGGACCCTTTAACCCACATGATTTGCCTACATCGACATATTGTTTCCGTAGTAAAGCTGTTTCCGCCATGCTAAATTTTAGATCTTTCCCAAATATTTGAAAAAAATACTAAGTGTCGCCTCTGTCTGATTCAGATATGAAAACCCCTGTATCTGAAACGGTACAAAGCATGCAATGGCGAAATACAAACAACAAATCAACAATGTAATGTTGCAGGAAAATCTTGCACGAAATCTGGAGTTTCCGACTATTGAGAGAAAAATCACCAAACACCCGAAGTCAACCTCACTAGACAATAAAGATTCTGATTTACCCCTCTGATCTACACCTGGTAACATAAGACCTAAAGTGATTTCTAATCAGTGGTTCTGAATCTTGAATTACACAAAGTCCACCTAGTGGCCTTGCAAATGCGGTCCTTAAAATTATAAACAAAGTTCCGCAAAAAATGTAGAGTTCTGTTTCACCTTAAAAACCTGAAAGAAAATATTCACATATTTCAAGCAATTGTGGTGTGAACAAAATTAACCCACTATGTGGTACCAACAATAAATGTTGTATGGTTACGAGAAAGCACGAGTTCTAATCCGAGACGAGCCTAACAGTAAATGTGACATGTTGGGAGTTGGAAGCAGTACCCACCTCGACTTACCCCACAATGAAGTATCGCTATGAGGATGGGACTGATTTCATTTGGAGGGGATGGGTCTTGGAAGCCAAAGTGTCCCATAATAGCTCTGGAAATCTAGGGGTTTCCCCAGGAATATTAATTTCTTCCCTCCAAAATCTTCCTTCCAGAAAAGAGAAACTTAGTTAGCTCGAGAGTCCCCCACCTATGATCATTTTCCCTTTTAGGTGAAATGGTCACAGGAATTAATAAAATTTAAAGTTCCCTTTTCTGAGTAAACTGGAACCTGGGATATTACAATAGAACAGAATTTAGCTGTCTATTAGTGTTTACCCAGTCACCTGTAGTTCCAGATACTACCTTTATGTGAAGTAGTTTCCTAACTAAACACATAGATAATAAAATGTTTTGCTACACCACAATGGACTTGACAGAAGAATGCAGGAACAGTTAATTTGGTTTATTAATCAAAATAAAAACCTGTGGAAGTAACCAGTGATGCATTATGACATATATGAAATACATCAAGACATTGAGATAATGTTCATATTCAACATTAGAAATAAGAACTCTCATTTAAGTTCAGAGATGATTTCAGTCATTTGGCCACTAAGCCTTCCCATCAGTTAGCCTGCTATTGTTTCTGTAATAAATACCCCAGATGGTACTGGAACATTTCTCAAGGATTTGTAAAACAAATAGTCTAAACAGTCTCTACACACTGTATGAATCAGAGGAGTTCATGACTACTCTCTGTTCCTGAAAGTTATTGATTGTTCTCACAAGTATAAAGTTTCACTGAGTAAAATCAAAGTATAGCAGTGATGAAATGTTGCCAAACTTCTGCCATATTTGTAAGTAATTTGCATTGAGGTATAAAATTGATCCTAATGATCTTAGAACTGTTTCTACACTTCAGATATAGTCAATCACCAGCTCAATCATGAAACACAGATCAGGTTTGGGCACAGTTCAGTGGGGACTCATTGAATATTCTTGGTCCTGGCCACAGATTCCTGTTGCACCTTTATATTACAGATCTGCTCTAGGTTGACAGCCATTGTAGATTATTGGGCAATGTTCTGCACCTCTGGATCATGACAATCTGCAAACACCGCCATCCTCACCTGACTCAGAAATAAACAAACTCAGGCATAATTTCATCTGAAGCTTTCCTTCTGAATCAGGATGAGGGACATACAGAGACCTAAACCACATCTGGATGCTTTGCCGGTCGATCTGCATGTGCTTGAAATCTAGCGTCGCTGGACCCAAAACATTTCACGGGCGACGCGATTATTCTAGGTTAACCAATGAACAGAACGGGCTTAGACCACATGATCTGTCCATCATTGGGTGTCACAGCTATTAATAATGTTGACGCCACATTCCTAGCATTCCAATTCTCCCTAGTGCAAACCTTTAGTGAGAAGGTATTGAAATTGTGATGTGCAGCAGTGAACAAGACGGAGTGGGCAATCATGCGACAACCACCCTACCAAACAACCAACCACCAAATCACTCACACAGCCATACAAACAATCACCCACACAACCACTGACACAATAACCTACACAACATTCACATAACCACCCTCACACCCACCCACATAACCAACCACCCATCTGCACAACCACCCACGCAACTACCCAAGCAACCAATCACCCAACCAAACACCTTCACATCCACCTATACAACCTACCAACCATCCACACAACCACTCACACAACCAACTAACCACCCACCAACCCAAGCAACCAATCACCCAACCAAACACCTTCACAACCACCCATAAAACCAACCAACCATCCACACAACCACTCACACAACCAACTAACCAACCACCAACCCAAGCAACCAATCACCCAACAAAACACCTTCACAACCACCCATAAAACCAACCAACCATCCACACAACCACTCACACAAACAAATACAACCAACCAACCAAACAGCCAACCAACCATCCACACAGCCACCAACACAAACGCCCACACAACCCCCAAACAACCACGTACACAACCACCCATACACTCACCTACACATCCACCAACACAACCACAATCACAACCAGCCACACAATCTCCAACACAACCACGCACACAACCTCCCACACAAAAACCAGACAACCACCCAAATAAACATCCACACAACCGCCCAAACAACCAATCACTCAAACAACCACCAAACCAAACAACCAACAACCCACACAAACCACTCACACAACCAACCAACCAACCAGTCACACTGTGGGATGTGGATTTTAATTCCTGAGAATGATTCGTTAAAATGTCTAGGGGGTATTATTGATTCTCTGTCACTGGTAAGAATGCAGGGTGATCAGGGATATTTACCACAAATCCCAGGAGGAAAGAGTTCCATCCTTGAAACAATGGCATCTGTGTGTAGGTTTCCCTTCCCACTTCATCACCCTTAAATTAACTATAGATGCTAGAAGGATATTTATTGCTCACAACATATAAACAACCACTTGTTGGACACCACATTTACTTGATGTACACAACACTTTTGGACACACAGTTCAGGTATTAACTCAAGATCTGCAGTTACATATATATATAGGTGTAATAAACACTATGCATTTTCAGACAGGCATGGGAATGATATGCAGTATTACAACATAGGACCCAGTGACCCCAGAAAAAAAACAAGGTTATTACAAACAACATAACAACCACAAATTGGGTCTACTTTCATTTTCCCTCATGATTAAGGCAAATAAAGATAGTAAATAGAACCCAAAATAACATGTTTCTGACACCTTTTACCATTCTCTCATTGTTAAAAATAATGAGTTGGTGTCAAAATACTATACCATCTATATACCATTGGAAAAAAACTACTGACCTGTTACCTTCAGAAAACAAAAACCAACATATAAACAGCAGTTTGTACTAATTAAATTAATTAATCGAGTCTATCTCCTGGTGTGCGGTTATGGGTCCACCTTTGCTGTCGATTAGATCCTTTTCCCCATTATCTGGGTACCGAATTAATGCACTCAGTTATGTTCTTACTATTTAGTCACTGGTAATTGGCTGGTGCAATCATACTTTATAATAGAAATTACACACAATCACAAATCCCTCCGCGGGCTAGAATATTCGAGTACTCTGTTGCAGTAGGCTCGGTGTCTTTTTTGAAATTTGGGGCCTCAGGTTGGTCTAACTTTCCGGAATTTCCACTTAAGCTCTGCAGAAGGTACTTTACCATCTCACCATACATGGTGCCAAGTAGACGTCCATTCAGCTTCTCTGCTTTTAATATCAGATTCCCAAGTAGTTCAACAAAGATTTTACACCCACCAAGTCGCGAGTCTATAACCCATGGCATTTAGGTTGACATTGGACCAGCAAAGAGTTAGTCGTTGTTATCTAGTCCAGTGTAGAACTTTATATGACTGAGAGGCATCTCATGGTAGTATCTGTGACTAGGGCCACAATTGATCTATACCTACATATATGCACAGATGAATGAATCCAGCACAGTAACAGGTTTGCAAACAATTGGATGATTCCTCTTGTTGCTGATGTAGAGACATTTAGTTGCTTTCATATGGTCTTTTATCTGATGGTGTTCAGGGTTTGGAACCTTGAGGTAATCTGGTTTCGTAGTTATGTTTCAGATGATATTAAGTTTGTACCTTGGTTGTATTGGCTTATGTGGTTCAGTGTCTTCTCCCATTTGTTTGAGTTGGTGTCTAGCTAGAACTTGGTGTTGCATGGCTGAATTTTTATGTTTGCCTTTTGCAGCTGTGAGATGTTCTTTCGAAGACTTATCCATTGTGGATATTAACTTGGTAATCCAACCAACAGTTGAAGGGCTTTCACTGTTGCTAGTTTTAGTAACTTGTAGGATTGTCCCATAGTTTCACTGATTTGCTGAGTGATAAGGCTTATAGGTGATACTTCTCAGACGTAAAGCAGACGATACACTGTTGTCCGTTACTCTGTTTGATCTTCATCTTTGTAGATTATTAGATCTTGAAGTCCACATGTGGGATGTTCCTACTAAAATAGGACTTAATCACTCACCCCGTCAGTTGTCTTCTAATTTATCTGTTGCTCGCTATGGAGCTATTGAGCGCCGCAGTAAACATTGAGGTATTGCTAGATCCAGACTATGGTTTGGACATTCACTTTATGGCTGTTTACCCAGGATCCAGTGTTAGTGATATAGTCCCACCAAATTCAACCACCACCTGCTTCTCTTCTATAGAAAAGGGATGACAAAGAATACAACACTAGCATTAACCTACTGTGTTATGGTAAAAGGTTTACAACACAATTACAAACACAAATACAAAACACCAAGGGGAGAAGGGGAAAGGAGTGGGTGTCCATGTTCCACTGTCCCTCATTGCTGAGTAGAGCCATTCTGACTCTTCATAGTGAGTAAGGTATTTTCTCACTTATATTTTGTTCTGTTGTTACTGGGACTATTGGATGGGTGAAGTCATTCTGTCCATCCAACATGTTGATATTGTCTCTCTCATTACTTGAAGAGAATAGCCTATACAGAATCCCTGTGGTTTCTAATGCCGCGTCTTCATTTCGGCACTATAATCATCACTAGGTCAAGACTATTCACTATTGGCTTCTTAAGTACTGACATACATATGTATTCTTACATCAACATCCTCTAATCCCAAGGTGCAACATTAAAATGTATATTCCCACAGTAAAAAGTAACAATCAGAACAAAGAAAATTCTCATACCAGAAAAAAAAAACATACATGTACATTTCCTCTGATATTAAGTACATGATAATCATACATAATAATCATAATGATGATGCAGGGAGCCTAGGTTTTTGAATTATCTTCATGTACTAAAACATCCATTGTTTTCCCCCACTGCGTACAGCACATGAGGATAGTAATCGCTGTGATATGTTTTGCCAATGACTGCTATTATTCGGAGGGTATTTATAAGAATAACTTATGCCGCATGGTCCAGTCTTCTGAATATTGCAAGCAATTTATTCACATCAATCTTCGCTTCTGTTTCTACTACGGTGAGGCGATGCGGAGTGAATCCTATCCGAACATACATTTACATCACGCGTTTTAATTGTTCATGAATTTATATTCAAACATGGCCTGTCCCTAACACTATTTTATGAAAATGATTATATGTTCACCCTCATATGGAGTGGTTACTAATCTGTTAACAAAAGAATGGTACTAAAATTTAGCACTATATTTCCAAGTTACAGATTATAATGTGGCAAAATATTTTATCCCCTGACTAAGTACGAGTCAGGAATATGCGTAATCATTTGTATGTCCCCGCATGGATAAAACACCTTTCTATAGTACATAGATTATTTGCAGATTTCTAAGCATAAATAGTGAGATATTGTTCACAGTGCCTAGAAGTTTTAACATAGGAATATGAAATTGACAGACACTAGTTCTTTACTATGAAGCATGAATCAGGGGTCTGCTCCTACATTGAGAAAATCTCTAGAATGTGTTTCAGACATGAGAGTTGATACTTTACAGTACACATAATATTCATAGATTATAGCACTACTAGTGAGATATAAGTTCATAATGCCTATACAAGATATTAACATATGGATTTGAAATTGTAAGACATAGGAAAAATTACAGCGTGGCGCCCACCTGTGTTTCCTTAGTAAACATCATCCAGCCTGGTTTAAGAGAATTGTAACTAATTCCTAATTAAACATACTGGTCTATGTAATACATAAATATATCTTAATGATGTAGATAACATACCAATAGCTTGAAGAGAATCATGGTTTTAAAACAAACTACCTTCTCCCCGAAGGGAAAGGTCGACTTTCTTGTCAGTTCTCTTGACTAGAAATGGCCGCTTCAGTCTTTGTTTTCCCCCTCGCCAGGATTGGCCAGATAAAGGAGAGAAAACAAGCCAAACTAAATTTAGCTGTGGCCACGGTCAGTCTATCGCTGTTTTATTTTCTCCTACATTAAGTAAGTTACTTAAACAGTAATTGTAAGGGTTTGTTTATTTTTAAGGGAGTCCATAAATAGGAAAGGGTAGGGACGTTTTTATTATACCACACGCCTCCCCAATTTAAGATATTTATTTCTTTCAGAAATTAAATGGTTCAAGAAGTACTCAACAGTTTCCGTCTTTACATTGACTCACCTAGTATCCATCCCTTATTAATTTCTTGCATTACTTCCCTATGTTAGATAATCTATCAGGGCCACGTCCATTTTCTTATAGTCACGACAACTGGCATAACCTTAATGGCTTACTTCCCTTTTAGTGAAAAAGTGTAGCACCCTCTCCACTGTTGTCAGCTATTGTTTGAAATATGAGTGGTTATCTGATAATTTGTTACTTTCAAGTACTAGTTTGTCTGCATCAAACCGACTTTTTGAAACAATTGAGATATCATCATTAAGCTTGATTTCTCTCATTAGATTATCAATCTTGAGATTATGTTAAAACCGACGGTTAATTCTGCGTCTACTGATAGCATATTAAACTCGCCCGTCTCCCTGTAAGTTAGACGTTTGTTTTAACTATAGATCTGATATTTAAAGGAAGCTAAATATGGTTCCTGTTGTATACATTTTCATCCAACACATCATGTGTTTGGGTATTTAGTCGAGTTATGGGATTTTCCGATCAGTTTTGATAACTACTGATTAGAGTGGTGTCCCTTTCTCTTGCGGGTTTACCCGGAGAATCTCGTCTAACATGTAACCAAGGTCCAACTTTTCTAGATTTCCGTTCTGAACCGAATTTTCCGGGGAACATGAATCTATCAGAAATGAAGTAATTCTTAGCTTACTTTCTCTGCTATTCCTTCTAATCGAGATCTATTTTACGCTAGAATCCTTATTAGTAATTCTAACTGATGTGTTTGAGTTTCACTCTGTATTTGTTGCTTTGGTGTTGAATTACGAGCAATTTTGCGTCGCTTGGCGTACATTGATCGTCGTCTGCTTCCCTCCAGGTTTTTAGACTATTTTCAACTTAGCAACATACATTGTTATGTAGGTTCAGACGTAATGTCTCCTACCATATATAATCAGTTCAGTGAGAAGTTAAAAGCCCCTTTTATGTTTCCTGTGATAGTCTTCCAGACAATCAAGTTGCTGGTTCACTTTCCAGTTATGGATGTGGATTACTTAGTCTTAGTAAATTTACTGTTACATCTGTATATCCCTCTCATACTGGCGTCTCCTGAGTTGTGTCCTCAGGATAACAGGTAAGGTACTCTTAATGTTTCTCTCCAGTTTTGTTTTCATCCGTTTAATACGTGGAAACTCTGGATTTATTTAGATTGACTAAGGTCTATCTTTGAACTGTTATATAATTGACTAGCTGGATTCCTGATTGAAACTCCTACTCTAGTAAATATCAAGCAATTCTTCAGCTATCTGCTCCAATTTGCTTGGTTTTTACACAGCTATATTCCATTTTCCTAGCATGGGTTCACTGTATAAGTTTTAGGCGTTTCCCCTGTCTTCACGTCAAGGAGTTCGTCCTATTTATAAACAGCATCTATTTCAAGAGTTGTTTATTTAATTGTTGCTTTTACTGAATTCGTATCAGTTATTTAAGCTAATCTCTGTTAGTCTGGATCTGCTTTCACATATTTAATGCTTGCATATAATCCTAGTCAGAACTGAGATGTAGAAATCTGTTTCGTCTTGCGATTGATTTCTGATTCACCTACCTATTAGTAGGCTTCGAGCATTATCTAGAATTTAGTTACTCGGTTAGTTTTAAAGAAAATACAATTGAGTCGCGCGCCTCTATTGTACCACTTATTTTTGCCCTTCTTAATTCTTCCCTTATGAGAATATTAATGTTAGTTAGGCAATTATTGAAATAACTTTATGTAAGCTAATCGCTAACTAAAAGCTGTTTCACTCCTCTTTTTGATGAGGACTACTCATAGTGAACATTTCACTTAATGAGAATTAAACTGTAAATTTCAAAGTTAAGGAGCCAATTTCTGAAATGTTCAGTCTCTGACTAGAGACTGGCACAGATTTTTTCCGGTATCTCCTGAAGTTTATTTGAAATTCCAATTTCTTAAGTTAATTCTTTAATTATACCTTTTACATACCTATACGGTCTGTTTCCGCTACCATCAATAATGGAATCGGGGTGGATAATTTAAAGAAATACCTTATATTCTGTTGGATCAGTAAGTGAGTTGATCAGTTTCACTTACATCACCAGGTGAATATTTTGGTTGACCCTATTTATTAACATATGGGCCATCTGAGTTAGTTAATAATACTACTCATATCCCCGGTGGAGTAGAATAAGTGTCGGTATGGGCTTTTCTTCCTAAGTATCCATCATTTATTCACTTTACTTTACTACCGGTGTTGTAGAACATGTTATGTCCTATGAAAAAAAAAGGATTAAATTAGGGTGCCCCTAAATACTGCAAATTCTTACAATATTCCTTCCCTTCCATTAACTATGTCTACATTTTTTGCAAGTGGTGGTTTAGGCCTTACCATTAGTTCATTTACTTTAGTTACTGCTATTTTCCCCTGGTTTAATTCATCTCTCAGGTATTATTTAGTGTACTACTGAATCATTTGTTGATTAAATTTTTTCCCTTAAAAAAAGTTTATTGGATTTTTAACTTATCTGTCCTAATTATCTATACAATTGTCTATCACTCTCTGCTGCCTTGGTAACTTTTCAATATTACATGAATTATACAAGCAGATCAAGCATGAAAATACAATGATAATCAATGACAAAATAATTAATTAACACATGATTCATATGTAGGAACATAAACCTTATGGATACATAATATAGTAGTGTGTTCATGAGTACACCACTTTTAAACCATTTAAAGAGAATATCAGAGTAGCAGAACCATACCTCAAACGGGAATGACTATGAATTCTAAACATTCACTGAATTACCTATCTTATGTGAGTTTACCATCCCAGAGACCTTACTACTGGAGGTTCATTACTGGACTTAGTTTCCCATCAATAAGATATAAATATGAGTTTTTAAAAAAAAAATCTCATACCCAACAACCAACTACCTGATGCATCTGCCAGAATCAAGATATTACCTGTGAACAGTTTTGTACCAAAAAAAACCCTATATTTATCTGAGCCATTATGGGTTCATATAACACTTGACTCAGCTCATACTAATGTGATTAGGTCTGTTACTAACACTATAACATTCTGAAGTGACTTGGTTTACCTGCGAGAGGTTTTCCCTGAATTCATATACTCACAATAATACACCAATTGTGATGTTTACCATGAGTTTTAAATTCACGGACTACTCCACTACTAGGTGAAGTCCGTACCGGGCGGGACCACACATGTGGGATGTGGATTTAATTCCTGAGAATGATTCGTTAAAATGTCTAGGGGGTATTATTGATTCTCTGTCACTGGTAAGAATGCAGGGTGATCAGGGATATTTACCACAAATCCCAGGAGGAAAGAGTTCCATCCTTGAAACAATGGCATCTGTGTGTAGGTTTCCCTTCCCACTTCATCACCCTTAAATTAACTATAGATGCTAGAAGGATATTTATTGCTCACAACATATAAACAACCACTTGTTGGACACCACATTTACTTGATGTACACAACACTTTTGGACACACAGTTCAGGTATTAACTCAAGATCTGCAGTTACATATATATATATAGGTGTAATAAACACTATGCATTTTCAGACAGGCATGGGAATGATATGCAGTATTACAACATAGGACCCAGTGACCCCAGAAAAAAAACAAGGTTATTACAAACAACATAACAACCACAAATTGGGTCTACTTTCATTTTCCCTCATGATTAAGGCAAATAAAGATAGTAAATAGAACCCAAAATAACATGTTTCTGACACCTTTTACCATTCTCTCATTGTTAAAAATAATGAGTTGGTGTCAAAATACTATACCATCTATATACCATTGGAAAAAAAACTACTGACCTGTTACCTTCAGAAAACAAAAACCAACATATAAACAGCAGTTTGTACTAATTAAATTAATTAATCGAGTCTATCTCCTGGTGTGCGGTTATGGGTCCACCTTTGCTGTCGATTAGATCCTTTTCCCCATTATCTGGGTACCGAATTAATGCACTCAGTTATGTTCTTACTATTTAGTCACTGGTAATTGGCTGGTGCAAATCATACTTTATAATAGAAATTACACACAATCACAAATCCCTCCGCGGGCTAGAATATTCGAGTACTCTGTTGCAGTAGGCTCGGTGTCTTTTTTTGAAATTTGGGGCCTCAGGTTGGTCTAACTTTCCGGAATTTCCACTTAAGCTCTGCAGAAGGTACTTTACCATCTCACCATACATGGTGCCAAGTAGACGTCCATTCAGCTTCTCTGCTTTTAATATCAGATTCCCAAGTAGTTCAACAAAGATTTTACACCCACCAAGTCGCGAGTCTATAACCCATGGCATTTAGGTTGACATTGGACCAGCAAAGAGTTAGTCGTTGTTATCTAGTCCAGTGTAGAACTTTATATGACTGAGAGGCATCTCATGGTAGTATCTGTGACTAGGGCCACAATTGATCTATACCTACATATATGCACAGATGAATGAATCCAGCACAGTAACAGGTTTGCAAACAATTGGATGATTCCTCTTGTTGCTGATGTAGAGACATTTAGTTGCTTTCATATGGTCTTTTATCTGATGGTGTTCAGGGTTTGGAACCTTGAGGTAATCTGGTTTCGTAGTTATGTTTCAGATGATATTAAGTTTGTACCTTGGTTGTATTGGCTTATGTGGTTCAGTGTCTTCTCCCATTTGTTTGAGTTGGTGTCTAGCTAGAACTTGGTGTTGCATGGCTGAATTTTTATGTTTGCCTTTTGCAGCTGTGAGATGTTCTTTCGAAGACTTATCCATTGTGGATATTAACTTGGTAATCCAACCAACAGTTGAAGGGCTTTCACTGTTGCTAGTTTTAGTAACTTGTAGGATTGTCCCATAGTTTCACTGATTTTGCTGAGTGATAAGGCTTATAGGTGATACTTCTCAGACGTAAAGCAGACGATACACTGTTGTCCGTTACTCTGTTGATCTTCATCTTTGTAGATTATTAGATCTTGAAGTCCACATGTGGGATGTTCCTACTAAATAGGACTTAATCACTCACCCCGTCAGTTGTCTTCTAATTTATCTGTTGCTCGCTATGGAGCTATTGAGCGCCGCAGTAAACATTGAGGTATTGCTAGATCCAGACTATGGTTTGGACATTCACTTTATGGCTGTTTACCCAGGATCCAGTGTTAGTGATATAGTCCCACCAAATTCAACCACCACCTGCTTCTCTTCTATAGAAAAGGGATGACAAAGAATACAACACTAGCATTAACCTACTGTGTTATGGTAAAAGGTTTACAACACAATTACAAACACAAATACAAAACACCAAGGGGAGAAGGGGAAAGGAGTGGGTGTCCATGTTCCACTGTCCCTCATTGCTGAGTAGAGCCATTCTGACTCTTCATAGTGAGTAAGGTATTTTCTCACTTATATTTTGTTCTGTTGTTACTGGGACTATTGGATGGGTGAAGTCATTCTGTCCATCCAACATGTTGATATTGTCTCTCTCATTACTTGAAGAGAATAGCCTATACAGAATCCCTGTGGTTTCTAATGCCGCGTCTTCATTTCGGCACTATAATCATCACTAGGTCAAGACTATTCACTATTGGCTTCTTAAGTACTGACATACATATGTATTCTTACATCAACATCCTCTAATCCCAAGGTGCAACATTAAAATGTATATTCCCACAGTAAAAAGTAACAATCAGAACAAAGAAAATTCTCATACCAGAAAAAAAAAAACATACATGTACATTTCTCTGATATTAAGTACATGATAATCATACATAATAATCATAATGATGATGCAGGGAGCCTAGGTTTTTGAATTATCTTCATGAACTAAAACATCCATTGTTTTCCCCCACTGCGTACAGCACATGAGGATAGTAATCGCTGTGATATGTTTTGCCAATGACTGCTATTATTCGGAGGGTATTTATAAGAATAACTTATGCCGCATGGTCCAGTCTTCTGAATATTGCAAGCAATTTATTCACATCAATCTTCGCTTCTGTTTCTACTATGGTGAGGCGATGCGGAGTGAATCCTATCTGAACATACATTTACATCACGCGTTTAATTGTTCATGAATTTATATTCAAACATGGCCTGTCCCTAACACTATTTTATGAAATGATTATATGTTCACCCTCATATGGAGTGGTTACTAATCTGTTAACAAAAGAATGGTACTAAAATTTAGCACTATATTTCCAAGTTACAGATTATAATGTGGCAAAATATTTTATCCCCTGACTAAGTACGAGTCAGGAATATGCGTAATCATTTGTATGTCCCCGCATGGATAAAACACCTTTCTATAGTACATAGATTATTTGCAGATTTCTAAGCATAAATAGTGAGATATTGTTCACAGTGCCTAGAAGTTTTAACATAGGAATATGAAATTGACAGACACTAGTTCTTTACTATGAAGCATGAATCAGGGGTCTGCTCCTACATTGAGAAAATCTCTAGAATGTGTTTCAGACATGAGAGTTGATACTTTACAGTACACATAATATTCATAGATTATAGCACTACTAGTGAGATATAAGTTCATAATGCCTATACAAGATATTAACATATGGATTTGAAAGTGTAAGACATAGGAAAAATTACAGCGTGGCGCCCACCTGTGTTTCCTTAGTAAACATCATCCAGCCTGGTTTAAGAGAATTGTAACTAATTCCTAATTAAACATACTGGTCTATGTAATACATAAATATATCTTAATGATGTAGATAACATACCAATAGCTTGAAGAGAATCATGGTTTTAAAACAAACTACCTTCTCCCCGAAGGGAAAGGTCGACTTTCTTGTCAGTTCTCTTGACTAGAAATGGCCGCTTCAGTCTTTGTTTTCCCCCTCGCCAGGATTGGCCAGATAAAGGAGAGAAAACAAGCCAAACTAAATTTAGCTGTGCCACGGTCAGTCTATCGCTGTTTTATTTTCTCCTACATTAAGTAAGTTACTTAAACAGTAATTGTAAGGGTTTGTTTATTTTTAAGGGAGTCCATAAATAGGAAAGGGTAGGGACGTTTTTATTATACCACACACACAACTAACCACATAACCAACCACACAACTATCCACACAACTATCAACACAACCACCCAAAGATTCACCCACACAACCAATCAACAAAACAACCAACCAGCCACCCACACAACCACCCACAAAAACACTAAACCAACCACCCACACAACGACCCACTCAACCAACCAACCAACCACCCACACAACAACCACCAAACAGAGCAATAACCACCCACACAACTAACCAACCACCCACCCAACCAATCAACCAACCACCCACACAACGACCCACACAACCAACCAACCAATCAACCTACCACCCAACCAACCAACGACTCACACAACCACCCACACAATCAACCAACAAACCACCCACACAACCACCCACCCACACAACCACACACATAACCGTCCAAACAACAATCACCCAACCAACCACCGAACCAAACAACTAACCACCCACACAGCAACCAATACAACCACTCACACAACCAACCAACCGACTAGTTACACAACCAACCACATAACCAACCACACAACCAACCACACAACCATCCACACACCTATCCACACAACCACCCAAAGATTCACCCACACAACAGATCAACCACCCAACCAATCAACCACCCACACAACCACCAAAAGAAACAATAAACCAGCCATCCACACAACCAACTACACAACCATCCACACTACCCACACAATCAACAAACCAACCAACCAAACAACTAATCAATCACCCAACCAAGCACTCGCACAACGACCCACACAACCAACTAAGCAACCAACCAACACCCACATAACCAACCAACCACCTACACAACCACCCAACCAAACAACCAACCAACAAACCACTCACACAGCCATACACACAATCACCCACACAACCACTGGCACAATAACCCACACAACATTCACATAACCACCCTCATACCCACCCACATAACCACCCAGCCAACCAACCAACCACCCATCCGCACAACCACTCAACCATCAACCAACCACCACAGAACCAAAAACAGGTAAAAAATTGCATGTCAATTGCAGGACGTTGCTATCAACCCCAACCCCAGCTTCATTTTCTAGGCAATTTTACGCTCAGTAGTTCGCCATTGATTTCAGAACGAGAAGTCAACGTTGAAATCTAAACTGACGTGTGTAGAAAATGATCCCACTACCTCGCCATCAGCGTTCCGGCAGTTTAAGACTGACTGCAAAATTACTCTGTGCTGACTCATCATTCCTAGAACAATTCATTCACCAGATCTGTTTCTTTTAATCTAGAACTTCGCACTAGAACAGATTTATAATAAATAATGATATAATCTTTAAGGCATTTTCAAAGTTTGCATAAAAATAATGCATAATGCATAACATTGTAACCCATCTTTTTCTGCTTACAGAACTTATCAACTGTCATGTCGATGATTAAAAACAGTTTTCATTAAAAATAATGAATGTTGTGTGGAAGGACATTCTTTTAAGTTACTGTGCGCCAGGAGCTGGGCGAAACCACGCCGGGTCAGATAGATAGACAGACAGACAGATAGTCGGGAACGGAAGCTTATTTGGCTACTTATATGAATTAAATGACATGCTCCCCACCAGGGACTGGGTGAAGTCGGGCCGGGTCAGACAGACAGACAGATAAACAGACAGTCGGGAACGGGAGAGCTTATATGACTACGTATATGAATTAAATGAGATGCTCCCCACCAGGGACTGGGTGAAGCCGGGCCGGGACAGACAGACAGACAGATAGACAGACAAACAGATAGTCGGGAACGGGAGAGGTTATATGACTACGTATATGAATTAAATGAGATGCTCCCCACCAGGGACTGGGTGAAGCCGGGTCAGACAGACAGACAGACAGATAGACAGACAGACAGATAGTCGGGAACGGAAGAGCTTATATGACTACTTATATGAATTAAATGAGATGCTCCCCACCAGGGACTGGGTGAAGCCGGGCCGGGTCAGCCAGACAGGCAGACAGACAGACTGATAGATAGATAGATCCCCTCCAGGGCCTGGACGAAGCCGGGCCGGGTCAGCTAGTATATATATAAATGAGAAGATATTAAAATGTTAAATTTTAGTAAGTAAATAGCTGATTGTACACTTACAAACTATGACAGTTGGCTGCACGGGAATGAGAAGAAGACGTGAAGAAAATTTCATCTCAATCGGATGGACCGTTAGCGAACGCATAAAGAACGGACATACATACAGACATACATCGTCTTTTATAGATATAGATTCCCTGTCCTTTGTAAGACGTTACGATCAACCCCACACCTAAGTTGAATTACTAGGCAAGTTTACGTTTTGTTTGTTTTCTCAACGGGAAGTCACCGCCGAAGTCCAACTGACCGGTGTAGGGAGTAAACCCCCACCCAAACGTCAGCGCACCTGAAGTTTAAGCGGAAGCTGACTTCTCATTTTTATTAGTCTGTTAAATATCCTTTACAGGACATCGCAGTCAAACCCAGCATATTTTGGCTGTTTGTGATTTCTTGGCAAGGTTACCTTCAGTAGTTTGCCATTGCTTTCTGAACGACCGGCACTCATGCCAATGTTTAGAAACCAGCGCAAGGCGGTTGTTTTACTGGGATCGGCTTTCAGAAACCGAACACAGCCCCGATAACTATGGCTAATTTCGATGTAAAATAGACATATGGAGTTTGGCGTGTTTCTGAATCACGTTCGATGGTAAACTATATTCACATACAGTTTGGGAGTCGCGGTTACACAACGGCTAGCACGCTTGCCTTCACGCATGGTGGTGGTGTTCGAGGCTGTTTTACATGGCCTGGGATGTCATGACGTGGTCATAGTGTGAGGCGTGGAAGTGTGGGAAGTCTTGACTTCTTAGGAAGTGTAGAGATATGGGATGTCTTGAGATATGGGATGTCTTGACGTCGTCATAATATGGATTGTGGAGATGTGGGATGTCTTGGCTTGGTTATAGCAGGAGGTGTAAATATCTTTGTGTGAAAATATCGAAAGGTAAAGGAGAAAGAAACAGCAAATTCAATAGAAATAAAACGCGACGTAGGACAGCAAGAACACAGGCTTTCAGACTTATTCTAGTCAGAGTAAAAGACAACTGAGAACAAAGGACAGTTGAGTAGCATGTTCGGATGACGTCAGCACTAGTCAATTGACTAACCTAATGGTAATGATGATGATGATAATAGTGTTCGTATCTTAGCTGGCTAAAAGTGACGCCAAAACAGAAAGTATTCACGCCCAACGATTCAAGGAAACTGTTAAATATCATAGCTGATAAGGAAGGTAAGGAGGAGTGGGGGGGGGGGGGGTGTATTCATACCCCGCAATACAAGGAGTTCATAGGATACATTTAGTAACACAAGTAAGCAAAAACTATTAGCAAATCTTCCTGTTCCAAAATCAAGGACACGTGATAGCTTTACACGGTGCCCAGAAGGAGGTGCACAGAAGTGTGACTCAGCTTTGTTATCTGACATTGCTGTAAGCGATGTGTTGTAATCAACACATAGATATTAGAATAGAGTCAGCTACTTTAGTTAGCATTAAAACTCAGTAAAGCCGTAGTGAGGTAACATGACATTGTTGTGAGAGATATGTAATCAACATATTGATAATAAAATAACGTCAGCTATTTTATTTAACATTCAAACTTAGCAATGCCGCAGCTAAGTAACGTGGACTAGTATGCAATGGCGGACTGATCAGAGTGTCAGTTGCACTTTGGAAAGTGGGCATTGTGGTCGTTTTAAACATTAGATTAAAAATAAATGCTGTCATCTACTGCCTATAGTACACTGCGATGTAGGACTGGGGGAGGGGGAGGAGGGGAGGTGTCCCTTGAGCCTGAGGAATTAAGGCCGCCTGGCTAGTGCAGTTGCCGCGAACATTTTTTTCCCAACGACATAAAAATGTCCATACTTTACCGAGGATTCGAACTCGTGTCTCCTGAATTAGAATCGTGAATTCTAGCCACTAGGCCAGCCGCTGCTCAAACAATAGACAATGTTGAAATCGTTATTGACCTTTTAGTCCCGGGAACCAGCCTTTTTTAAAAAAAAAAAAACAATGTCCGCCCCTGCTAGTATATATAAGTTTTACAGGCCAATATTGACTTGAGGACGTGAATTACAAGTATCTACAAGTAAACTACAAGTATTGGAACAGTCATAACATCTGATGGGAGATGCCTTGAAGAGATTAGGACAAGAATCGCCATGCCGAAAGTAGCCTTTTGTAAGATGAAAAACATACTGACCAATAAAAAGATGTCATTTGCAACGAGAAAAAAAGTGTTGAGGTACTACATAGAGCCTATGCTTTTCTATTGATGTGAAGCGTGAACAATGAGCAGACAAGCTGAAAAACATCTGATGGCTGTAGAAATGGGGTTTCTGAGGATAATGCAAAGAATACCATGGACAAACAGAAAAACCAACGAGCAAGTTCTAAAAGAAACAAATGTAAACCGTAAACTGATTAGAGAAAATAGTCGTAGACAGTCAAATTTTTTTTTTTTTTTGGGGGGGGGGGGGGGGGGGGGGTCACTTTATGAGAAGAAATAAATTGGAGAACTTGGTGACAACTGGCAAGATTGAGAGGAAGAGAAGAAGAGGAGGACAAATAAATAAATACCTGGATGGCTTGGCCACGTTGTATGGTCGAGACAAGAACACTGAGCTGATCCACGATTCTGGTGATCGAGTTAAATGGCAAAACATGATCGCCCATGCTTACCGGTATGGCACAGGATTATGATGGAGTAGGAGTGAGTTCACCTGATGGCGAGGAACACTGGTAATAGGAAAACTAATCCACACGAAACAAGGACAATGAGCAGACAAGTTGAAACACATCTAATGGCAGTCGAAATGTGGTTTCTGAGGTAAATGCTAAGACTAACATGGACAGACAGAAAAACCAATAAGCATGTCCTATAAGAGGCACATGAAAACCGCTATCTGATTAGAGAAATTAGACGCACACAGTCTAACGTTTTGGGGCACGTTATAAGAAGACATCAACTAGAGAACTTAGTGACAACTGGCAAAATTGAGGGGAAAAGAACAAGGTGAAGGCATAGAAGTAGATATGTGGATGGCTTGACCACATGGCATGTCGAGACAAGAACACGGAGCTGATCCACAACTCTGGTGATCATGTGAGATGGCGAAACATGACTGCCCACGCTTATCATCATGACACATGATGATGCTGTAAAGAGAGACAATGGAACCCCATAGTGTAGTAGCTAGCAGGTCTGCATGTCGTCCCAACCACCATATTTTCATGTTCCCATTGACCTGATTTTGTTGTTTAAACTGACATGTGCTCCCATGTCGACCCAGTCTATTTGTGGCTTCGTGCGCCTGATCTTTTGACTACTATCCTCAGTCTACTTGCAGAGCAGCAGATTGTCTCTCTTAGTCTGGTCCCTATCTCAAGAGCGGTCCGACATGTAGTTGTATATCCATCGGCTTAGCGCTTGGGGTCACTGGGACACTCAAGCCCCCTCCCCCCCCCCCCACACCGCGGCAAGGTGTTAGGGTTACATACCCTAAGGCTACCATCTGAGGGATAAAGCTGAACGCCTCTAAGCCACTAACCCCTAGATGTGTCGACCGGGCCGATACCCACATACTGCAAAAACGGAGGTGAGATGCTGAGCACGCTACATGCTTAGTTCAGATACTTGTTCGAAGGCTGTCAGCTGGGGGATATGAGGGATCCCCGGATGAGAGGGTTTGGCCGTCTCTCGCTCACTGGTGCCCGGAGGTAAGGTGCTGAGCCGGCAGCACATGTAGCCTACCTCGTGAGCGAGTACTAAAGGTATAAAAAGTGCCCCAGTCGCAAGACATGGTCACGAAAAATGTCTGTATCTATACTCATAGAGAGTGTAGTCAAAGGTGGAAAATCGTCTCAATAACACGAAATGGAACGCTTGGCTAGCGAATTCATTGCGTGGTCCGAAGTCCGAAGCGAAAGCTTACCTAGTGGATGTCGTCCGCAGACTGACCGTTCCTGGTTTGTGCTTGAGCGACCAGTGGCAAGCGAAATGCCCAATACATGGAAGTGAGGAATTAAAGCAGCCATGAGCAGGACGTGGCAATTCCTCGGGTGAGCCCAGTCTCAGAGCAATATGTGCCGGCTCTGCAATTATGGAAGCCTCCTTGGATAGCGGAGAATGCCCATGGTCTGCCCCTGCCTTCCCTTGAGGGTTGACCGTGATGTCTTTGACCGTTCTACCTTGACCAGCTGAGATGTGGCGACACCACAACAATAAGAGTCTAACGTGCCTCGAAACCCGAGGAAGGCTAACCTCATTAAAAAATGCCCGCCGAAGTCGGAAGTGCCGGCCTACGGGTGGCAAAATAAAAACTGGCACTACGCAATTACGTCCGAGTGAAATGTCTTTCGTGGTCGGAAAAGCTCCGACTAACTAGTCTTCCGTAATGTCCCTAAACGTTCGGAACAGCTCTGACTAGCTAGTTTCCGATTGTCCCTCGTGCTAGGAACAGCTCTGACTACCTAGTTTTCCGAATGCCCCTCGTGTCCGGAACAGCTCTGACTAGCTAGTTTTTCGAATGTCCGTTGTGCCCGGAACAGCTCTGACTATATTGTCCCCGTGCACAACGACAAGCACATGTCCGAATCGAAAACTCGCCGAGTGGATACCGCATGCAGACCTGTCTGGTTTGTGCGGGAACGGCCCGGGGCGAACGAAATGCCCAATATATTGAAGTGAGGAATTAAAGCAGCCATGAGCAGGACGTGGCGATTGCAACTATGGAAGCCACCCTGGATGGCGGAAAATGCCACGGACTGTCCCTGTCTTCCCTTGAGGTCTCATCGTGAAGTCTTCGACTGTTCCAACTTGACCAGCTGGGATGTGGACGGTACCACAAAAGTGAGAGTCTCCCAGGAATGCTAACCTGGCAAAAAGCACGCAGAAGTCGGATGAGTTGGCCCAAGGGTTTTCGACCCAAGAGTGCGTAACAACACACCGCAATCACATCGAAAAAAAAAACCCACTCCGGATGAACGCAAAGAAGAAGAAGACGACATCCATAATGTAAGTCGTGATATCACACACCAGACTCTTCTTTGCCTTGGAAATTCTTATCTTAGATTTCTATAATATCAGCTAACAATACTTCGCAGGTTAAATGATGAGATCTCGGGATAAATAATTGCTTAAAGGTAATCGTTTGATTGCCCGAAAATGGAAATTGGAAGTTATGACAAGTCAAACTTATTAAGAGGATTCTAATATAAGTTTTCTTTCTAACGTGTTACGTCCTTTGTGGCGTATCGTTTTAGAGTGTTCGTTTGTTAGACCTCTGCGAAGTATCAACATACACCATTTGTTCATCAATGTCATCATCGCGTGCCTGCTAATAAGTCTATACGATCCTGGTTGGCCATCTCACAAAATAACCCGAGTCTCGAACCATGTCCGTCTTTCTGTCCCCGTTCTCTTCATGTGTGCCATTCGGTTAATTGATTAAATGCCGAAGGATAATATATCGCCATTTGAACAGAAGGGCGATATATCGCCTTACATCATTTTATTTGCTTTGTTTCTTGGGAATCTCTGCCAGTTAAATGCCCAGTGAACGGAAATACTAGGTCATTTGATTGTTTACCATATTTGGTATTTGGCTGTGAATCAGTTAAGGCTAAGCTATCCACATATCTTTCTCTTTGCCTTTCCCTTACTTTTATAGTTGTCACTAAGTCTTGAAGCCACTATGTCTTCTCTCTTCATTAGATGCCCAAACAGACTACATACACAACTTCTAATTTCTATAATCATACTTTCGTTTGTTTCTCGGAAGACGGCCTCATTGGGTTTTCTGTCCGTTCATGGTATCTTTTGCTTTTCCTCCAGAAACCATATTTCCGTTGCCATTACATATCTCTATTGCGCATGTGTACGAGTGTGTGTTTGTGTGTGTGTGTGTGTGTGTGTGTGTGTGTGTGTGTGTGTGTGTGTGTGTGTGCGCGCGCGCGCGCGCGTTTACATGCACTATGCCTTAAATGTCATAATATAACTGTATATATGTATGTATTTGCTTTGTTCACACATGTGACACCTAACACTAACAAACGGCAACGCTCTGTAATATACACAAACAAAAGAAACACACATTACGCCTTGTAAATATACATTGATTTGTATGAAATAAACGTTAACAAAAAAATCTCTATTGCCCCTACATGATACCATTTACATCACATAGCACTCGTGTTAATATCAAAGCGTGCATGCCTTTGGCATGTTTCAGATGATCCAATCTGCGTATTGGTTTCATTTTAGCTTCTAATCTGTTTAAGATTATCCAATCCGTGTATTGGTTTCATTTTATTTAAAAAGACGGCTGTTATAAAAGGACAAAATCCTGGCTAATATGTTTACCAGCGATGGCTAAACCTCCTCTCCTCGGCGTTGAGCAATGTGTTCTTCAAAGCTGCATCTCTGGGTAGGGTTGTGTAATCTCGCTCGTGTGAAGACAATTTCACAATGAAGGTATCTGCGTTCAAACAAAAATGCGTTAACAATAATGAAGTCGGCGCTCGACAGTACTTTCAAAAAAGTGCTGTTGACTCCAATACATTATTTTGCAGTTTTCAAACGGAATAAAATTAAAGATAATATAATTGAAACTTCCAGATATAAATCAAGTATTTTAAGAGAAGAATTCGACTGCACTGTAGAAATATATTATATAAAATGGACATATTTATTGAAAATTATTGTAGACGGAAACGTGATATTTCATTATGTACGATACGGTTTATTAAGAAGATCACGGCTTCTTTATTTGATCGGTGATCCTAGATTTTTATATATGGATGGTCTCCCTTTCATTGCTAATCAAGATGGTCCGTGTAATTATTTAGAAAGTTATACAAATAACCACGGCCGTCTGATTAACAATTCCACACATTATTCAAAGTACATTTTACTATGTCGCCTGCTGAATCCTGATTTACAGCAGTTTGCTATACGATATTATGATGTGGTTACTGCACTTGGGTTTTCTAAGTTTGGTTGCTTCAACTTGAAAATTGTTTAACAAAAATTGAGCAGCGTATGATTCTCCACATACAAACACGCAGAAGGCTATGTGAATTAGAAACAGGTCGTGATAAGAAATCAGGAGGAAGCGCCAAATGCGAGAATCTGTATCGAAGATTGCCAAATTGCTATAAGTTATATCCAATAACTCAGATGGTATATTTTAGTTATAGCAGGCAACAACAAGCCAAAGAAAGCTTAAAGATAATCATAAAAACACAAAACCACACAGAAGTTGGAAACCTGGACAACCCTGACATCCTTAACAATCTAAAAGTTATGCCTTACTTTTATCTACATGACGCTGAGGATACAATCTTGAACTACGTGAAAGCCGAGGCGCGAAATCACGACAGCTTTCCACATTGTGTTTACATAAAAATGTCGTGCAATGAATATATACTGAGTGTGCCATTGCCACGTGACGCTGTCTACGAAGCGCACAAATTATGTCCACAAATTATCACAAGTAATTTGATCGTTCGCGTGTACCAGGAAGGTGATATTGGATACATAGATATGTTTATTGCATGCCAAAATGCTGATATGGCACTTCCATGGAACACCTGGCATGAGCTGTACTTGTACCGAGCCAAGTTCAGATTTGAAGAGCACATATTTTCAGGATACAAAAAGCGCTGGTGCCCAATGCTTCAACAGTTGCTATACGGCATACTGCATTTCCCCTTTCAAGATGATCTGCACTTTGGCACTGTCCCTCGACCAGTGATAGATACAACACCGGACAATGTTTTGAAGGTTTTTGGCTACAGACCAGAGACTCGCATGAAACACATCATGGACCACCATTGCCCAACAACATTAAAGAAATACTTAAATCTCCTTAGACACGACAAGCTTAAGTCTTTCTTCTATACGCGTGACCGTAATCAGATTCAGGAGTTAATTAATTCCTCGCTGGACACAGTGACAGAAGATAGATTACAGCAGGTCCAGTTCACGGTAGTCGTAGAGTTCAACGATTTTATTGGCGAGACCGTTACAGGTCCTGGATGTGCAATGATAAAAACCTGTTTGCGCAAGTTAAAGAACGGCCGATACGTGGTGGTATCCGCCTTCCCAGTCTCTTCTTCCACAACAAATCATGAACGTCAGCCAGTTGGTGTCGCCACATCCGTGCTCCGCGAGAGCGGCGTGAAGTTAAAAACAAAACATAAAAAAGGAAAAAAAAATCCCACAAAACAACAACATGATAGTCAGTTTTAGCAGATTCAATGCCGCATAAAAAGTATATTTGCCCAAAACGAAAATGGATGATGGAAAATGGGAAGTCACAGTTATGACTTAAAAGTTGTTTATATGGTAGAAGACATTTTGTATTATAATGCAATGAGAACATCTCAGCTATATATAATATAAGCCCATGGCACTTAATCAGTTAAATCACCATGGTAGACATAAGACAATTTAAATTACTGCGGGAATATGCGTGTTATAAATTTCAGCATGAAGAATTTATCTAATTGCTTTAATTTATGTGAATTCTGCTGTGTGTGGTTAATTGTGATTTGGATTTGTGAATAATGCGCATTTTTATACGTTTTGCCTAATGTTTTGTGCTCAATTACACTTTCTACTGGCATGTTATCGATGTCATCTTCAACTTCAAGCTGAAGTGATCTGTGTGAATTTAGAGTTTGAAGTCTCTCTCTGGTTGTTAATAACATCATCATCATCATCAAGTGCCGTGCCGGCTGGCGTAGGCGTTCATGGCTCTCCATAGATCTCGGTCTCTGGTTTTCTGGGTTAACTCTGCTGCTGATATTCCTCCAGTGCCACCGTCTCAATCCATCCAGCATCACTTCTCTTGGTCTACCTCTGCCTCTCTTCCCCTCGATCTTTCCAGTTGTTACGATGTTCTCCAATGCCTCTCTTCTCATCACATGACCGAGGAAAGCTGTTTGTCTCTGTCTTATTGTTGTATATAATGTTCTAGTTTCATTAGCCTGTTTCAGGCAGTCGTCGTTAGTTACTCTGGCAGTCCAAGGAATTCGCAACATTCGTCTCAGGAACCACATCTCTGTTGCTTCTAGTTTCTTCTTAATTTGCTTCATTTACATTCCAAGATTCACTGCCATACAGCAAAACTGGTTCTACATAGCATTTCAGCACTCTCTTTCTTACATTCAGTGATAGTGACTTATTGCATAAGATACTCTTCATTTTCTGAAATGCGGCTTTTGCCTGCCCTATTCTGCTCCTAATCTCTGTTGTACATCTTCCTTCTGATGTTATAAATGCCCCTAGGTATCTAAAATTATCCGCTTGGTTAAGGATTTTCCCTTCTATTTCTATGTCACATTTTGGTGTCACCATTTTCTTTGATATTACCATTGTTACTGTTTTCTTGATATTCAAGGAAGAGTCCTTTCCTTGCACTCTCTGTTACTACAAGTCTAATAATTGTTGTAGGTCTGTTGAGTTATCCGCCACCAATACTGTGTCATCTGCATAGCGTATATTATTTATATTATAACCTCCAACTAGTATTCCTGGCATCTCTTTGATCTCTCTCATTATTACTTCGCTATACAGGGAGAAAAGATCTGGTGACAAGACACACCCTTGTCGTACTCCTAGCTTTATCTGTTCGTAACTACCCTCTTTATTTCCCATTTTAATTGCTGCTACTTGGTTCCAGTAAATATTCTTTATTATTCTTAAATCTTTTCCATCAATGTTGATATCTTCCAACATTTTAATCAGTTCATCATGTTTTACTTTATCAAATGCCTTAGTATAATCTATGAAGCACAAATATATGTCTCTCTGTTTCTCTATTGACCTTTCTATTAGTGTCCGTAATGTATAAATTGCATTGTTTGTGCCCTTTCCTTCCACAAATCCATACTGTTCTTCACTAATTTCCATTTTTATTTTCTTTTTGGTTCTTCTCATTATGATTCTGAGTAGAAGCTTAGTGATATGGTTTATAAGGTTAATTGTACGAAAATCTTCACAATCAGTTGCTCCTGGTCTTTTTGGTATAGCTATAAATACAGATTTCAGCATATCACTGGGTAAATATCCACTGCTGTAATATTATTCAACATTTTGGTTAATATATCTACTCCAAATTCTCCCAATACTTCTAATTCTTCTATTGTGATTTCATCTGGCCCAGCTGTTTTTCCTTTCTTCATACGTTTCATAGCGTCAGCGACTTCTTCTTTCAGAATAGGTGGACCTTCTAAGTTACTATCTTCTGTTAATTCTTCCCTTTCTCCATCATATAATTCTCTTATATACTCATTCCACCTCTTCATTATAGCACCTTCCTCTAATAATATATTTCCTGTTTTTGATTTCAAACACCCTGTATTTATTCTTATTTTTCTTCCTGTAAGCTCACTGATTTTTTTGTGCATATTTTTTGTATCTTTAATGGAATTTAATTCAATTTTTGTTTACATTGCTCGTTTAACCAACTTTCTTTAGCCTTCCCACATTTATCTTTTATTTCTTTATTTATCTTAGCGTATTCTTGTTTGTCATTTTTACTCTGTTTTCTTTTGTCCATCAGTTTTAAGATTTCTTCATTCATCCATTTTTTCTTAGCTATTTTGCCTCTCTCCGGTAATACTTCTTTGCTAGTTTGATGAATGGAGTCCCTTAACATTTCCCATTGTTCATTTATACTCTGTATTTTAGCTATTGCATTGTACCTATTTTTCACAGTCACTCTGTATTGTTCTTGCATTTCTTTATCTATTTTCAGAATCTCTTTATTAAGTCTCATGTTCTTAACCATTTTTTCCCTCTCTTTAATCTTACTTTTATTTGTCCACATAGTGGTACATGATCACTATTACAGTCAGCACCAGGCATTGTCTTTACATTAATTAAAGCATTTCTAAATCTTTTATTAATTAGTATGTAGTCAATTTGGTTGCGTATTTTCTTATCAGGGCTTTTCCATGTGTACAGTCGTCTTTTATGGTGTTTAAACCATGTGTTTCCAATTATCATATCATTGATATGCCCATTCTATTAGCTTTTCCCCTCTTTCATTTCTTGTACCTAAACCATAATTCCCCACTACATCCTCCATTTTTCCCTTTCCTACTTTTGCATTAAAATCACCAAGTATTATTTTTATTTCTTGTGATCCAATTTGAGCCATCACCATTTCTATTTCGTCGTAAAAGTGTTGTATTTCTTCATCACTACTGCTTGTAGTTGGTGCATATACTGGTATCATATTTATATCTATTTGTTTGCCTTTGATTTTTACCATAATAACTCTATCTGAAATACACCAGTATCCATTAATTGACTTGGCTGTTTTTTCGTCTAATATTATTCCTACACCTTTTTCATGTGTATCCCCTCCAGAAGAAATTATTGTGTGATTGTCAGCTATAATTTTGCCCGATCCCTTCCATCTCATCTCACTAACGCCTCATTGGCACCTTTCCGTCTTGACAGACGATAGTTTGGTACATTGTGCTTCAAAAAGGCTTAATAACTACGATCCATGGCGGTGGCGAGTGTGGCTGGTAAGGCCAATTCTTGCTGCAAATGTTTGCCCACAGTAGGTGCATGTGAAAAAAAATGGTCATTTCCTCCATTTTGTACCATCTTACGTCTCTCACGCTCTGTGTGTGCTTTATCTGCAATCATTTTCTTCTTTGTCTTTATTCCATTTCTGATAGTTGCCCTCCATGCAACACGTTCAGCGGCGACGTGCTCCCAATGTGCATTATCAATGCCTGTATCAATCATGTCCCGCTTACACACATCTTTGTATCGTAGTAGAGGCCGACCCTGAGATCTCCTACCCGTCTGTAATTCACCAAAAAAGATGTTCTTTGGTATTCTACCATATCCATCCTCCTAACATGTCCTATCCATCTAAGTCTACGAAGTCTGAGCATGGAATACACCGTCACACAGCCTGATCTTTCCAATACTTCAGTATTTGTGATTTTGTCTTGCCACTTAATACCAAGTATTCTTCGCAGACACCGCATATGAAAGCTGTTTAAACGTTTCTCTTGGCGTGAGTAAGTTGTCCAGGTTTCACTGCCATAAAGAAGAGTACTAAGGACACAGGCTTGGTAGACGAGGACTTTTGTTTTGGCAGTAAGCTTCCTGTTCTCCCAGACTCTTTTTGCTAACATGTTTATTGTTGTTGCTGCCTTGCCAATCCTGATGTTGATTTCCTGATCGAGGGATAATTTGCTATTTACCTCTGATCCTAGACATGTAAAATGGTCTACTATCTCTAGTTCGGCGTCGTCAATAAAGATTGATGGTACACCATGTGCACCTTGTGACATAATCTGTGTCTTCTTTTTGTTAATTGTTAAACCAAATTCAGAACAAGCATTGGAGAATACAGATAGTAGATGTTGTAATTATTCCTCAGAGTGGGTCGTAATCGCAGCATCATCCGCAAAAAGCAACTCTCTGATTAGTACCCTCCTAATTTTGGTCTTGGCCTTCAATCTCTGAGCATTATAGAGGCCACCATCTGAGCGCGAGTGAATGTATATACCGTCATCCTGATCACGAAAGGCATATTTCAGTAGAAGTGAAAAGTATATCCCAAAGAGGGTGGGGGATAGTACACAACCTTGCTTAACTCCACTCTTGATTTCAAACTCTTCTGAAGTTGAGCCATCAAATTTTATTATACCCTTCATACCTGTGTGGAACGATTCCACAATGGACAGAAGAGTTGGTGGGCAGCCAATCTTCTTTAGTGCTTTGAACAGACCAAATCGAATGCCTTTGTGAGATCGATGAAGGCAATAAACAGTGGCTGATTTTGTTCCCGGCATTTTTCTTGCATCTGTCGCAATGAGAATATCATATCAATGGTAGACCGGTTCTGACGGAAGCCGCGCTGTGATTCGGGGTAGACTTGATCTCCTAGGACTTGAAGTCTGCGCAGAACAATTCTGGCAAATACTTTCCTAACAATACACAGAAGTGAGATACCCCTATAGTTGTTACAGTCGCTCCGATCTCCCTTGTTCTTGTACAGCGTTATGATGTTTGAATCTTTGAAATCCTGTGGGACTTGTCCTTCTCGCCAGCATAGCTCTATTAGCTGGTGGATCTGTAGAGCGAGTGTGTCTTGCCCACTCCTGATTACCTCTATTGGAATCCCATCCTTACCTGGAGCCTTGCCAGATACAAGCTCATTTATAGCACACTTAACTTCTGTTATAGTGGGAAGTGTGTCCAGGTGGTCAAGAGTTGGCAGGGCCTCTATGGCGTTGAGGGCATCATCCGCTAGCTTGGTCTCACTTGAGTAAAGCTCTAAATAGTGCTCGACACATCTATCCATCTGCTGTGTCTTATCAGTGATGATTTCTCCAGTCAAGGTTTTCAGCGGTGCACTTCTTTTGATCATTGGACCACAGGCTTTCTTTATCCCTTCATACATGCTTCTGATGTTTCCCTTTTCACTTGCGATTTGAATGGACTCACATAACTTGATCCAATAGTAATTCGCACACTGCCTGGCAGCCTTTTGTACATCCTTCCTCGCTTGCTTCAGCTCACTCAGAGTGTTACGCGTTGGTCTTTCCTTGTTTCTTAAGAGAGCTATCTTCTTTTTATCAATCAAGGGCTGCAGTATCTGGCTGTTTGCCGCAAACCAGTCCTGCCTCTTATGATCCACAGTGCCGTAAACCCCTACCGCTGTTTTATAAATAGTTTCCTTAAGATTACTCCATTTATCATTTACTATACGATTTTCTGATGTATCATTGAAAGCGTCTTCAAGTTGCTGTTGAAATTCAAAGCACTTTCCAGGATCGTGAGTGTTAGTAATATTAATCCTGGGGCTAGACTTGTGTTTAGCTGTGTAGATTCTCTTTGGTCTCAGTCTAACCCTTGCAACAATCAAAGAATGATTTGTATCACAGTCAGCACTGTGGTAACTTCGAGTTAATGATGTATGGTTCAGATGTTGTCTCCGTGTGATAATGAAGTCCAGCTGATGCCAATGGCCGGATCTTGGATGTTTCCATGTGACCTTATGCATCTCTTTTGTTTTAAAAAAGGAGTTTGTAATACATAGGTCATTTCTAGTGCAATGCCCCAGCAGCCTTTGCCCATTATCATTCATGCGACCGATGTTGTATTTTCCAAGGCACACTGGCCATGAACTCGAGTCCTTGCCCACACGAGCATTGAAATCACCGATCATATAAATGTAGTCGGATTTTGGAACTGTCTTGATCGCAGAGTCTAGCTGCTCATAGAACGTATCCTTCACATCATCAGAGGAAGCGAGTGTCGGTGCATATGCAGTGAGAATGGCGGCAAATCCACAAGAGGTTGCCAAGCGCAGTGATAATAATCTTTCATTACCTCCAGCTGGGATATCAATCATTCCCAGTAGCGAATTCTTCACTGCAAAGTCCACACCATGTTGCCTTTTTTCTGCCTGCCCTCTTCCCTTCCAAAAAAGGTGTAATTGTTTTCCCTGAGTGACCCTTACTCAGCGAGGCGAGTCTCCTGCAGGCCAGCAATATCAATGTTAAGACGATTGAGTTCAGCATCAATCACAGCCGTTTTTCTCACATCGTAAATATTGGTCGTCAATGGAAAATCCTGGACACAAGGTTCTCACGTTCCAGGTTGCAAGCCGTAGCTTGAGGTTTCTATTCTTTTTATTAGTACCTGGTGCATTGGTTTTACAGCCTACGATTCAGATTTTGTCCTAGCCCCAAGCACCCATTGAAGCAGGCAGGCTGTGGCGGATCAGTACCCAATTGGCTGGGGGCTGCCCAGCTTGAGGCGGGCGCTAGCTGATCAGTGACACCTGTAGGTGTCTCCCGTAACAGTTGCCTCTCGCTTTGATTCCGAGACCGGTTAAGACCAGGGATGGAGTTATTGCCTCTCCATAGCACAAAGCCTGGGCTAAAATAAAGAAACCATGTGTTGCCCATGCAGCATGATCCCTCTCTCGGTCTGCCTAGTTCACTCCAGAGGAAAGTTGACACCTATAATCTGGAACAAGACAAGCTGCAGAAGCTGCCGGATCAGCAAAGCAATGCTCTAACTGTCCGCCTGTCGGAGCTTCGATCCTAGACCAGCTGCCAACCAAGGCTTAGGGCCTGGTCTGCCCTGCCATGACTTATTTTGTCTTTAGGTTGCATTTCCTCGCACCAGGATAAGGCTAGTACCCTCCCAATTGCGCTCTTCCGCCCGAAGCCGTTGGCACAATGTGGGGTGTCGGGTTTGGTAAGCGCCGCCCAACATTCGGCGCTGACAGAAAGCAGGTAGTACCGTCTACTGTCATACGGTAGCTCAGTCATATCTGACTAAGACCTGACTCACAATAACGCCTAGTATATTCATTTTCATGCTATCCATCTCTCTTAGAACATTGGTCAACTTTCCTAGCTCATTTAATGTCCTAACATTCCATGTTCCTACTCTAAATTTATTTATTTTAGTTATGATTTTGCCGTAACATAGATTTTGTTTTAGAGGTGTTAATTTGTATACGGTTTGCATAGCTCTACATAATTATATTATTTTGATTATTTAATTCTTGATGCAAAGATCATTCCAGCAAATTACAGTTTCCAGCTTTTGTACACACTGTACAGTCGTCTGCAAATAGATCACAGGACGACAAAAGATATAAAGGTAGATCGTTAATATATATATATATGGCAAATAACATAGGGCCAAGAATAGAACCTTGATGTACTCCAGTGTTGAAGGTAGTGGTTTGAGACATAAATTTATTGTATGTTACTACTTGCTTTCTGTTAGACAGAAATGATTTTATTAGAGTCACTACATTAATGCCAACGTTAATTGTTTCTAGTATTTTAATTTAAATAACATGATCTATATCAAGTGCTTTTCTGATATCGATAAATACCGCTCCACTACTGCTGCTGCTGCTGCTGCCAGAAGTGCCAACCACCACCACTATTACTACTACTATTACTTCTATTATCACCACCACCACTACAACTATAACCTACACCACCGCAGCCACTATTACTAATACTAGTTTTACTACTGCCGCTGCTGTTGCTACTATGGCTACTTTTACTGTTTGTGTCACAGGTACTGTTATGGCGAATTTTCTTACCATAAAGTTTATGTCCACTGCAAACAATCAACCCCTAGTTATTACTTGCTATTACTATAATAACTAATTATACCACAACAAGCAATGATGTACAGACCAAATGGAACGAGAAGAAACTATCGAACATGTAAACGATGAACAGAGGGAATAACAGAGTCAATGGAAATCTCGATACATGAAGCCCATAAACAGACACTCTACAGCTGTTTATGCTCCACCTCGACACCACAAGGTACAAGAGGAACATGATGAGATGAGATGATGATAGATAACTAATTATTTCCACCACAATAAATTCATCTAACAATAAACTAATCAACAATTGCCTTATTATTAGTTAACACAGGATCTTGAATGCCCCATGGGGCATCATCACAGATCTTCCTTGTCAGTCTGACATCGTCTCTGCAGAGTTACAAGACCTGTCTACTGAGATTATTCTACTCATTTCGTATCACAAAATGCAGGTAATTGAACACATTGATTTCCACCATATGCGTGCATTTATACGTTAATGTAACTATTTGTTGCTCTAATTCTTTATATAACATATTTTCATACACAACACAAAACATAATTAACTGAACAGGTGTACAGACAGACTTGTCGACCAAACTCTTTTTAACGCCCCAACCAAAATTAAATTCAACGAGGAGATCGATGGTCCCAGCAGAAAAAGCTAGTCTAATTTTCTCATTTCTAACGGGGTGCTTGAACTCCCGATGCGCTGATGGCATGTTACGTGGATCAACCCCCACAACATTCAGCTGAACGTCAACGTTGACCTCCCGTTTAGAAAGCAACATCAAACTACTGAAGGTAAACTTGCCTAGAAAACCTTCATCAACCTGGGGTTGGGATTGATGGCAACGTCCTGCAATGGACATGCAAACATTTTTTAACGGAATATGATGGTCTAAAACCATCTCAGTCATGTCAGCCCTGGGCACAAACTCCTGTGCAGTCTAATGAAATGGAGACCACCATGGCCAAATGTATAACAGCGCTCGCTCTTAAACTTCTGATGTGCTGATGCCAATGTAGCGGATTCAACCCCAACACCGGTCAGCTGGACTACAATGTTGATTTCTCGTCCTTATCTTGGGAATGTAAATTACAATACATACTTCATACTGTGGAGTTATAGATCATGTGAAGTGGATAGATGAATTATACTTTGGTTGAAATACTTCAAACACAGTCACTCCTGATATTGTTCTGTGGGGGATTTGTTATCCAAACGATAATGTCAAATTTCAAATGAAGTCTTTCTGCCTGCACTAAATGAGTTAGACTTGTCTAATTTGTAGAGCCTCGGTATTCTTGAGCAATCGTTCATTGTTCGACGAAGAATAAACTACTATTCCCCATAGCGAATACACCAAGAGGAAGAAGACGAAGAAGTTTAGAAAGAGGCGCAAGAAGGAGAAATATAGGAAGATGAAGAAGAAACAGAAACAGAGGAGGAGGAGGAGGCGGCGGCGGCGGAGGAGGAGGAGGAGGATGAAGAAGAAGAAGAAGAAGAAGAAGAAGAAGAAGAAGAAGAAGAAGAAGAAGAAGAAGAAGAAGAAGAAGAAGAAGAAGAAGAAGAAGAAGAAGAAGAAGAAGAAGAGTATATAGATGAAAAAAGATAATTAAATATCTTTTACATCCACAGAACAAGGACCTCAAGAACAAACTGTTTCCTCTTGCAATGACGCAAAGAACAAATCCTAACCAGTTTACTATTTCATTGAGAACTTAAAATATGTTGTATTAAAACATACGGGTATTTTACAAATTGACTTCATTGGTTTTCCTTGTTGGAAGTTATGTGTCATGTTTATGTACAGGGAGTCGAGGTAGCGCAGTTACTAGAGTTCTTGCCTACCGGCTCGATAGTCTTGTATTCGAATCCTGTTCGAGGCTGGGATATAAAACCCACTGTCATGGATTCCCATGTAGACCCAGCCTAAACCTGTATCAAAAAATGTCATAGGACGTAAAGCCAGCGGGATTAATATTGACCACATCACCCCAGGAGGGCTGAACGATCTAAACATTTGGAACCAGCATCATACACCCAATGAATGTCCTAGCGTGAAAGGGGAAACAACTACTGGCATGATACTTCTTGGAATGTGGAGAAATCGTATAAGCGGTTGGCGGCAGTGGAGTTGCTACTGAGGTAAATGTTGAGGAAACCTTGGACGACCAGTGTAGCTATAAACAAATGCCTGTAAGAGGTTAATGAAAATATAACAATGTATAAAACTGCAAGAAAAAGACAGTGTTCTTATGACAATGCGCTGAAGAGAAGAGAAGCGCTCAAGAACATCGTGATGACAAGAAAGATCAGTATCAGAGGAGGCATGAGGAGACAGAAGGAGATGATAGTGGGTGGTATAAGGCTCTGAATTCAAGAGTAGTTCATACACGTACTACTACTTCTAGTGATTTTTGCGCGTGGCTTAACTTTCCCTGTTACCAATGTCCCTCCCATCAGGCGAGGTGTGGTCGCTAGCGTATCCGCCTACCGACCTCCTTGCCCTGTGTGTAAAGCCCAGCTCCCGTAGATACGGGGATTTTGTTTCTCATTGTCACAAGACTCTGAGATCGACTGTCGTACAAATGTAAACAGGTACAGGGTCATTTTAACCCTTTGAGGCGTTTGTGTATGCATTTCTAGAACCATGTTTTATAGGCCTCGTGGGTAATGTGATAAATATCCCCCGCCCGCCTTTACTCCCGGGAAATTTCAAGGTAGGCATTTTAGGCTGGGTCGGCCTGGGAGCCCAGACAATTAAATTAAAAATCCACCTCGGTGGAAATTATAATTCCTAACCACCGGGTCGGCAGGTAAATGTGCTGACATACAGGATTACGGTAGCTTTCAGAAAATTGGCATCAGAAACTTCACTGGTATGTTAAAGGATACTCCCGTGACACTGACCCCATCGACAGACAGGTCTTAAATTATGGACTTAGTACTATATTATTAATTCACCACGAAACACGAAAACCCGATCTTTCACTTTTAAAATGTTTTCTAACCAAAATTATCACCACCAATACCACCAGTAACACCACCAACACCATCACTAACACCATCAACACCACCCCCACCACCACCAACACAACTACCGAAAATACCAGCACTACCAACATCAATACCAACATCATCACCAATCCAATCACCACCACCACAAACATCATCACCACAACCAACACCACCACCTCCAACACCACTACCACACACAAATACCAACACCACCACCTCCAACACCACTACCACACACAAATACCAACACCACCACCAGCATTACCACCACCAGCATTACCACCACCAACATTACCACCACCAACAAAAATACCAACACCACCACCAGCATTACCACCACCAACAAAAATACCAACACCACCACCACCAAAACAAATACCAACACCACAATCACCATCAGCACCATCACAAATACCACCACCACCAACACTACCACCACCACCAACAAAAATAAAATCACTACTCCCAAAACACCATTATCACCACCACCACTACCACCATCACCAACACCAACATCACCACTAACAGCACCACCAAGACAACCTCTACCATCATCACCATACCCAACACTACCACAACGCTCCACAACTAACATCACCACCTCCAAAACCATCACCACCACCACAACTACCATTACCACATCACTAAAACCACTATCATCACCATCACCATCACCACCAATACCACCACCACCACCACCACTAATAACATCACAATCAGCACCACCAACACTCCCACTATCACCAACACCAATACCATCACTACTACCACCACCACCACCATCATCACTACCACCGCTAACACCAATACCATCACCATCAACACCACCACCACCACCGAACACCTTGGGCGACCAGAGTTCGAACTTAAGCTCCCAGATCTCTTCCAACCAACTAACTATTGTCTCAAGCAACTAACCAATGACCCAAAGCAACTAACCAAAGATCCAAGAAACTAATGATTGATTGATTGATTGATTTAGGAACCGACATCACAGCATTCGGGGCATTCCCATAAGCGCTCCGTCCCCATCCTCAGCAGCCAGCGAAGAGTTCCAACACTGATAGTACCAGTAGCAATCTGATTATATGTCCGTCTCACCTTTCCTCTGAGCGTCGAGCATCGGCCAGATCCCCTCGTCACCCCTCGCTGTCTCATTCTTGCCATACCATGGTGATCCATTTGCTCCTCCGAGGTGTACACGTGCTCCCACAAGGCCGCAACCTACGTCTGCCTTATCATGCATCAATACTCCACCAAGTTTTACAGAGCCAGCCAATCTGTCCGCCTGTTCATTCCCCAGCACACCAGCATGCCCCGGAGAAAAGATCTAATACTAATAAATGACCCAAGCAACTAACCAATAGCCACATCAACTAATCAATCACCCAAGCAACTAACTAATGATTCAACCAATGACTAAATCAACTAACCAATGACCCAATCAACTAACCAATGATCAAAGCAACTAACCAGTGACCCAATCAACTAACCAATGACCCTAGCAACTAACTAATGACCAAGCATCTAAGCAATGACCCAGCCTACTAAGCAAGAACCCAAGCAACTAAACAATGACCCAAGCAACTAACCCCAATCAATTAACCAATGACCCAACCAACTAACCAATGACCCAACCAGCCAACTGATGACCCTGTCAGCCAAAAAATCAATCAACTAACCAATGACCCAACAAATAACCAATAACCTAACCAGCGAACAATTGACCCAACAGACTAATCAGTGACCCAACCAGCTAACTAATCACCCAACCAGCTAACAAACCAACCAACTAACAAATAACTCACCAACTAGCCAATTACCTTACCAGCCAACACACCATCCCAAAAAAGTAAAATATAAAAAGGGTAAAGTTAAGGAATCGTTTACCTCAATGTCTGCCTCAATATGGATTCGAACATCTGAAACCGAGCTAGCAGGCAAGTTGGTTAGTCACCTCATCACAGCGGGTCCCAAACAGTGGGATTTGAACATTAAAGAACTCTTTTATACACGTTGAGGCAAACTGGTTATATGGTGCTAGCCCCACATTTGTATAATCGGCACACGACCAGTAATTTGGTCAGTACCACGCGGGCCGCCTTTACTGTCCGGGATATGTGTAGCAAAGTGACCTCCCAGTAATCCGGGTTCTCGTAGATGTGCATAAGCGACGGAGATCTGGTGGTAGTGGGACTCGTTGTTACTGTTTCTCCCAGTGCTACACCACTGATACATTTACAACAGAGAATTTAACGTTACACAAGCCAAAACAGTATTATCTGGAGTAACTACAGTGGATACGGTGGAACTTGAATTCTTCTTCACAACATAATATGCCATTTCTAAAGAATCTCGAACTGGAAACAATTAGGTATATTTTGCTCCTGCGAAAAGAAGAGACTTACTAAACACAGACACAATGCACATTTACATACCTTACACGTTAAGAAAATCCATCCTGCAACGGTGAACAACCACGTGTGACTTATCCAAAACATCAGAAGTATTCAATAAATATATAAAATGAACTGTTGTTCTTGTTTTTCGTTGTTCATCTATTTGTGTTGTCCTGTCCTTGACAAAGATTCTTAGAATCGAAACGTCGGCCGTTTTGTGATGTCCTTTTATACTTATATGTTATTTTATTATTTCATTTTATATATAAGATTGAATACTCTGATTTTTTGGATAAGTCACACGTTGTTGTTCACCGTTGTAGGATGGATTTTCTTAACGTGTAAGGTATGTAAATGTGCATTGTGTCTGTGTTTAGTAAGCCTCTTCTTTTCGCAGGAGCAAAATATAGCTAATTGTTTCCAGTTCATATTATTATATCCTGCTGCAGCCGCTGCTTTCTCTAAAGAATTCTACTCTGATGTATAAGATAATAATGTGATTGATGTAACGGTTAGGAGGTTACGGTGACAATTGTTAGTTTTGGCAGCACACCACGCTCCGGGTGTAGAATGTTCCTCCCCCGAGGGAGGGGTGGCTGGTGGGTAGGCACACATATCATTGTATATGTTCGAATACGTGCGGAATACGACCAAAACGATTCGTGGTCAAGGCGCAAACACATGTCAGGAGAAAGACACCCGGAAGTCATGAACCTGGGTGGACCAGTCTTCGAAGAATGTCAGGGAAGTGAAAGACGCCTAAACACTCGCCGAAAAGGGAACGAGGAGGGGAGGGAAATTATTTGTGACGATCGGAATCCTCCTGTCGTAGCTTGCTCCACAGGTGGAGTGTAATCATCGAATAAATGTAATGAGGCATCTTGCAGACCGTGTCGCGCTGGGTATTAACGTGATGGTATGGGAGCCGGTCGTTCAGGAAGCAATGGCAAACTACTGAAGGTAAACTTGCCAAGACATCAACAACAGCAGTGTGCTGGTGTTAACAGCGATGTCCTGTAAATATGATATGCAAAAAAAAAAAAAAAAAAAAATCACGAAGGGTACTTAACTCAGTTAAGCTTATAGTCATTTACAATATAGCACGGTTGTCACCCTTATGCCCACTCCGTGGCGAAGGTGTTACAGACGTGGTTCGTAATCCCGTTTACCCGCTTTCGAAACAAAGACAGAGTTCCATTGGTTTTTCATTGGTATTGGTGTCGGTCGTTCAGAAAGCAATGGTAAACTACTGAACGTAAACTTGCCAAGAGATCACAGCGGCAGAAATGCTGGTGTTGACCGCGATGTCCTGTAAAAAGGATATGAAACAAAAATCGCCCTTATACTAGGTCCATGGCACAAAGAAACACAGAAGGGTGCCATTCAGTATGCAGTCTCGAATATATTGTAAAATCTTGGCTGGCCGTAGAAAAGATTGCCGGAACTACTGCTACTACGACTACTACTACTACTACTACTACTACTACTACTACTACTACTACTACTACTACTACTACTACTACTACTACTACTACTACTACTACTACTACTACTACTACTACTACTACTACTACTACTACTGCTGCTACTACTACTACTACTACTACTACTACTACTACTACTACTACTACTACTACTACTACTACCACCACTACTACTACTACCAACACTACTACTACTACTACTACTACTACTACTACTACTACTACTACTACTACTACTACTACTACTACTACTACTACTGCTACTGCTGCTGCTGCTACTACTACTACTACTACTACTGCTGCTGCTGCTACTACTACTACCGCTACTACTACTACTACTACTACTACTACTACTACTACTACTGCTACTACTACTACTACTACTACTACTACTACTACTACTACTACTACTACTACTCCAGAGAAAGAGGGCGAACACGTAAACGATGGACGGAGGGAATAGCAAAGTCCATAGGAATATCGATAATGACGCCCATAAGCGGGTACTCTCCCACTGTTTATACTTCATCTCGACAACGCAAGGTACAAGAGGAACATGATGAGATGAGATGAGACTACTATTACTACTTTTTCTAACATTATTACTTCGTAATCTTCTCCCCCTCTTACTCTTCCGCTTTCTTTATCCATTCCATTCGTAACCCCACCCGAAGGTCATATTAGTGTCATGATAGTTGTGCCAGTAGTTGTCCACAACACAACGTAAACGTACCGCAGTTTCATAGCTGATACATTGATGAACTCCGACTGACCACAGCTTGTCGCTTAACTGTAGCTGCTTGCTAATATATTGTTGCAGACAGGGAATGTGTGCGAGTTACATGCCCAAGTCAAGACAGCTGTCAACCTGTGTCCACTCACAAGATTGGTTCCCGTATCCAGCTGATGTAATGAATTGTTTCGTGACAAAATTCTATATTCAGAAATGGAGGTTGTCGTGGCCACTGAGATTCTCAAATGTCCTATAACGGAAGCATAACGCAAACTGAGCAGCTCGTTATCGAGCCACGCGAAAAGGAGGCCACATCAAACAAACCATTCATTAATCAAGAACGAAAGTCAGAGGCGCGAAGAAGATCAGATACCGTCGTAGTTTTTGACAATAAACGATGCCGACTAGCGACCCCAGTGGCACAAAATGAAATACCGCTTGGCTAGCAAATCCACTACGTGGATTGACCGAACCGTGTGGGCGACGACAAAGGTATAGAAGCGTCCTAGTTGCACGAAATGGAAAAGTGCTCGGCTAGCAATTACATTGCGAGGAAAGTCAGTATCACACGCTCATTGAGTGAGCGTTATCAAAGGTGCAAAAAGCGTCCCAGTGGCACGCAATGGAATATTCCTCGGCTAGCAAATCCATTAACGTCGAACGTCATAACCGAAAGCCCATATGCTGGCAACATGAAAGATTGAAAATTGTCCCGGTGTTGCAAAATGGAATATTTCGTGTCCAGCAAATCCATTAAGTGGAATGTCTGCATCGAAAACTCTCTGTGAGGATGTCATCTGCAGGCTGATCTCTCCTGGTTTCCGGAAGAGCAGCTTGTGGTGGACGAGCGGCCCAAGATACGGAAGTGAGGCTAAGCAGCCATGTGCAGGACATGACGATTCCTTGGGTGAGCCCAGTACCAGAGCTCTATGTGTCGGCTCTGCAATTATGGAAGTCTCCTTGGATGGCGGAGAATGCCCATGGTCTGCCCCTGCCTTCACTTGAGGGCTGACCGTTACGTCTTCGGCTGTTCTGAATGGACCAGCTGGGATCGAGGGAACATCACAACAGTAAGAGTCGACCGTCGTACGAAACACCTGGAAAAGAGTACCAGTGACACAGAATGGCATTTGCTTGGCTATCAAATCCTTTACGTGGAATGTCTGCATCGAAATTCACTGTGTGATCTTTGTCAAAGGTGGAAAATGCGTCCCATTGGCACGAAATGGAACATTGCTTGGGTAACAAAACCACTAAGTGAAAAGCCCGAATCGAAAGCTTGCTTTGTGGATGCCATCTGCAGTCTGATCTCTCCTGGCTCCAGGAGGAACAGCCTGTGGTGGACGAGAGGCCTAATACACGGAAGTGAGGCTAAGCAGCCATGTACAGGACGTGACGATTCCTTGGGTGAGCCCAGTACCAGAGCGCTGCGTGTGGGCTCTGAAATTATGGAAACCTCCTTGGATGGCGGGGAATGCCCATGGTCTGCCCCTGCCTTCTCTTGAAGGCTGATTGTTATGTCTCCGGTTGATATGAATGGGCCAGCTGAGGTGGGGATCAGTTGATAGCGAACTGCACTGGTAATTTCATGAAAAGGTTTGAGCCTGGCCTAATTGCTTGTCAAAGTGAGGGAAAGGTTGGCCACTTATTCTTGTTTGCTCTCAGACCTACCAAAGAATGCAATTCTCGACTAAACTTGGGACACCATTCACATCCTTCTATCAACGTTTGCCATATGTAGATGTCCGCTTTCTAGTCCCGTGCCATTTGAGCCAACATCTTTCAACTTCGACGGTTGAGGTTTCTTTTCTGGTTTCCTCCTTCCTTAAGCAGATTGCCTTCCAGCCCACGTTTTCTATCGAGCTTTGTTACCCTAGCCTTTGAATTACTCACATTCTAAGAGTTAAGATTGTGAATTTAGTGTTATTCCTATTTCTGTGATCAAACGGAGACAATATCGCCAGTTTTATGCCAGGTGACTTTACATTCCTAGAGAAACCTGAAGACCCAATCAACCAGGCTGGGCCAATCCCATAGCGCACCATACTGGTAAAGGTAGTCCCATGCCATTGGGTTGTGAACTGTTAGGCTTATATGTGAATTGGTGAGCTTGTATGCATTTTAGGTTAGGGCATAACGATGTGAGGTTGTCATTTCCCTTCCTCAGCATCCTACCTTTATAGAAAAATCCATCATACACGTGGATCAAATGAAAGATGTATCCAGTCCACAACAAGGATACAGATAAGTAGCTTTTACATTTATATTTTCATGTAGTGTTTTTCAATTACTTGTGTCAGTGTGAGATTTTTGTGTGTGCTGATGAAGACTTTAGCCGAAATGTCTGCTTTGTTACTTGTGATTGTGTTCTCGTAAAGTTTACCGTCTATTTCTCGTTGTTTAGTGATTCATTCATTAGATAATTCCTAGAAACCTGAAAATTGTCGGCAACCCAGTTTAGGATTGTGCAGTTCCTACAGGCCGAGAACATGGAAACAATGCACTACTGAAACCAGGGCAACTGTTCAATTAGCAAGAGCACTAACTTGCAGACCGCTACAACTAATAATACTATAAACACGATACAAGGACACAACTGCCAAACAAATATAATAAACAACAATCGCGGGGTTGATTTTCACAAGAAGCGCTCTTTTTTAAGATTTTCTTTTCATATTGTACTTCAAATTCCTCCCTGTTTCTGAGATTTATTTTCTTCAAAAAGTCAACGTAATGTTTTCATAAATGCACCACTTTCAGTTTATTGACCTGAAAAGAAAAACAAAACCCATGTTGACATATACACATGGATAGATAAATAATATGTAGAAGACATGGAAAAAGGTTTTGCATATCCTTTACAGGACATCGCTGTCAACATCAGCATCTTTCAGCTGATTGTTGATTTCTTGGCAAGATTACGCTCAGTAGTTTGCCATTGCTTTCTGAGCGACCGGCTCTATAATCTCATAAGTCACTGGTGCGACTCGAACCGCTTCCAATTCTCGTGCGCTCACGTCAACCACGAGAGTATTCCGGGTTACGGAGAAAGCTGCTAACTTCTCGGCCAGGGAGACCGGCAGAGGACATGGAAAGGGATTAAATAGTTTGTTTTTTCTTTCCTGTTACCTCACATCGAACTCTAGTGCAGTCCACGCTGGACTGATATTTGCATGTGTGCTAGCCTTCCCTCTTACCAGTGTCGCCCGCCATCAGACGAACACACTCCAACTTCTGAGGCACTTGTAACATACGTCCCAAAGTCAAGGACGAGACTTGGAAATTTTAGTCCAACTGACCTGTGTAGGGGTTTAACCCGCTACTTCGCCATCAGAACACCGGAAATTTAGAGCAAGCTGCGATTATCCATTCAGCCATTGCTGACCTACGTTTTAAGGAGATAGCAAAGGATAAATTATCGGAGCGCTTCGAGTTGGCTGAAGGTCTATGTGTGGGTGGGTGGGGGATATGTTGTGGTGGGTGGGAGATGTCTGTGAGTGGGTAGGGAGATGATGTATGTGGGGGTGTATTAGGGATGTGTTGGTTGGGGGATGCGTGGATGGATGGGGTCATGTATGTGCCTGTGGGTATGTGTGTGGTTGGGCGGTGGATGTGTATGTGGGGGACACGCGGATAGATAGATGGATGGGTGGGTGGGGGATTTGTCTCATAACATGGTAACATGCATTGTTTATGCTTACAACATTCATTTGACAATGTTTTTTCCCTATGTGAAGGCACTATGCACTGATGAACGAAAGATGAGTGACTGGAAGGGCCGAATGTAAGACGGGCCTGCGTGCCCAATTTGTTACCCTTCGAAAATAAAGTCTGTTCGTTCGTTGTTCCACTTGGGAATTAAAGTAAGAAGAGGAGTGTCAGGGTCTTAAACTTGGCTCGCTAACCTAACACATGTGAGACCGTACAAGTACAACGTGATTTGACTTAAGACTCAACGACACAACGTTCAATGGATTTATTTACAGATCATATACCATACGATGATCACAACAAGATATACTTGACACTTCAATACACTTACATACACAATACAGCTCACAGTCTATCTCTCAAGATGTCCAGTCACTCGACGTTCATGCACAGAAACCACACAACGCCTTTCTCTCATCATGCGTCCAGTCGAGTCGACGTCCCAGAGCTGTCTGCCTATAGCTCGCAACTTGCCTCCCACCTGAAGTGGCTTCACGAGGCAGGCGTGCGTCTTGCGTCGTCCTTGCCTGACCGCTGGCCGTCTCGTCAGCCAGCAATCTTGCAGGCAGGTAACTACTACTCGCCTGGCGGCGTAACGAAGTTACGGCATCCCTGCTGGGGACTAAGTCGCCTGGCGGGCGTAACGATGTCACTGCATCACTGCACTATTCTAGACTCTGACACGCTCCCCCGGCAACTTCATGAAAGATGTCATCTTTCATGTCTAATATATGTACATACTGGGTTAATATTTTAACCTTGTCAGAGTCAACCCTTCTGTTGTTATATACATTGGTATCATAATACATGGAAATACACATCTGCCATAGAAACATATAAGACATGGAAAGTTGTATTCAACGACATGTGGTGTTCAACCTTTAACACTTGTCAGGCTTCATCCTCTCGATGGCTGATTACCTCAATTGCATTACTGACCCAGTCAGATCGGTAGTACCAGCTTCACGCATCTACCTCGCAGCCTCCAAAAAAACGTAATAATATGGTTCTTGAAACAAAAACCATCTGGCTAGACCGAAATACGGCTTTTTACATAAGTCGCATTAAACGCTCAAACCCTGACCTCATTTGGCCAGGAGCTCTTGTGTTGGTCTGCAATGTCGGCAACACTCTGCCATGCCCAGTAGATGGATACCTGGTGTGTTAACAATCTGGCAACAACATGGCTATTTATATACGACACATTACAGTATACATTTCAAATTATGGCCCTTTGTGTAATGATGTAATAACAAATAAATGAAAGGGGAATAATTTCAAAATTTATGAGATATAATAATTTACAATAATTATCCTATTTCTTAGCGTCATCGCTTGACGTTTCTTCATACTAACGAGAAAAAAGTCGGTAGTATGAATACATTAATCAAGATATGATTCTAAGATTACACTACATAAATATATAAACACACAATTCGTGTATTCAACTTTGTTGATTCCTAAAGATTTTAGAATCGTCATAGCTTTTTAAACTTTTATTTGTCGTCTGCTAATTTTGCTCTAAATTTCTAACTAATCCGGAAGTACACACGAACACTAAACAGCTGATGTTGAAACTTGTAGAACACACTTGTTCCGGTCTGATGTAGTTACGGAAAGTACAATGTTCTAATCGTTCATGTGTTGGATGTTTCACTGTAAAACCTTCTGGATTACGCTTGACTGCAGTGGTGTAGCTGTCAATGTTTAGGTCACACGTTCACACACGTATTTAAAATATCCCTGGAATGTTCCACACGCAGATGCCACTGTCAAATTGGATAGTTCGCTTACGGTAAGTTTTTGAGCGAATGTGGCACTGTTCTTGTTCGTAATATATACAATTAATAAAGTTCGCTTTCTACCACACACTACACAATTATACACGACAATCACTACATGAATTAGTAAAATAAGAACACTATATATATTGGGAGTAATCCCTATCACATGACATAGTAGACTTTACACAGCTTTTTGTGAATGGAAAAAAAATATTCACTGATGGATGGCTGTGTTAATCTGAGTGTATTTTCTCACACTGCACTCAGACATTGGTGCTTACTGGGTCGGTCGGACAACGGGACAACAGATCGGCGATCGTGTTGGTTCTGCCTGGAATATGTCGAACCTCGAAGCTGTAATCTTGGAGTTTAAGAGACCAGCGCGCTACCATCTGGTTTGAAGATACACCTGAATTTATAAATCGCAACGGGCTGCTGTCAGATTCCACGATGAAATGGCGTCCTAGAAGGAATCTGGACAATTTAGTTATACCCACCACTAAAGCTAGGGCTTCCAACTGAGGTATTGACCAAGCCCGTTCTCTGGGTTTTAGTTTCCTGGATACGAAGTACACGGGATGGAGGATGTTATTGTGCTCTTGCAACAAGACTGCTCCAATCGCCACGGAGCTCGCGTCTGTCCGCAATCCGAAAGGTAAATGGAGATTGGGCAATTTCAGGATGGGATTATGTAAGCTATTATCAGAAAAACAAGATAATACTTTACGGAATGCAAATTTTAGGCATTCATTGCTTACAATTTTCTCCGGTTTATCTTTTGTTAGTAAGTTAGTAAATACTTCGGTCAGTTCGGAAAAATCAGGAATGAACTGCCGGTAATATTTTATCAGTCCCAACAAACTTCTGACTTGCTTTTTAGTAGTCGGAAGTGAGAGTTTTAGTATCTTGGACACAATGTTATCGTCTGTCGTGACAAAGCCATTGGATATTTTGTACCCCAAGAAGGATATTTCCTGGTAGGCTATGTCTACTTTCGCAGGCTTTACCGTCAGTCCGTGCTGTCTAATGCTTTCAAATGTCTGTTCTAATGTCTTTATGTGCTCTGTCATTGTCTCTGTGTGAACACAGATGTCGTCTATATAGCAAATTATGTTAGGAATGTATACTAGTAAAAGTCGTGTCATACGTACGAATGTGGCTGGGGCATTGACAAGCCCAAATGGAAGTTTGCACCATTCGTACAGTCCCCAAGGTGTGGCAAATGCTTTCAGATGTCTGCTCTGTTCGTCTACTGCTATTTGCCAATATCCTTTAGTCATGTCTACCTTCGTAAAGAACCTAGCGTCTGTCAGTTCTGTCAGTAGATCGTCAGAGTTAGCCATTGGCTCAAGATCTAGAAGAGTTATTTTATTGAGCTTCCTATAGTCGACACACAGTCTTATCGTGTTGTCCTTCTTGGGTACTATGACCATTGGAGATGAGAAGTCTGATTGGGATCGTCTTATGATGTTGTTTTTCTCTAAGTTGATGATCTCCTGATGTAGGTGTTCTTTGTAATGTAATGGAATGGTGTATGGTCTGCATCTTATGGGTGTGTTTGACGTGAGTGTGATGTGATGCTGTACTAATTCTGTTTGTCCTGGGTTGTTAGAGAAGATGGTGTTGTACTGTTGTATTAGATGTTTGCAACTGTCTGTTTCTGCTTGAGTTAACTTTGGGTTGATTTTGATCTCCTTCAAGCAGTTTGTCGTGTCTAATGCAGGTGTTGGAATTTCGTCACTAGCCTCGTCATCTTCATGATCTATTATCACTGTAAAGCTGTTGTATCGTCTTGTTCGTTGTCTCTGTTGTAGTATGGTCTTAGCATATTTATGTGGAATATTTTGTGTTTGTCTTTTATTTGGATCTCGTAGTCTACCGGTGAAATCTGTCTCGTCACTTTAAAAGGTCCCTGCCAAGAATCAGTCAATAAGTGTCTGTCATTAGGTAATAGAAGAAGAACGTCCTGTCCAGGTGTCAACGTTATTGTCCTGTTACCTTTGTCAGCATACTGTCTATAAGTAGCACCAGATAATTTTAGTGCATTCTTTGCAATTATACAAGATTTGATGATTCTTTCACGCAATGATGTAACATATACGTATGATGATATGGTTTTAAGTACTGGAGTGGAGTCAGTTAACATTTGGTGATAAATAGTTAATGGGCCACGTGGTTTGGCACCATAGATAAGTTCAAAAGGAGAGAAACCGGTACTAGAATGTGGTACCTCGCGATAAGCAAAAAGAATAGCTGGTAGATATACATCCCAGTTATTGGGGTGCTCTTGCGTGACTTTTGCAAGCATGTGCTTTAAATCGCCGTTAAATTTTTCTATAATTCCACTAGAGTGAGGATGGTACGGGGAATTGAAACATTGCTTCACTCCCAACATTTTGGTGAAAGCTTGGGTAGATGCGGCGATAAACTGAGTGCCCCTATCTGATTGGATAGTGTCTGGAAATCCTATCCGAGAAAAAATATGGAAGAAAACTTCCATTATATCATTGGCAGTTATGTTCTTTAGCGGAATAGCTTCCGGCCAGCGGCTACATTGATCAATGTCAGTTAGAATATATTTATTCCCTCTCGTTGTTGTATGATTGAGAGGGCCCACTATGTCGACAGATAATTTTTCAAAAGGTCGACTGGCTACGAAGTACACGGGATGGAGGATGTTATTGTGCTCTTGCAACAAGACTGCTCCAATCGCCACGGAGCTCGCGTCTGTCCGCAATCTGAAAGGTAAATGGAGATTGGACAATTTCAGGATGGGATTATGTAAGCTATTATCAGAAAAACAAGATAATACTTTACGGAATGCAAATTTTAGGCATTCATTGCTTACAATTTTCTCCGGTTTATCTTTTGTTAGTAAGTTAGTAAATACTTCGGTCAGTTCGGAAAAATCAGGAATGAACTGCCGGTAATATTTTATCAGTCCCAACAACTTCTGACTTGCTTTTTAGTAGTCGGAAGTGAGAGTTTTAGTATCTTGGACACAATGTTATCGTCTGTCGTGACAAAGCCATTGGATATTTTGTACCCCAAGAAGGATATTTCCTGGTAGGCTATGTCTACTTTCGCAGGCTTTACCGTCAGTCCGTGCTGTCTAATGCTTTCAAATGTCTGTTCTAATGTCTTTATGTGCTCTGTCATTGTCTCTGTGTGAACACAGATGTCGTCTATATAGCAAATTATGTTAGGAATGTATACTAGTAAAAGTCGTGTCATACGTACGAATGTGGCTGGGGCATTGACAATCCCAAATGGAAGTTTGCACCATTCGTACAGTCCCCAAGGTGTGGCAAATGCTTTCAGATGTCTGCTCTGTTCGTCTACCGCTATTTGCCAATATCCTTTAGTCATGTCTACCTTCGTAAAGAACCTAGCGTCTGTCAGTTCTGTCAGTAGATCGTCAGAGTTAGCCATTGGCTCAAGATCTAGAAGAGTTATTTTATTGAGCTTCCTATAGTCGACACACAGTCTTATCGTGTTGTCCTTCTTGGGTACTATGACCATTGGAGATGAGAAGTCTGATTGGGATCGTCTTATGATGTTGTTTTTCTCTAAGTTGATGATCTCCTGATGTAGGTGTTCTTTGTAATGTAATGGAATGGTGTATGGTCTGCATCTTATGGGTGTGTTTGACGTGAGTGTGATGTGATGCTGTACTAATTCTGTTTGTCCTGGGTTGTTAGAGAAGATGGTGTTGTACTGTTGTATTAGCTGTTTGCAACTGTCTGTTTCTGCTTGAGTTAACTTTGGGTTGATTTTGATCTCCTTCAAGCAGTTTGTCGTGTCTAATGCAGGTGTTGGAATTTCGTCACTAGCCTCGTCATCTTCATGATCTATTATCACTGTACAAGCTGTTGTATCGTCTTGTTCGTTGTCTCTGTTGTAGTATGGTCTTAGCATATTTATGTGGAATATTTTGTGTTTGTCTTTTATTTGGATCTCGTAGTCTACCGGTGAAATCTGTCTCGTCACTTTAAAAGGTCCCTGCCAAGAATCAGTCAATAAGTGTCTGTCACTAGGTAATAGAAGAAGAACGTCCTGTCCAGGTGTCAACGTTATTGTCCTGTTACCTTTGTCAGCATACTGTCTATAAGTAGCACCAGATAATTTTAGTGCATTCTTTGCAATTATACAAGATTTGATGATTCTTTCACGCAATGATGTAACATATACGTATGATGATATGGTTTTAAGTACTGGAGTGGAGTCAGTTAACATTTGGTGATAAATAGTTAATGGGCCACGTGGTTTGGCACCATAGATAAGTTCAAAAGGAGAGAAACCGGTACTAGAATGTGGTACCTCGCGATAAGCAAAAAGAATAGCTGGTAGATATACATCCCAGTTATTGGGGTGCTCTTGCGTGACTTTTGCAAGCATGTGCTTTAAATCGCCGTTAAATTTTTCTATAATTCCACTAGAGTGAGGATGGTACGGGGAATTGAAACATTGCTTCACTCCCAACATTTTGGTGAAAGCTTGGGTAGATGCGGCGATAAACTGAGTGCCCCTATCTGATTGGATAGTGTCTGGAAATCCTATCCGAGAAAAAATATGGAAGAAAACTTCCATTATATCATTGGCAGTTATGTTCTTTAGCGGAATAGCTTCCGGCCAGCGGCTACATTGATCAATGGCAGTTAGAATATATTTATTCCCTCTAGTTGTTGTATGATTGAGAGGGCCCACTATGTCGACAGATAATTTTTCAAAAGGTCGACTGGCTACGAAGTACACGGGATGGAGGATGTTATTGTGCTCTTGCAACAAGACTGCTCCAATCGCCACGGAGCTCGCGTCTGTCCGCAATCTGAAAGGTAAATGGAGATTGGACAATTTCAGGATGGGATTATGTAAGCTATTATCAGAAAAACAAGATAATACTTTACGGAATGCAAATTTTAGGCATTCATTGCTTACAATTTTCTCCGGTTTATCTTTTGTTAGTAAGTTAGTAAATACTTCGGTCAGTTCGGAAAATCAGGAATGAACTGCCGGTAATATTTTATCAGTCCCAACAAACTTCTGACTTGCTTTTTAGTAGTCGGAAGTGAGAGTTTTAGTATCTTGGACACAATGTTATCGTCTGTCGTGACAAAGCCATTGGATATTTTGTACCCCAAGAAGGATATTTCCTGGTAGGCTATGTCTACTTTCGCAGGCTTTACCGTCAGTCCGTGCTGTCTAATGCTTTCAAATGTCTGTTCTAATGTCTTTATGTGCTCTGTCATTGTCTCTGTGTGAACACAGATGTCGTCTATATAGCAAATTATGTTAGGAATGTATACTAGTAAAAGTCGTGTCATACGTACGAATGTGGCTGGGGCATTGACAATCCCAAATGGAAGTTTGCACCATTCGTACAGTCCCCAAGGTGTGGCAAATGCTTTCAGATGTCTGCTCTGTTCGTCTACCGCTATTTGCCAATATCCTTTAGTCATGTCTACCTTCGTAAAGAACCTAGCGTCTGTCAGTTCTGTCAGTAGATCGTCAGAGTTAGCCATTGGCTCAAGATCTAGAAGAGTTATTTTATTGAGCTTCCTATAGTCGACACACAGTCTTATCGTGTTGTCCTTCTTGGGTACTATGACCATTGGAGATGAGAAGTCTGATTGGGATCGTCTTATGATGTTGTTTTTCTCTAAGTTGATGATCTCCTGATGTAGGTGTTCTTTGTAATGTAATGGAATGGTGTATGGTCTGCATCTTATGGGTGTGTTTGACGTGAGTGTGATGTGATGCTGTACTAATTCTGTTTGTCCTGGGTTGTTAGAGAAGATGGTGTTGTACTGTTGTATTAGCTGTTTGCAACTGTCTGTTTCTGCTTGAGTTAACTTTGGGTTGATTTTGATCTCCTTCAAGCAGTTTGTCGTGTCTAATGCAGGTGTTGGAATTTCGTCACTAGCCTCGTCATCTTCATGATCTATTATCACTGTAAAAGCTGTTGTATCGTCTTGTTCGTTGTCTCTGTTGTAGTATGGTCTTAGCATATTTATGTGGAATATTTTGTGTTTGTCTTTTATTTGGATCTCGTAGTCTACCGGTGAAATCTGTCTCGTCACTTTAAAAGGTCCCTGCCAAGAATCAGTCAATAAGTGTCTGTCACTAGGTAATAGAAGAAGAACGTCCTGTCCAGGTGTCAACGTTATTGTCCTGTTACCTTTGTCAGCATACTGTCTATAAGTAGCACCAGATAATTTTAGTGCATTCTTTGCAATTATACAAGATTTGATGATTCTTTCACGCAATGATGTAACATATACGTATGATGATATGGTTTTAAGTACTGGAGTGGAGTCAGTTAACATTTGGTGATAAATAGTTAATGGGCCACGTGGTTTGGCACCATAGATAAGTTCAAAAGGAGAGAAACCGGTACTAGAATGTGGTACCTCGCGATAAGCAAAAAGAATAGCTGGTAGATATACATCCCAGTTATTGGGGTGCTCTTGCGTGACTTTTGCAAGCATGTGCTTTAAATCGCCGTTAAATTTTTCTATAATTCCACTAGAGTGAGGATGGTACGGGGAATTGAAACATTGCTTCACTCCCAACATTTTGGTGAAAGCTTGGGTAGATGCGGCGATAAACTGAGTGCCCCTATCTGATTGGATAGTGTCTGGAAATCCTATCCGAGAAAAAATATGGAAGAAAACTTCCATTATATCATTGGCAGTTATGTTCTTTAGCGGAATAGCTTCCGGCCAGCGGCTACATTGATCAATGGCAGTTAGAATATATTTATTCCCTCTAGTTGTTGTATGATTGAGAGGGCCCACTATGTCGACAGATAATTTTTCAAAAGGTCGACTGGCTACGAAGTACACGGGATGGAGGATGTTATTGTGCTCTTGCAACAAGACTGCTCCAATCGCCACGGAGCTCGCGTCTGTCCGCAATCTGAAAGGTAAATGGAGATTGGGCAATTTCAGGATGGGATTATGTAAGCTATTATCAGAAAAACAAGATAATACTTTACGGAATGCAAATTTTAGGCATTCATTGCTTACAATTTTCTCCGGTTTATCTTTTGTTAGTAAGTTAGTAAATACTTCGGTCAGTTCGGAAAAATCAGGAATGAACTGCCGGTAATATTTTATCAGTCCCAACAAACTTCTGACTTGCTTTTTAGTAGTCGGAAGTGAGAGTTTTAGTATCTTGGACACAATATTATCGTCTGTCGTGACAAAGCCATTGGATATTTTGTACCCCAAGAAGGATATTTTCTGGTAGGCTATGTCTACTTTCGCAGGCTTTACCGTCAGTCCGTGCTGTCTAATGCTTTCAAATGTCTGTTCTAATGTCTTTATGTGCTCTGTCATTGTCTCTGTGTGAACACAGATGTCGTCTATATAGCAAATTATGTTAGGAATGTATACTAGTAAAAGTCGTGTCATACGTACGAATGTGGCTGGGGCATTGACAATCCCAAATGGAAGTTTGCACCATTCGTACAGTCCCCAAGGTGTGGCAAATGCTTTCAGATGTCTGCTCTGTTCGTCTACCGCTATTTGCCAATATCCTTTAGTCATGTCTACCTTCGTAAAGAACCTAGCGTCTGTCAGTTCTGTCAGTAGATCGTCAGAGTTAGCCATTGGCTCAAGATCTAGAAGAGTTATTTTATTGAGCTTCCTATAGTCGACACACAGTCTTATCGTGTTGTCCTTCTTGGGTACTATGACCATTGGAGATGAGAAGTCTGATTGGGATCGTCTTATGATGTTGTTTTTCTCTAAGTTGATGATCTCCTGATGTAGGTGTTCTTTGTAATGTAATGGAATGGTGTATGGTCTGCATCTTATGGGTGTGTTTGACGTGAGTGTGATGTGATGCTGTACTAATTCTGTTTGTCCTGGGTTGTTAGAGAAGATGGTGTTGTACTGTTGTATTAGCTGTTTGCAACTGTCTGTTTCTGCTTGAGTTAACTTTGGGTTGATTTTGATCTCCTTCAAGCAGTTTGTCGTGTCTAATGCAGGTGTTGGAATTTCGTCACTAGCCTCGTCATCTTCATGATCTATTATCACTGTAAAAGCTGTTGTATCGTCTTGTTCGTTGTCTCTGTTGTAGTATGGTCTTAGCATATTTATGTGGAATATTTTGTGTTTGTCTTTTATTTGGATCTCGTAGTCTACCGGTGAAATCTGTCTCGTCACTTTAAAAGGTCCCTGCCAAGAATCAGTCAATAAGTGTCTGTCACTAGGTAATAGAAGAAGAACGTCCTGTCCAGGTGTCAACGTTATTGTCCTGTTACCTTTGTCAGCATACTGTCTATAAGTAGCACCAGATAATTTTAGTGCATTCTTTGCAATTATACAAGATTTGATGATTCTTTCACGCAATGATGTAACATATACGTATGATGATATGGTTTTAAGTACTGGAGTGGAGTCAGTTAACATTTGGTGATAAATAGTTAATGGGCCACGTGGTTTGGCACCATAGATAAGTTCACAAGGAGAGAAACTGGTACTAGAATGTGGTACCTCGCGATAAGCAAAAAGAATAGCTGGTAGATATACATCCCATACATCCCAGTTATTGGGGTGCTCTTGCGTGACTTTTGCAAGCATGTGCTTTAAATCGCCGTTAAATTTTTCTATAATTCCACTAGAGTGAGGATGGTACGGGGAATTGAAACATTGCTTCACTCCCAACATTTTGGTGAAAGCTTGGGTAGATGCGGCGATAAACTGAGTGCCCCTATCTGATTGGATAGTGTCTGGAAATCCTATCCGAGAAAAAATATGGAAGAAAACTTCCATTATATCATTGGCAGTTATGTTCTTTAGCGGAACAGCTTCCGGCCAGCGGCTACATTGATCAATGACAGTTAGAATATATTTATTCCCTCTAGTTGTTGTATGATTGAGAGGGCCCACTATGTCGACTGATAATTTTTCAAAAGGTCGACTGGCTAAGTCAGTGACTTGTAACTTTGCCTGTGGGTGTTTACCTTTTTTCACCAGTTTCTGGCAGGTGTCACAACTTCTGCAATATTCTTTAATGTCATTGCAAAATTTGGGCCAATGAAACTGTGTTAATAATCTTGATCTGGTCTTAGCGTATGCCATATGCCCTGCAAGAGGTATATCATGGGCAAGATGTAAGGCTTGCCTACGATAATTAGTTGGCAAAACAGTTTGCTCTGTGGTGTTGTCACCTCTGGTATAATACCTGGTGAGGATATCATTTTCCACAGCAAAATGCCATTTTGCATTCTTGGTTACCTTTGGCTTTTGGCCGATCAGATTAAAATATTTTAACAATGAAGGGTCAGCCTTTTGAGCTGTTACAAACGTTTCCTTCATGGTGTTAGTAGATAGTGATACTGGGCGGAGCATTTGTATAGCCTCAGTTTGATTACTTTCATCTTGCACTCTAGCAGTAGATCTAGTTACTGCGTTCACACATTCAATGATATCAGATGGTGATGAAACAATGTTATCAATGATGTCATGAGATCTTAGTGCTACATTAGCTACCATACATTCAATAGGTGGTGTAACATTATCAATGATGACATTGGATGGTGATGTTATGCTATCATCAATACACAGAGATGTTATGTCATGAGGTTTATCATTCACCTCTGGTAAATTTCCAATTATTACATCACACACTGGGTTTGTTAATGCAGCGCACTTTACTTTCCCAGTGAGGAAAGGTGTTTCAATATCTTCCCATGCTAGTGGGTATTTCTCAATATTGCCCGAGAATGTTCTGCATGTTACGTGCCTGCCTGTATAGTCTGTAGGCATTATGAACGTTCTCTTCAGACCAATAAGTGAGCTGCCGTGTCCCGAAGGACTGTAGCAGACTTGCCATTCACGTATCCGTGATGGACGTTTATCTTGGCTTTAGAATCTACTACCAAATTAGCTTCTTCATTGGCAATAGGGATGGCGTGGCCGCATGTTAAAATACCATCTTCATAAAAGGTGTTACAAACAGTACATTTATTTGCGTTAAACATGTCAAAAGCCTGTGCTGAGTTCACAGGATGTTTCTCTGATTGTTCTTCATCTGACGATGAACTGTCAAACAAGGCGGCATTTGCTTTGTTGGTCATTTGCCTACCTTTACAATCCTGGCGATAGTGTCCGTGCGCCTTACAGAGGAAACATTTACGCAAATTTCTGAAGGATCTACGCTCCTTATCTTGTCTGTTTACCATGTTTTGGAGATAAGTATGATATGCGGGGTTCTTGTCGCACATCTCGCCTTGATGATGTGAAATTTTACAATATTTACAGTGATTATACTCCTCAGATGTAGGCTTATGAGGTTTCTGCCTACTATAGGGTTTCTCATAGTTAGCCGATGCTACAAAATTTATGTCAGTAGCTTCACTGGCAAAACAATGTTTGTTGGCTGTGTAATACGCCGAACCACGTCTCTCAATCTCATCTACACTAGTGCATTCATTCTCCTGCAAAAATTTTGAAAATGCTGATGGAATGGATGAAATGACTTTATCTCTAATGATCAGATCTTCTAATCTTTGATAATTTTTGTCAATTTTAGCTGCTGAAGTCCATTTGGTAAATATATCTCGGACTAAGCAGAGGTAATCAGAGAACGTTTGAGTCGGTTTTGGGCTCAACTTGCTGAATTGTTCTCTGTAACCTGCCTCATCTAACATAAAATGTGCCATAATCTTTGCTTTCAGATAATGGTAATCTTTTCTGAGGTCTTTGGGGATGGTCTCAATGACTTTAAGAGGCTCCCCTGATAAACTCCTCATATAAACAATATTCCATTCAGACAGTGGAACCTGGTAATGTTCCATTAAAGTTTCAAAATTTTGGGTAAAGGCTGCGGTGCAGTCACCCGAGGTATAATTACGTACAATACCTTGATATTTCTTGTACTGGTTTTCTTTCTCCAGTCTCTCAGATTTCTTAGACTCTTTGTTAATGGCAGTCTCAGTATCAAGTTGTTTCATCTTTAGCTGTAACTCCAGTTCTTCTCTCTTACTATGAGCTGCTATTTCTGCCTTCTTTAATTCTGTTTCTTTTTCGATCTCGGCCTTTTTCAGTGCACTATCTAATTCAGCTTGCTTTGTCTTTGCCGCCAGTTCTAATTCGGTCTGTTTTGCTGCAGCTTCTGCCTGCTTTAAGGCTGTTTCTGCCTCTACTTGCTTGGCCGCCCTTTCAGTCTCTGCCTGCTTTAAAGCTCTTTCAGCTGCTCTTTCTTCGCGTTCATTAGCTTTCTCCTGTACCAGTAGGTATTCAGAGTATTTCTTCTCACTCCACCTTGTTAACTCATCACCTGTCAACTGTAATTTTAACCCCATATCGATGAAATCATGTAATGACGACATGATGGAAAATGCAAATGAAATACCAGCCACACAATTTGTTATAAGTGGTTAGTAAATTAAACAATTTACAATTGTGTTCTATTGACAATACGTGCCTAAAATTGCATCCTTAAAGTATATGAAAAGAAAAATATACTCAAGTGCCCTGGATGCGGTGAAGAACGGTTGGAAATCGGGCTAGGAACTGTAGGGTCGCTACTTCGAAACACAAATGACCTCTACGCGCACGGTTTCAGATGGTACGGAAAACCTGCTTTGTTTTGGAGGAAATAAATTAGCGTCTATTTGATGGTGTGTGCCTGCTTGTCACTAAGTATTGATTAGGTTTGTATGGCGTTGAGTGTAATTGTATGTCGTAATTTTGTCAGTCAACAATTTTTTTTTCCAAAACACAAGTCACTTTCTTTCCCAAAACTTTTTGCGTTCCACAACTCAATTCACAAAGACAATCTACATATATCTCAACACTCTATAACCTTGATGACACATCACTTACATCAAGATGACATTCAGTAAGGACATAGACATCAAGTTTACAAGATGGCGACAAGGTCACAATGGCGACATGATCACAATGTCGACAAGGTCAAAACCGGTGACAAGTTCAACAATCACAAATGTTTTACACGTTTACAAGATCAAACAATATGTATGCACTGTACGTTTACAACTAGTCTCCATGTTTAAACAATGTAGTAATTTATCAAAATGAGCCTTCCACGATCACATTTACATGTACTATAAAGTTTGACAAAAATTCTAAGTTTACAAAACTCTAGTTTTAAATGTTAATCACATAAACACGTTCATTTCAAAGCCGGACGAATGCCACCACGTCCACACATGTCAGGGTCTTAAACTTGGCTCGCTAACCTAACACATGTGAGACCGTACAAGTACAACGTGATTTGACTTAAGACTCAACGACACAACGTTCAATGGATTTATTTACAGATCATATACCATACGATGATCACAACAAGATATACTTGACACTTCAATACACTTACATACACAATACAGCTCACAGTCTATCTCTCAAGATGTCCAGTCACTCGACGTTCATGCACAGAAACCACACAACGCCTTTCTCTCATCATGCGTCCAGTCGAGTCGACGTCCCAGAGCTGTCTGCCTATAGCTCGCAACTTGCCTCCCACCTGAAGTGGCTTCACGAGGCAGGCGTGCGTCTTGCGTCGTCCTTGCCTGACCGCTGGCCGTCTCGTCAGCCAGCAATCTTGCAGGCAGGTAACTACTCGCCTGGCGGCGTAACGAAGTTACGGCATCCCTGCTGGGGACTAAGTCGCCTGGCGGGCGTAACGATGTCACTGCATCACTGCACTATGCTAGACTCTGACAAGGAGGTAAAGGAATACATGGGGGTCATAGGTAAATATTATGTCAACTACCTCTACTTCCCAGAGAAACCTCTGGTGGCAACTTTATGAAGCTGGATCTTGTTAGTCAACAACCCTGTCACTAATTGTAAGTCAATTCAGGAGACTCATGAGAGTCGGCGCTGGAGCTACGGAGTGCTTAATGCGACGCTTTCGGAGGGGCGCCCTGCGGATAGAGACCGAGCCATGTGAGAAAACCCGGGTCAATGAGGTCTTTCTGGTGTCTGCCGATTCCATCGACGATGAACTATGGTTTTCGTTTAGTTTAGTTTAGTCGACGGATCAACATCATGGCACATGAGTGCAACTCATAAGTGCTCCGTTCTTCTCCTAACCCAAGCCTGAGTCAAGAGAAACTCAGCTCAGTGCACGAACTCCGTAGCACCGGCGAGGATCCTGAAATACTTTGGGTAGATTTTTAACTCGAAATTTTTACCGAGCAGTGCCGTTAGGCTACTCTTTTTCGATTTCCAACTGCCAAGGGATTTTTTACGTGCGCAACAATACACACGGGTGTCCGATCTCACTACCCAGAGACCAGGGGAAATTTTGTTTCTAGAAGTCCACGTGAAAAAATCCCGGTCCTCACGGGGGGATGAACCCGGAACCTCCAGCACTCGAGGCAGACACCATACCTCGAGACCACTCAGCCCCCCCCCCCCCCTAAACCCCCTGTGGTTTTCGTGGGTGACTTTTGTGTTGGCATTGGCGGCGGCATTACACATCCCTGTTTCACACCCCTTTTAATAGGTTGATATTTACCTACTTCATTATCACTCCATATGATAGATCTGTTTTCTATGTTTTTCTTTCCCCACCAATTTGTAGATTTTTAAGCACATCTAATTTGCCGTACACTACCAAAAGCCTTATCAACATGATAACATGCACATCTGTTTGTGTGTGTGTGTGTGTGTGTGTGTGTGTGTGTGTGTGTGTGTGTGTGTTAAAAGCATTGTGTATTGTTCGTGTTTTTACACGGCGTGTAGATGACTTTTGTGTTATTTTACATTCCTTTGAAATGAAGGTACCGAAATACCATTAATTAAAAGCGAAAATAAACCAAATGAAAACAAACAGACCTTGTGATTCCTGAGCTCTCCTTTTCATGTGCTCGCGTGCGCGCGCCCCGTGGGCAACCGACCTGGGATTTTCAACCATTTTACCGGTCTTAATCTCATGGTAAATATTAACGCTCTTTCATGTTCCGGTATGTTAGTTTGTGTGACCCTCTTTGTATACTTGTGTGTGTGCGCGCTTGTATTTGACTATCGGTGCGTTTTTGTATGGATGTCTGTTTGTTTCGTTATACTTGTGTGTCTGTCTGAATGTAGAAGTATAGGCGTTCCTGATTGTATGGTTGATGTCTTTGTGGTATCTGTATGTATACTTGTATGGTTGATGTCTTTGTGGTTGTATGTGTTTTTGTATATGTTATAGACAATGAGGCTCGTGTAGACGATTACGATGATATATTGCCTAGAGGAACAGTCTAAGCACCTGGAACCGTATTGACACGCGATGATAGTCCTCTTCAGTGTTCTGCGGGCCCGATCGAGAAGCATCACCATTACAGCGGACATCAACCACTCAGAACTACGACCCCCTCACTATATTACTAAACCCAGATTCTTAGTTTTTTCAGATTATACCCTCTTATTACATTTATGACCACTGATATATCGACCACTAATACCCCTTACCACCATATCCATTACAACTTTATACCGTCTCAATTCATCCAGCATTATTTCTCTTGGTCAGGTCAGCATGGCCGAATGGATAAGAACGCGTGTTCTTAAACGTCCGGTGTGCTGAGGCCGAAGTTAAGGATTCAACCCCAACACCAGACAGTTGGACTAAAATCTTGACCTATTGTCCGTGACTTGGGGACGTAAATTACAAGTACCTCTGAACTCGGAGTAGGTTCGCCTGATGGCCAGGGACACTGTTAATAGGTAAATTAAATCCACACGCAAAATTCAGTCCAGCAGTACTATAAACAGTGTGTCTGGACTACGCTTGGGTTCAAAGCGAGCGAGCGCAAAAAAAAAAAAAAATCCTATTGGTTTGCCCCTGCCTCTCTTCCCCTTGATCTGTCTACATTGGAATACCTCGAACCCGCTGAGGAAACAACACCAGCCTAGGCCTAATCTAAACAATTTCATATGTACTGAAAGGCCCCGGTTAACGTCGGGGTTATGTTATTGGAAAACGCGACTTTAAATGAAACGGCCTATAGCGAAACGGTATAAGGTGTATACACAGGTGACGACGTTATGGCAGAACGTAGCGACGTAAAGTGAAGTTATGTCACATTGTGACAACGACGTTATAGCGAAACGATGTAAACCAAAGCAACGGATAGCGGGGCCTTCGAGTACTATGCTGAATCACGCACTGGTGAATTTCCAGTATCAGTCTTGCATGTCCCGCTAATTCTTGGGCTTGGAGAGGGCTAGGGGAGGTCTGCAACAGTCCAAGAGGAGATGACATTTCGGTACCGCGTCGGGAGGAAACTCCGTACACCAACCTCATTCCGATTGATGCAACACCTTTTCTACGCTCATACGAACTCAACATCAATGAATCGAATTTAAGATAAAAAAATGCCCCCCAGAGCATTGCCACCAGCCACCATACCAAAGAACCAATCACCCAACCAACCACCCATTTACCGATCCACACAACCAACCACCCACCCAGTCAACCACCCTACCAACCACCCACCCAGTCAACCACCTTACCAACAAACCACCCAACTAAACAACCACCTTACCAATCACCAAGCCAACCAATCCACCACACAACAAACCACGCACTCAACCAACCAACCACACAACCAACCACCTACTCAAAGACACAACCACCTACTCAACTAACGAACTACCCACTCAACCAACTACCCATCCAAACAGCTTACTCAAACAACCACCCACTCAACCAACCACCCACTCAACCAACCACCCACTCAACCAACCACCCACTCAACCAACAACCCACTCAACCAACCAACCACACAACCAACCAATCACCCACTAAACAAACTAACCACGCAACCACACACTCAACAAACCATCCACTCAGTCAACCAGCCAATCAACCATCCAACCAACCACCCACTCACACAATTAATCACTCATCCAACCAATAAACCAACGAAACACTCAACAAGCCACTCAACCACCCAACCAAATACTCACCCACCCAACCACAAACCCACACACCCAACCAACCAACCACTCAACCAAATACCCACCCAATCAACCATCAAACCAACCAACAAACCAACGAAACCCCCAACCAGCCACCCAAACATCCAACAAGCCACCCAACCACCCAACCAGCCATCCAATCACTTAACCAACCAACGACCAAACCAAACAACCACCCAACCAACCAACCACTTAACCAACCACCAACTCAAACAACCATCCACTCAACCAACCAACCGCCCACTCAACTCAACCAATAACCCAACCTACCACCCACTCAAAACAACCACCCAACCAACCACTCAACCAACCAACTATCCAACCAACAACTCAACCAACCAACCACTCAACCAACCAACCACTCAACTAACCAACCACGCACTCAACAAAACAACAACCCCACCAACCACTCAACCAACCACCCAACCAACCACCACTTAACCAACCACCAACCAACCAATCAAACACTCAACCAACAACCCGCCCATCTAATCAACCTACCAACGAACCACCAAACCAGCCACCCAACCACCCAACCGACCACCTACGCAACCAAAACCAAACCAACCAACAAACATACGAACCACCCAATCACCCAAACGACAAGCCACCCAACCAACAACTCAACCAGCCAGCCACCAAACCAAACAACCCCTAAACCAACTAACTAACCACCCACCCACCCAAGCAACCAATCATTCAACCACCCGCCCATCCAACCATCCACCCAACCAACCAACAAATTAACGAACCCCCACCGAGATAACCACCCACTCAACCAACTAACTAACTAACCACCCAACCAACCAGCCACCCAACCACAAAATCAATCAGCCACTCAACCATCCATCCACTCAACCAACCAACCACCCACTCAACCAATCAACCACCCAACCACCACTCAACCAACCAACCTCTCAACCAACCACCAAATCAACAAACCACTCACTCAACCAACCACCCACCCAACCAACCACCAAAGCAACCAACAAACCAACAAATTCCCCAACCAGCCAGCCAACCAGCCAACCAACCTCCCAACCATCAAACCAGCTACCCAACCACAAAACGTACCAACCACTCATCCAACCAACCACCCACTCAACCAACCACCCACTCAACCAACCATTCACCCACTCAACTAACCAACCTCTCAACCAACCATCTAACCAACCACCCACTCAACCAACCAACCACCCAACCAACCAAACACTTAACCAGACAACTGCCAACCAACCACCCACACAACCAAACACCCTCTCAACCAGCCACCCAACCACCAAACCGACCACCCATCCAAAAAACCACCTAAACAACCACCCGACTCAACTAATCATCCACCCATCCAACCAGTCACCAAACCAACCAACAAAACAACGAACCACTTAACCAGCTACTCAACCACCCAACCGACTAGTCACCCAACCAACTATCCACTCACCCAACCAAACAACCACTCAACCAACTAATTAACGACCCAACCAACTACCCACCCAACCAACCACTCAACCAATCAACAACCCAACCAAGCAACCACCAAACCAACCAACAAACAAGCGAACTCCCACCCAGCCACCCAGCCACCCAACCAGCTAGACAACCACCCAACCAACCTACCAACCAAGCAACCACCAAAACAACCAACAAATCACCAAACCAGCCACCCAACCAACCACGCACGCAACCACCCAACCACCCAACCAACCAACCACCCAACCAACCACCCACTCAACCAACTAACCAAATTATCAGCCAATCAACCAACCACCCACCCACCCAATCAATCAACAACCAACCACGACACCAACCAACCACCCATCTGACCGACCTACCGACCGACCCGACCACCAACCACCCACCCAACCAACCAACCATCTAATCAACCACCCAACCAACCAACCACTCCCCCACTCAACGAATCAACCACCTGACTAACCAACCAACCATCCATCGAACCAACTACTTACCCAACCAACCATCCACTCAACCAGCCAACCATCCAACCAACCACCCACTCAAACAACCAACCACTCAACTAACCATCCAACCAATCATCCACCAACCACCTACTCAACCAACCAACCACTCAACTAACCATCAAACCAACCAACCACTCAACCAACCACTCAACCAACCAACCAAATACCCACACAACCAACCAACCAAACAACACAACAAACCAAGCATCCACTCAACCAACTAACCAACCACCCACTCAGCCAACCAACCAACTACCCAACCAACTAACCACCCAACCACCCACTCAACCAACCAACCAACCAACTACCCACTCAACTAACCAACTACCCACCCACTCAACCAACCAACACAGCACCTATTCAATCAACCAACCACCATAACAACTAACCAACCAACCACCTACTCAACCAACCAACCAACTACCCACTCAACTAAACAACCAACCAACCACCCACTCAACCAACCAGCCAACCAACCACCCACTCAACAAACAAACCAACCAACCACTCTAAGGAGCTTTACGTTCAGTAGTTTGGCATTGATTTCTGAACGACAAGTCAACGTTAAAATCCAAACTGACATGTGTAGGAAACGAGCTGACTGTGTAGTTACAGTGTGATGACACATCATTCATAGAACAACTCAATCACCATATACGTTTCTTTTAATCTAGAACTTTGCTCGAACACATTTACAGCGTCAGGGATCGAATTGTCGACGCCCGTTTGACCTAATTTGTTCAAGCAGTCACACAAGATAGCTTGTGCAATTCCTTAACTTTGTTTCTAGGAATCAACACGTAACCAGAACATCACTATCTACAGTCGCAAATTCACCCCATTGTAGATTCAACACAATATTAACATTATTCATGAGGAATACTACCTGTTTTTCTAGAACCACTGTATTTGATTGCTTTTGTTTCCGTGAAATATGACATATTCTTCTGTATATCCACATCTCCAGGGCTTCTATTCGACTTTCTAGTTGCTTGCTCAATGTCCAGGCTTCCACGCCATACGGTAGCTTTGAATATATGTAACATTTGACAATTATCATCTATAATGCTTTGTTAATCTCTTTAGATGTTAATACTGATTTGATGCTGTTGAACACATTTTTGCCCATTCCTATTCTCTTTTTGATTGCTGTTTCACTTCTGTTATCCTCTGTTATTACATATCCACGATAGGAGAAACTTGTTACTTGTTATAGTATCTCTCCATTTACAATGATGCTCATTGATGGCTTCTCCTTTCCACTGCTAACTATCATGGTTTTCGTTTTGTGGATGTTAATATCTAAGCCGCCGTCTCCCTGGTCTAGGGGTTACACGACTTTCTCCGTAATCTCGTATACTCTTGTCAGTGGCGTGAAATGATGAGAATCGGTAGCGGTTCTCTCCGCGTCGGTAACTTCCGGCGTATGTGAGTCGGTCGCTCAGAAAGCAATGGCAAACTACTGAGCCTAATCTTGCCCGCCAAGAAATCAACAATCAGCTAAAAGATGCTGATGTTGACAGCGATGTCCTGTAAAGGATATGCGGAAAAAAAAAAAATCTAAGCCACATTATTTTTCTTTTAATGATCGTTTATTACGTACAAAAACAGTATCTTTTTACATAAGCGAATACAACATATACATTCATACACATGTAACAGCATTGTATTCATGGCATGGTGTAACTACCTACATATTACCTGTTGACGATGATGGTTGAGTAATCATTTGCTCCCATGATTACCAAAACATTTAAAAGAAACCCTTTCACTTACAAATTGGGCACCCAGGCCCGTCTAACCTTCGGTCCTTCCAGTCACTCATCTTTTGTTCAACAATAGTACATGATGCATTTACATAGAAAAAAAAAATTGTCAAATGAATGTTGTAAATATAAACAATGCATATTACTATGTTAGAGAGAGAGAGAGAGAGAGAGAGAGAGAGAGAGAGAGAGAGAGAGAGAGAGAGAGAGAGAGAGAGAGAGAGAGAGAGGGGAGAGAGAGAGAGAGAGAGCTTAATCACACGTACAAATGATTTATTTGGGGCGGGTTGGGCTGGGCTGGGACAGAGGTCAAAGAGAATCATCACCCTTCAAAATACATTTGCGAAGGTTTTAGAGAAGATAGTCGCTGTCAAGCTGCAAGAGTTTTTGAAAAGCTGGAAGCTTTTTCCAAGAGGCATGGGGAGCTACAGGCCAGGAAAAGATAACTGGTCAAATGCAGCCACTTTTGCCTTTGATGTTTATGAGGGGTTCCAGAGTAGACAGGAAACGATGGCGGTAGCGCTTGATCTCGAGGATGCGTACAATAGAGTTCGAAATGATATTTTGATGACCGCACTGATGGAGAAGGGGGTCAATCCCTGGTTGGTGAACTGGATAGCAGCCGTCCTGCATTCTCGTCGGGTTGCTCTCCGTCTGGGCGCATGGACCTCAGAGCCACATATGTTAACCCCGGGACTGCCACAGGGATCTGCAGTCTCACCGGTGCTCTTTAATGTGTATACGAGCAAGATTGCAAACCTAGAAGCACCAGGGGTTGGAAGAATACTAACATTTGCAGATGACATGCTTGCATATAAGCAGGGGAGAGATAGGGAGCAAACAGCCCAGGAGTTACAGGCGACAGTAGACAAAGTGATTGACTGGTGCACTGAAATGAGTGCTGTCATCCACCGGAAAAGGCGGCTGTTTTGTGGTGCTCTCTGGACAACAGGATTGTAAGAGCTGATGTCCCAAGCCTCGCGATAGATGGTAGAAATGTCAGCAGAGAGAACAAACTGAAATATCTGAGGATCACATTTGACAGGAGCCTATCCTTCAAAGACCATGTGGAGACGGTCGTGACAAGATCTCAAAAGGGACTCAATGCACTTAAAACTATGGCTGCAATGGACACAGAGCAGAGAATGCTTTTCACACTATACCAGCACTTGATCCTCTCAGTAATTGATTATGGATTAGGTCTGCTCACTGTCTCAGAGAGTCAGCTGGTGAAGTTAGAGCGCATACAGAACGAAGCTATGCGGGTCATTCTGGGATGCACTAGAGACACCCCAGTAGTGTGTATGCGTTACATCATTGGTCTGCCGACTGTTGCTGGTAGGCTCAAGTTGATGCAGGCGAAGGCATTCCTCAGAGTAGCTGCAGACACAGACCACCCACTGCATGAGGCGCTGGACGCAGGTAAGGGTCAGCGACTGATAAGAGGGAAATCATGGATGGTTCAGGCGGAGGATACGATCAGACAGGTGTGTCCCTTGGAGAACATCAGGCGAGGAGAGGAGTGGGTCAGAGTGCCAGCGGAGCAGTCAGACTTGTGCAGAGTAATAATCACATTAAGCCGGGAGTGTAGGGAGTGGCCAGCAGGGGCCACGGAAGTGGAATATCCAGCAGCTAATTCAGGACAATGCTCACTCGAGTGATGTGATTATCTACACAGATGGTTCGGTGTCAAGAGGTGAGAGAAGTGGCTGGGGGTTCATAGCCAAAGCTAATGGTCGATGTTTGGGGCAGGAGAGCCTGGCATATGATACCACACCATCCAGCTTAAGAATGGAAGTGGAGGCAGTCACTGCGGCTCTCCGCTGGATGGAGAATACGACACACACACACATCGTGATTGTAACTGACTCAAAAAGCATGCTGACGAGGGTGAGGACGGGCAGACTTCGTGCGGAGTGGCTTGCTTCTCTTCGGAGGTCACGGGTGACAAGCATCGCCTGGATATTTTCTCCGGGGCATGCCGGTGTGCTGGGAAATGAACAGGCGGACAGATTGGCTGGCTCTGCAGAACTTGGTGGAGTATTGATACATGACAAGGCAGACGTGGTTGCGGACTTGTGGGAGCACGTGCACACCTCGGAGGAGCAAATGGATTACCATGGTCTGGCAAGAATGAGACAACGAGGAGTGACGAAGGGATCTGGCCGACGCTCAACGCTCAGAGGAAAGGCGAGACGGACTTATAATCAGATTGCTACTGGTACTATTAGTGTTGGAACTCTTCGCTGGCTGCTGAGGATGGGGACGGAGCACTTATGGGATTGTCCCCGAATGCTGTGATGTCGATTCCTAAATCAATCAATCAATCAATCAGAGGTCAAAGACATCTCAAACTGTTTATGTTCGTATTCCCGTTCCACGGTTTGACAAAGAAAACTGACCTACATTATACAGTTTCCTTTATGTTGTCCGGACTGGGGCAATAGTCTCACCGCCAGTGACACAGAAGGAGAGGATAATGACACAATCTTTTTTTTTAATGATAATATAACATTTATGAAATGGTATATTTACACACGCTCATACGCCTCCTTTCCAATTTTTTTTTCATGCACACTTAGTTTTATGTAACAACTTTAAACGTATCACCGAATACATCATGCGTGAAACATTGGAAACACGTTCCATTTTGAAAGGAAAATTTAAAAACAGGTATGTGTGGCGTTTGCACGCGAGAGAAAGAGAGAAAGAGAAACAGAGAGAGAGAGAGAGAAAGAGAGAGAGAGAGAGAGAAAGAGAGAGAGAGAGATGGAGAGAGCTAGGGAGTGGGGAGAGAAAGAGATACAGAGAGAGAATGAGAGAGGACGAATGTGTGTGTGTGTGTGTGTGTGTGTGTGTGTGTGTGAGAGAGAGAGAGAGAGAGAGAGAGAGAGAGAGAGAGAGAGAGAGAGAGAGGGGGGGGGGTTACTTCCTGGCTGACAAGGACCTTGGACCTATGCAATTCAGCTTGTCTTTGTGTGGGTAGCCCAATGCAATTTTGTCCCTGGTTGTTGTAATATTACCCATTCTCCGGTGGCAAAGAATGGCAGTGTGCTGATTCATTGCACATGTGCTGGTTACTGTAAGAGATTTTAAAGAGAAAAGTCAAGTTTTTTTCCATTATAAACCATTCTATAAATTTAATCAACCCAAGTGCATTACAGACTCAACAATATTTCTAATTGCAAGAGAAAATGAAATTAAAGAAAGTTTACACATTTCAATCAGGAAATATAGTAAATAGTTTGTATTTGAACATTAATAAAAATAAGTTTCTGTTGTATGTAAGAGAATTGAACCTGGCCTTGATTCTGAAAGTTCAAACTAAATTTCTGTATTCTGCTAGTGTTTGAAGTAGCTTTTGTGTGTGTGTGTGTGTGTGTGTGTGTGTGCGTGCGTGCGTGCGTGTGTGTGTGTGTGTTTTGGGAAGAGTGATCAGAAAGATTGCCTTTGTAAGTGTCTGTTTCTTTGACTGTGTATGTTTGTACTAGTTGTTGGGGAGTTTTCACTGCGTCTGTGACTGTTTGGCATGTGTAGAACATGTGTTCTTCTGTCTCTTGAAGTCTCATTGCTGTATTCGGGATACTACGTCGTGAGGTCCCAATCTCTTCCACGAAGGCCAACTATCTTCACTATTGCGTCCTAAACACGCCTCATGCGGGTCATACACTCTGCTGTTTCGCTTTCGAAGCCGTTGATCAATGTAGATTCATTCGCCTTGTTCACCGCCCCAGTATTTTGTGTACTAGGGATGAACATTCCCATTTTAGTAGGATATTACCCCTACTTAACTCGTGTAGTTTAGCCAGGCAGACGAGACTGTTGCCCGTGGTGTGTCCACCGCCGTACACAAGCGATATTCGTGGAGCCATACATGAGCTAGGTATAGAGATGGGAACCAAATAGGATTCTGGTCTATCCCTTGGGATATGGCTGCCACTCATCGTGAGGTGCAACCCCTCTCGCTTTACTCTACACCTATTACCAGTGTCCTTCGCCATCAGGCAAACCCACTCCGACTTCAGAGGAAAAGCATACTGAAAGTTTAAGAGCGAGGGATGTTATCCTTTCTGCCAAGCTGACCTGCATGAATTATGAAACTTTAATTTAGGTTTGCCATGAGTTAACTTAGCTACACTTTAATATCTTCATGAGTTCCTCATTCTTATTGCAATAAAATGTTGCATGTCCTTTGCAGGGCGTTGCGATCAACCCCAAACCTAGGTTGAAAATATCGGCAGAGGTAAGGAGTAGGTTTGAGTGCCGAATAGAAATTTAGACTTGTGTGGGGTTATAATCACATTGGGCTGTGAGTGTAGGGAGTGGCCAGCAGGTGCTACGGAAGTAGAAATTCAGCAATTAATTAATGACTACTCTCATCCTGGCGATGTGGTTTTCTATACCGATGGCTCTGTGTTAAGAGACAAAAAATAATGTGCCTGGGGATTCACAGCAAAAGTAAATGGCCAATGTCTAGTAAAGAAGAGATTGGCATATGACACCACGACCTCAAGTCTGAGAACAGAGGTAGAGGCGATTACTGCAACTGACTGGAGAACAAACTGTATACGTATGTTGCGATTGTAACTGGTTCACAAAGCTTGCAGGCAAATGTGAAGACTGGCATCCTTCGTGCAGAATGACTTGCATCGATTCAGATGTCACAGGTTGTGAGCATTCGCTAGATCCTTTCTCCAGGACACTTTGGTGTGGTTGGAAATGAACAGGCAGACAGATTGACTTTTTCCGCATAATTAAAGGGTGATTTGATGCATGATAAGGCAGATGTGGTGAAGGTGCTCTGGGAGCATGTGAATAATGCTGACTATCATGGTCTAGAGAGAATGCAGCAGCAAAGGGTGGTTAGAGGATCTGGTCGACAGTCGTCACTCAGGGGTAAAGCAAGACGGATATATATTCAGATTGCAAGGAGCACCATTAGTATTGGAACTCTTCGCTGACCATTCAAGATGAGGGATGAGCGCTTATGGGAGTGCCCCGAATGCGAAGAGTAGGTTCTTGACTCAACTCAACACAGCCTAGGTAGAATTACTAGGCAAGGTTACTATTCAGTTTATTTTCTCAACGGCAAGTCACCGTTCAAGTCAGCTGACAGTGTAAGGAATAAACCCGTACCCTGCCGTCAGCGACCGGAAGTTTGAGCGCAAGCGCATTTAGCCCCACGGCCAGGCTCACCTCTCATTCTCAAAAGTTGTATATCCTTTACAGGGCATCGCAGTCAACCCCAGCATAATTTGGCTGTTTGTGATTTCTTAGAAGTTTACAGTTCAGTAGTATGCCATTCATTCCTGGACAACCGGCACTCTTACCAATGTTTAGAAACAGCGGTCTGCTTCCAAATCGCACACAGCCGTGTTTAGATCGCGGTATGCGTGACTACGAATTGAATTCGCCACAGAGCATGGCTATTACACAAGGATAATTTCAGCCCAGTGCACTAATTCTGTATCAGTGCAAAAGTAAGGAACGGACTACTTTCCCCGCCATGAGGCGCATTGGATATATGGTGCAAGCCCCAAAACAGTTCGACCCATCGGCACTGGATGGGTCATGTGATCCACATCACGCCAGCCACCTGCCCTTCCCGGAAAATTTTCCTGGTATACATTTTCCGCTGGGTAGATCTGAGAGGCCAGGACTCTGAACACAATCGACGTTTTGAAGGGGACTTGAACATATGACCACCAGGAAGGTAGCTCAGCGTGCTAGTCAATGAGCTGCCACGGCTCCCTGTGTAGCACTGACGAGCAACCTAATGTGTGAGTCGGAATCCGGCTTGTTGTAAATATTTATTTTATCTGTGGGTTTTCGAATTAGAATTTGGCAGGGGAGTGGCTTAATGGGTCTAATGTCGTGGTTTTCAACTAACCGACGGATGTTTAACTTTGCTTCAGCGAAAACACGAGCCCAGATAGTTTTTCGCCCTTATCCGAGACGGTTAGGCGTCTAAACCACTTTCATGGGATCAAGCAGATGTTGTGCTCGCCTAGGCTTTCAGAAACTAAACACAGTTTAGTTTAGTTTAGTCGACGGATCAACATCACGGCACACGGGTGTAACCCATAAGTGCTCCGTTCTACTCCTAACTCAAGCCTGAGTCCGAAGAATCTCAGCTCAGTACACGAACTCCGTAGCACCGGCAAGAATCCTGAAATATATTGGGTAAACATTGGGTAAATATTTTATCTCGAAATAATACACACTGGCGTCCTATCTCACTACCCAAAGACCAGGGGAAATTTTGTTACTGGAAGTCCACGTGAAAATATCCCGGCTCTCACCGGGGCTTGAACCCGGGACCTCCAGCACACGAGGGGGACACCATACCTTGAGACCACTCAGTCCCCAAACCAAACACAGACCCGATGATAGTTGCATATTCTTGACAGGACGTCGCAGTCAACCCCAGCATTTTTAGTTGTTTGTGATCTCTTGGCAAGTTTACGTTCAGTAGTTTGCCATTGCTGTCTGAACGACGGCACCCATATCATTATATAAAAAAACCCAACTCAAGGCGGTCATCTACCAAACTGCCCGCAGCTGTGTTTCGAACTACGTCCGTATCTCCTACACCGCGGAGCAGGCAGCAGCCCTGATAAATTTGGCTATTTGCGATGTTAAATGGATATAGGGAGTTTGGCGTATTTCTGAATCATGTTCTATTGTACACTATATGTACACAATATGTGGAAAGAATGAGATTGTGGGGGATCGGCAGGGGTTCTGGAAGAATCTGAAAGCTGAGAGGGAAGACCAGGAGAACTTTTAATCAGATAGCGGTGGGAACGATTAGTAGTATGACTCTTCGCTGGCTGTTGAACGAGGGGACGAAGCACGTATGGGAATGTCCTGAGTGCAGTGATGTCGGTTCTTAACTCAACTCAACTGTACACTATATTCACATACAGTTTGGGAGTGGCGGTTTCACAATGGTTAACACACTTTTCTACAGGCCTGGTTTATCGTGTTCGGGGTAGTTTTACATGACCTGGGATGCCTTGATATGGTTATAGCGGGAAATGTAAAGATCTATGTGTGAAACTACCGAAAGGCAAAGGAGAAAGAAAAAGAGCAAATTCAATAGAAATAAAACGTGACACAGCCAGCAAGAACAAAGGCTTTCAGGCTTATTCCGAGAAAGAAGTACGGAGAACAAAGGACAGTTGAGTAGTATGATCAGATGACTTCAGCACTAGTCAACAAATTGACTAACCTAATGATGATGAGGATATTGATGATGGTGGTGGTGATAGTATCTTAGCTGGCTAAAACAGAAAGTATTCACGTCCAACGATTCAAGGAAACCGTTAAATATCATAGCTGATTTAGTGTGTGTGCGTGTGGGGGGGGGGGGGGGGGGGTATTCAGAATCCGCAATACTAGGAATTCGTAAGGTAAATTTAGTAACACACGTAAGCAAAATCAATTAGCAATTCTTCCTGTTCGAAAATCTAGGGCGTGTGTCAGCTTTGCCTTTACACGGTTCACCGTGCCCTTTATAAGTGTGCCGTAGCCTGACTCGGCTTTGACATTTGACACTTGATATTCCCTGTCATCCATTCCCGGTTGATTTTCTATGCAAAGTCACGTTAAGTGGATTGTCAACTTAGTAGCCACTGCAATCCTGGAACATCACTGTAATTATGATATAACACAACGCAGTAGCCACTGCAATCCTGGAACATCACTGTAATTATGATATAACACAACCACAGTAGCCACTGCAATCCTGGAACATCACTAGTAATTATGATATAACACAACCACAGTAGCCACTGCAATCCTGGAACATCACTGTAATTATGATATAACACAACCACAGTAGCCACTGCAATCCTGGAACATCACTGTAATTATGATATAACACAACCACAGTAGCCACTGCAATCCTGGAACATCACTGTAATTATGATATAACACAACGGCAGTAGCCACTGCAATCCTGGAACATCACTGTAATTATGATATAACACAACGACAGTAGCCACTGCAATCCTGGAACATCACTGTAATTATGATATAACACAACCACAGTAGCCACTGCAATCCTGGAACATCACTGTAATTATGATATAACACAACCACAGTAGCCACTGCAATCCTGGAACATCACTGTAATTATGATATAACACAACCACAGTAGCCACTGCAATCCTGGAACATCACTGTAATTATGATATAACACAACCACAGTAGCCACTGCAATCCTGGAACATCACTGTAATTATGATATAACACAACGGCAGTAGCCACTGCAATCCTGGAACATCACTGTAATTATGATATAACACAACCACAGTAGCCACTGCAATCCTGGAACATCACTGTAATTATGATATAACACAACGGCAGTAGCCACTGCAATCCTGGAACATCACTGTAATTATGATATAACACAACGGCAGTAGCCACTGCAATCCTGGAACATCACTGTAATTATGATATAACACAACCACAGTGTTACTTTCCCCTTCTTTCCCTTTGAACTCAAGTGTAGTCCGTACACATGCTACTACTTCTACTACTTTACTGATCTTTGCGTGTGGATTAGTTTTCCCTACTACCAGTGTCCCTCGCCATCAGGCCAACCCACTCCGACTAATGAAGTACTTGTAATTTACCTCCCCAAGTAAAGGACGAGAAGTTAACACTTTAGTCCAACTGACCGGTGTAGCGGTTGAACCCTTTACCTCGGCAACAGCGCACCGGATGTTGTAAGAACGAACGCTTTTATCCATTTGGCCATGCTGACCTCCGTACGACAGTTTTATACACAATAGTTTCTCCTCCTAATCATCTACATTCTCCTCCTCCTCCTCCTCCTCCTCCTCCTCCTCCTCCTCCTCCTCCTCCTCCTCCTCCTCCTTCTTCTTCTTCTTCTTCTTCTTCTTCTTCTTCTTCTTCTTCTTCTTCTTCTTCTCGTGTTGTTGTTGTTGCTATTTGTTTCCATCGCTTGGAATCAGCTTGCATCCGCAATTTTGCTTCCCGCATGAAAGCTGGATAGACTGAGACGGTGGCATGGAGGACTATCATCAGTAGAGTTGATCCAGAACACCAAAAACCGAGATCTGTGGAGAGACATGAACGCCTACGCCAGCAAGTGGGGCACTTGATGATGATGGTGATTATGATGATGATGATGATGATGATGGTGATGATGATGATGATGATGACTTCTATGTGTGCTAATCAACACTTGTGAGTATATTTCAAATGTACTGAGTTTCAGGGTCTGAGATTAAGACAGCGTCAATGTTTGTGAGATTTAGACAGCGTCGATGTTTAGCACTGGTAGCAGGGTGTTGTTTGAATATGATATTTATAACATATCGTTTGAGTGAGGGCTCCGAGATGACAGTGGACGAAAGCTACTGTAGCTACGATGACCTACCCCAGGCGGTCAAGCAGTGCTCGCTGCCCTGTCCCGGAGAATGCGTCATGTCCGAGTGGTCAGACTGGTCACTGTGCAGACAGGTAAGCCCATGATACCAGGTCTATGAGAGAAAGTATAAATCATGCCCCGTCTGGTATCTCTGGACCACACAACACTGAAGAGAGTCTCATATCAACCCATCCCATCTTATTCCCCCTGTACCTTGCGGTGTCGAGGTGAAGCATAAACAGCGGGAGAGTGTCCGTTTATGGGTTTCATGTATACAGGCAATATCATGGTTGAAGATACTCTGTCTCCGGCATTCGTGCAGCGCTCAAACAAACTCCAAATCCTGTCCTAGAAGACTGTCCTGACTTGTTCTAACTGAGCGAGCTATTCTGGCAGACTGGAGCGACCCTTCGTGGCGAGCTATTCTGGCAGACTGGAGAGACCCTTCGTAGATCTGTGAAGACTTCAAGCAAACCAATCTGTCTGTGACCCATGCTGGAATAGATTGATTGATTGATTGATTGATTGATTGATTGACTGATTGAGCTTTATTTTAGAAGGGTTACGAATTGGGCACGCAGGCCAGTCTTACATTCGCCACTTCCAGTCACTCATCTTTCGTTCATCAATAGTGCATGATGCATTTACATAGGAAAAAAAACATTGTCAAATGAATGTTGTAAACATAAACAATGCATATTACCATGTTATGAGACATATCCCAAACTCACCCACCCACCACACACACACATGCCCCACCCACACAACCCCCCAACCACGCACACACCCCAGGCATACATATATGCCCCACCCACCCATCCCCCACCCACTTAGCCAAACACACATCCCCAACCACACATTCCCCCACCCACACAATCATCCCCTGCCAACCCACACATCATGCATCCACCCACACAACCCCGCCCACACTCCCTCACCAAACAATCTCCCCCAACCCACACATACATCCCACACCCACCCCTAAACACATCCCCAACCCACACACATCCTCCCGCACACAATCTCCCCACCCACACACATGCCACACCCATCCCCCATCCAACACACCATCCACCAACACATCCTCTACACATCCTCCACCCATCCACTTACACACCCCCAATCACTCATCCCCCATCCACTCATCCCTCAACCACACATCCTCCACCCCCACACACATCCCCCACCAACCCACACATACATCACCCACACACATCCTCCACCCACACGCACATCCCCCACTCATAAACACATGCCACATACATCCCCCACCCACGTACTCATCGCTCAACCACTCTCACCCACACATCCCGCACCCTCCCTCAACACATACCTCCCCAACCTACCCACTCACACTCACACACCCCAACCACCCAGCCAAACACACATCCCACACCCTCACACATCCCTCACCCACCCGCACATCCCACACCCAACCACGTCTCCCCCATCCACACACACACACACACACATCTCCCCACACATCTCCCACCCACCCACACATCCTCCACCCACCCACACTTGCCTCACCCACACACAACCCCACGCACACAGACATATTCCCCCACACACATTCACATCCCCACACTCATCCCCACACCCATCACACACCCATCCCCCACCCCACACACATCCTCCACACCCACACATCTCTTACCCACCCACCAACACATTACCCACCCACACACCCACCCCACCCAGCAACACCCACACACTTCCAACCATCCCACACCCTCACACACATCCCACACCCGCACACACATCCTTTACCCACCCACCCACACATCCTTTATCCACCCACACACATCCCCCACACACAACCAATCCACATATACACCCCCACACATCCCACATACACAAACATCCCCCACATACATATTCACACACACACACACACACACACATCCTCACATCTAGACACATACGTGATGCCTCACATAATCACTGAAACTAGTATGAACAAACTCCCACACTTTACACACACATGCAGTGACGATTGTCGTGAGCATTCTCGCAAAACTGTAGAAAATGGAGAAAAAATTGTACATGTACATTTTGTAACGTAAAAATGTGTGATGCAACTCAGCTCTCTCTCTCTCTCTCTCTCTCTCTCTCTCTCTCTCTCTCTCTCTCTCTCTCTCTCTCTCTCTCTCTCTCTCTCTCTCTCTCTCTCTCTCTCTCTCTATCTCTATCTATATATATATATATATATATATACACACACACACACATACACACACACACACACACTCATACTCACTAACTCTCTCACTCACTCTACGATAATGTGCATCTGTTCATATTATACATGATAAAATCAAGTGGTATACAAAATGATACCTCGTTATATGAAAGATGAGAATACATTAAAAAAAATTTGGAATAGCATGTTACATGACATGCGTGCGCTCAACTCTCTCTCTCTCTCTCTCTCTCTCTCTCTCTCTCTCTCTCTCTCTCTCTCTCTCTCTCTCTCTCTCTCTCTCTCTCTCTCTTTAGTACAGGAGAGCCTGGTTATGATATCACGATATCTAGGGTGAGATAAGAGATGGATGCAATCACAGCGGCATTACGCTGGCTGGAGGACAAACAGCACACAGCTGTCGTGATTGTAACGGACTCAGAGAGCATGCTAAGAGATGTGAAGAAATGCATGCTTCGTGATGAGTGCCATGCTTCAATTTTGTGGTAAAAAGGCAGTGATAGGGAGCATCTGTTGAATCTTTCCCCTAGACATATTTATGTGATGGGGAATGAGTATTGTTTGGGTGTGCATCGTTGGGTGGTATATGGTGCGCAATAAATCAGACGTGGTCAGGACAATTTGGGATGGTATATGTAGTGTGGAAGAACAGATCAATCTTCATGGCCTGGAGAGAATGGTGTTCCAGGGAGTGACCAGAGTATCATTACTCCGAGGAAAGGCCAGACAGACACAAACTGCTTCTGATGCCTTTAGCATTGGGGCTCATTCGCTGTCTGTTGAGTACGGAGCGACGTATGGGAATTTTCCAACTGCTATGTTGTCTGTGGTTCTTGATTCATTTCAACACAGGAAAACAAATGGTCTATTACCGACTAAGTGCAGGTATTACAAGATATCTTTGCAAAAGCATAAGAGCCGTTAAATGAAATGGATGAGGCAAATCAACAGAAAGAATGTCAAAACACAAATTATGACACATGTAAACAGAAGAGAAGTAAAATACAATAAATGAGACATATCAACAGTAAGAAAAAACCAAATGAACTAGCTGAGACATATCAACAGAAGAAAAGGAATAGAGACATGAACATTACAATGGAAAATAAGATCGTGAACTAGACAGCACAGCAGTCATACAATGGTGAACTAGGCAGTACTGCAGACATTACAGTGGTGAACTAGAGAGTACTACAGACATTACAATGGTGAACTAGAGAGTACTGCAGTCATTACAATGGTGAACTAGGTAGTACTGCAGACATTACAGTGGTGTACTAGAGAGTACCGGAAACATTACAGTGGTGAACTAGACAGTACTGCAGACATTACAGTGGTGAACTAGACAGTACTGCAGACATTACAGTGGTGAACTAGAGAGTACTGCAGACATTACAGTGGTGAACTAGAAAGTACTGGAGACATTACAGTGATGAACTAGAGAGTACGGCAGACATCACAGTGATGAACTAGAGAGTACTACAGACATTACAATGGTGAACTAGGCAGTACTGCAGTCATTACAGTGATGTAACTAGAGAGTACTGCAGACATTACAATGGTGAAGTAGACAGTACGGCAGACATTACAGTGATGTACTAGAGAGTACTGCAGACATTACAGTGGTGAACTAGACAGTACTGCAGACATTACAATGGTGAACTAGAGAGTACTGCAGTCATTACAATGGTTTACTAGGTAATACTGCAGACATTATAGTGGTGTACTAGAGAGTACCGGAAACATTACAGTGGTGAACTAGACAGTACAGCAGACATTACAGTGGTGAACTAGACAGTACAGCAGACATTACAGTGGTGAACTAGAGAGTACGGCAGACATTACAGTGGTGAACTAGACAGTACAGCAGACATTACAGTGGTGAACTAGAGAGTACTGCAGACATTACAGTGGTGAACTAGACAGTACAGCAGACATTACAGTGGTGAACTCGAGAGTACTGCAGACATCACAATGGTGAACTAGACAGTAATGCCGATAATACAGTGGTGAACTAGATAGTACTGTATACAGTGCAGTGGACAAACAGATGGTGAACTATAGAGACTGCAGACAATACAGTGGTGAAGTAGATAGTACTGTATACAGAGCAGTTGACAAACAGATGGTGAACTATAGAGACTGCAGACATTACAATGGTGAACCAGACAGTACTGCAGACGTCACTGAATCAAACATTTATCCGGCTTATATCTAGTTGCTGAAACGTTCTACACAAATCCCGAGAATGTTATAGCGCTGCTCCTACATGAGCCCTGGGTAGTGGAGCAGACTATAGCCTTTTTTAGATAATGGCGATAACATATGTGGTAACGTGTGCACGGTGCGCACTTTAGAGTGTTGATGTTGGTTTCGCTGAGTGTTAATACTGGTTTCACAGAGTATTGATAGTGGTTTTCCAGAGCGTTATGGGTTCCACAGAGTGTTGATATTGGTTTCACTGAGTGTTGATGACTTTTTTTTTTTTTTTCAGAGTGTTGATGTTGGTTCCACAGAGTGTTGATATTGGCCCCACGAAGTGTTGATATTGGTTTCACGGAGCGTTGATGTTGGTTTCACAGAGTGTTTATGTTGGCCCCACAGAGTCTTGATATTGGTTTCATAGAGTCTTGATGTTGATTTCTCAGAGTGTTGATGTTGGTCCCATAGAGTCTTAATGTTGATTTCACAGAGTGTTGATGTTGGCCCCACAGAATGTTGATGTTGGCAACACAGAATGTTGATATTGGTTTCACAGAGTGTTGATGTTGTCCCCACGTAATGTTGATATTGGTTTCGCTGAGTCTTGATGTTGGTTTCACAGAATGTTGATGTTGGTCCCACATAGTCTTGATGTTGGTGCCATTAAATTACCCTATGGCTCACATTTGTTAAGATGTGGTTTGTCGTTAATGATCACTTTCATTGCACCCAGACAACAAATACTATAATCATTCGTTTTGTGGGTATGTTTTCTAATCTTGAAGCGGCCTGCCCTATTCCACTGCTCAATTGCCGGGGGATTTGTCAAGTGCGCCAGGTTTACGTGGTTCTTTAAGTTTTTCGCACTTGTCAGAGAAGGTTGGAAGTTGGATCCACTACCCCGGGATCAGGCGGAGAGAGTACCATCCTCTTCTTTTTATTAATAAACACGTCACACTGTTAAGACCAGGGTTTCAAGATGCAGTGTCAGACTTCATAAAGTGAAAACCACTCCACCATTGAATTATATTATATGTAGATTTGAATTTTCTCTTAATTAATAGATCTTTAATTCTATCCCAGCCTTGCAGTGGAAAACAAATTCAAAGTAGAACACGACATGTCTTAAGGATGCCAGCACGAATGGAAGCTTCGTATGTGACTTGTTCCATCAAGCGAGAGGAGCGACCGTGTGAGCGGTGGAAGAATTGCATAGAGTACTCCTGGGAGATTTCCGATTGGACCAGTTGTCTTGTGAATGGTGGGGAGAATGATTGTGGGGTGGGACACACAGAAAGATACGCCTTCTGCAGAAATGAGAACAATCAGATAGTGGAGTCCTACAAATGTGAGCAGGTAAGCAGTTCTGTGTTTTCATTGGTTTTCAATTCTGTGTTGCCATTGGTCAGTAGTTCTCACTTGTCATTGGTCTTCAGTTCCATGTTATCACTGGTCAGCAGTTCTCTGATGTTACTGGTCAGCAGTAATCTTTTGTTATTGGTCTTCAGTTGTGTAATGTCATTGCTCTTCAGTTCGGTTTAACCATTGGTCAGCAGTTCCGTGTTGTCACTGTTCAGAAGTTTTATGTTGTTATTGGTCAACAGTTCTGTGTTGTCATTGGTCTTCAATTCTATGTTGTCAATGATCAGCAGTTCTGAATTGTCATTGGTCAGCAGTTCTGTCAGCAGTTCTGTGTTTTCATTGGTCAGCAGTTCTATATTATTGTTGGCAGCAGCTGTGCATAAAACATCAGAACTGCACTAACTCCTCTCTCTCTCTCTCTCTCTCTCTCTCTCTCTCTCTCTCTCTCTCTCTCTCTCTCTCTCTCTCTCTCTCTCTCTCTCTCTCTCTCTCTCTCCCTCCCTATTCATTTCACTCTTTATGTGCATGTGTGTTTCGCATCACTAATGTGTTGTTTATACTGTGTATCCTTTGTCAAATTCCATGATTCATCTCGAATCACTAAGTTGTATATGTTTGTATTTAAGTGTGTGTTGTGTGTGTGTGTGTGTGTGTGTGTGTGTGTGTGTGTGTGTGTGTGTAAAACAGGGGTGGGGAGGGAGAGAGAGAAATAGATCGTCATGTTTATACATCTTTGTCACTTCCTACTCTAATTTGTCTATGAAACCATACTTTAATTTGCATAATTAGAATAGGGAAGCGGAATAATAAAACAAGCATGCTGTCTTCACGTGGCTTTTATTTAAGTGATAAGGACAACGCAAACAGAATATTATAAAAAAGTATACAGGTATTTTCAAGTTTTGAAATATATTGTATAGTTTTGCAACTCTGGCCAGATTGCACACCGTAGTGGTGTGAAACCTGGTCTATGGCATAGTACCTGTCATGGTCCACATCCGCGGATGTACGAAGGAAAATGAGATCGCAAAGTCGAATACAGGGAAACCACACATCGCCATCCAATGGCTTGCCCTATTCAGGATGTTTGCCCCATAAGGCGTTTTGACATTTCGTTCTATCAAAAGCCAGACGTCCTTCATCTGTTGCTGTTATGTGTATGTTATCTTCCTCTGTACTACTCCAGCCATGGTTATCTTTTCCAGACATTCGTGTCTTACTATGTGCTCAAAAATATATCATTTTCCTCAATGTTAGTTGTCTTAATAACAAATTGTCTCCACTGTTTAGTTCTTGTTGTTGGTTATATCTGTTTGTTTAATATGTCGTGCAATGTACAAGGGGACTCCAAATGAGAACCTTAAATGTTGTTTATTTGTGTGTGTGTGAATATATTCTGAAAAGGTAAAGAATGAATGTATCATTTTTCGATGAAGTCATCACTTCGTTCAATGCATGTCCTCAAGCGCCGATACAGTGTTTGGATTCCTGTAGAAAAACATTCTCTTGGTCATGTGTGTAACCACTCTGAGGGTCACTACTCGGTGTGCCTGACAGAAGTCACGCCGTTTTGAAACTTCCTACTCCACTCATACACTTTCTGGACTGGCAGGTATGCATCGCCATACTGGACCATCATTTATATAGATTTCATCCCTTCACTGATCAAAAAATGGATAACAGAACGCTGCTCCTCTTTGGTGCATGTCAAAAGTGGGAGGGGAGGTCATCTTTAAACTGTCCTTATGACGTCACCGTGTTCGTGTACACTGTGATGTCACCTGCCACCTTTTACATCCTTAACAATAATATTGATATGTTACGAGACTATGGCGTGGTTATTGTAATTTCTATCTGTAGGTAGTAAGAATTTTAAGATGGGATATAGAAACAGAGATAATGATAACTTCATGATCAAGTACAGGAACAGTCGATTTTGTGGCGAAGGAGTTAAGGCCACAATGAGTAATTCAGCATTCAAAACACAGCTGCTGGTGATGTGGATGCAGACCGCTTGCGTTGGTTTTCATATAATGGTAATAGTGCCGGTCGTTCAGAATACATTGGCAAACTATTTAAAGTAAACTTGCCAATAAATCTCAAACAGCCACAAAAAGGGTGGAATGGACTGCGACGTCCTGTAAACAACAAACATTTATAGAAACAGCGATGCATTTTGAAAATCAACAATTAAGGTAAGCGAAAGAGTTCACTTGGGGAAGAGAGTTTCCTTTGCTGGTAGAGTCAACATCAGCATTTACAACAGTTGCAACATTGTACTGCATGTCACCAGCGACGATACCCGTATGTAAACCAGAACCATGGATGCTATATTCTTTTTTGTTTGTGAGTCATGATCATCATCACGTGTCCTGCCAGCTGGCGTGGGCGTTCAATCATCTCAGGATCTGTTCTATTGATAGTGTTCTTCCGTGTCTCCGCCTCTGTCCATCCAGCGTCGTTTCTCTTAATGTGTGCTGGTCTCTTCTATCGCTGATCTTTCTTGTCGTCAGGATATTTTCCAGCGTCTCTTTAATCATTATGTGAAAAAAAAAACACGCTTTCTTCTTATATGCAGAACTCTTTACATTTCGAGAAGACACTGTAGTGGTTTCCTTTTGTGGATATTTTATTTCCAATTTTAAAAATTTGCCTAGGCAGCTGTCATCTATTTTTTTTTTTACATTACCTTGCGATGTAGGACAGGGGAGGTGGGGGGGGGGGGGGTCTTGAGAGCCTGAGGAGTTAAGGACCGCCTTGCTTGTGCAGTCGCCGCGAACTGTGCAGATTATAGTTTTTTGTTTATTTTTGTATACTTGGTATTCTTGGCCACTGTGCCTACACAGTGACCTATTGAAAGCCTTGGTTAGAGAAATTAGACGTAGACAGTCGACATATCTTGGGCAAGTTATGAGGAGAACTATACTTAGTGACAACTGGGAAAACTTATGGAAAAATAAACAAGTGGAAGGCAAAGAGATAAGTACCTGTATTTTTTTTTGCCACGTGGCATAATCGGGACAAAACACAGACCTTATCCAAGACTGGTGAGTGTGTGCGATGCCGAAACATGATCGCCAATGCTTATCGACATGGCACAAGATGGTGATCTTAAGCGGCCTAATTTTATTATTATTTCCAACTGCCGACTTCCAAATGTGTAAATACTTATAACTTCTCATGTATCTCTATAAATAACCCAGGGTTTACAAAGAGGACCTCTTCGGTTTTGCAAGTGCCAACTGGCAATGGTAGAAAATGCCCCGACAACTGGAACAGACTAAACAGTGCTTTCATAAAGGGTGCTACAAGTGGTACACCTCGGACTGGAGTCACTGTATTATTGCCGTGCGTACTATATATGTTACTGCTGCTCTGTGATGTCAGTTACTGCTGCTCTGTGATGTCAGTTACTGCTGCTCTGTGATGTCAGTTACTGCTGCTCTGTGATGTCAGTTACTGCTGCTCTGTGATGTCAGTTACTGCTGCTCTGTGATGTCATTTACTGTTCTATGTCAGTTTCTGTTGAAAAGTACTGTAGCCTTTGAGTTACGTTTTACTGTGATGTCAATCGTTCTGATTAAAATGAGACAGTACATGTAAGCTTTAAATACGTTTTCAGACGATTCAATATTCATAATGAAAATAAGACTAAACAGATCTACCAACCAGAATTCACCATTTGGCAGATTGTTATTAAGACCGGTGTCTGTGGCGAAGGAGTTACGGACGCAATTCATACCGCGTTTGAAACATAGCTGCAGGCGATTTGGCAGCAGACCACCTTGCGTTGATTTCATACAATGATATGAGTGCCGGTCGTTCAGAAAGAAATGCCAAACCACTGAACGTAAAGTTGACATGGAATCACAAACAACCAAAGCATTTTGGGGTTGACTGCGACGTCCTGTAAAGAAACTGCAATTAACGTATTAAGACAAATAAAATTGGGGGAAATGAACTATTGTGGGCAGGTGAAAAGACATGAACGTCTAGGAAAGATAACGATGGAGGCCGGTGTGCTGGTGAAGCGGAGAAGACGAGGGCGACAACGTTGATGGATCCCAGATGTGATAGATAATGTCCACATGACAGGGGCATCCCAGATGTGATAGATAATGTCCACATGACAGGGGCATCCCAGATGTGATAGATAATGTCCACATGACAGGGGCATCCCAGATGTGATAGATAATGTCCACATGACAGGGGCATCCCAGATGTGATAGATAATGTCCACATGACAGGGGCATCCCAGATGTGATAGATAATGTCCACATGACAGGGGCGGGGTATCTGGCTTATGGTGGAGAGAAATGTCCTAGGACCAAGGGGTCAAAATTCTGCACGGGACAATGCCATGGTTAGTGAATGATGATGACGATGATGATATGATAGCGATGATATTGATATCAGTGATGATGATGATGATGATGATGATGATGATGACTGATGATGACTGATGACGATGATGATGATACAGATGGCGATGATGATGATACTGGTAACGATGATGATGATACTGATGACGATGATGATGATACATGATGGCGATGATGATGATGATACTGTAACGATGATGATGATATTGATGGCGATGATGATGATACTGATGACGATGATGATGATGATATTGATGGCAATGATGATTATACTGATGACGATGATGATGATATTGATGGCGATGATGAGTATACTGATGACGATGATGATGATATTGATGGCGATGATGATGATATTGATGGCGATGATGATGATATTGATGGCGATGATGATGATATTGATGGCGATGATGATGATATTGATGGCGATGATGATGATATTGATGGCAATGATGATGATATTGATGGCGATGATGAGTATACTGATGACGATGATGATGATATTGATGGCGATGATGATGATATTGATGGCAATGATGAGTATACTGATGACGATGATGATGATATTGATGGCAATGATGAGTATACTGATGGCGATGATGATGATATTGATGACAATGATGAGTATACTGATGACGATGATGATGATATTGATGGCAATGATGATGATATTGATGGCGATGATGAGTATACTGATGGCGATGATGATGATATTGATGGCAATGATGAGTATACTGATGACGATGATGATTATATTGATGGCAATGATGAGTATACTGATGACGATGATGATGATATTGATGGCAATGATGATGATATTGATGGCGATGATGAGTATACTGATGACGATGATGATGATATTGATGGCAATGATGAGTATACTGATGGCGATGATGATGATATTGATGGCAATGATGAGTATACTGATGGCGATGATGATGATATTGATGGCAATGATGAGTATACTGATGGCGATGATGATGATATTGATGGCAATGATGAGTATACTGATGACGATGATGATGATATTGATGGCAATGATGATGATATTGATGGCGATGATGAGTATACTGATGACGATGATGATGATATTGATGGCAATGATGATGATATTGATGGCAATGATGAGTATACTGATGACGATGATGATGATATTGATGGCAATGATGAGTATACTGATGGCGATGATGATGATATTGATGACAATGATGAGTATACTGATGACGATGATGATGATATTGATGACAATGATGAGTATACTGATGGCGATGATGATGATATTGATGGCAATGATGAGTATACTGATGACGATGATGATGATATTGATGGCAATGATGATGATATTGATGGCGATGATGAGTATACTGATGACGATGATGATGATATTGATGGCGATGATGATGATATTGATGGCAATGATGAGTATACTGATGGCGAGTGCATGATGATATGATGCAATGATGAGTA